>OX463231.1:127195693-127530693 GCA_949820135.1 Sylvilagus floridanus
CTACTATATTTTCAATTCATCAATAAAACATTAAGAAATTTGTTCTTTCTTTTTATAAGCATCTACAGATTAATCTCATTTTTCTTCTCTTGGTTTGCAGTCTAAAATACTGTACGGCTCTTTACAAAAACAAAACAAAGTTTCTTGATCCCTGAATTAGATAATGAGCTCCTATAATCAGGACAATCCTATGAGAATTGCAAATTTATACAAAAAACTAACAACAAACTACTGTTCTAGCAGAGACATAATGTCCAAGGACTAGCATTGTGGAGTAGCAGGTTAAACTGCCACATGCAACTCCAGCAGCACATTTCAGGTGCCAGGTCAGAGACTCCCAGTTCCTCTGCTTCTGATCCAGCTTCCTACAAATGTGCCTGGGAAGGCGGCACCAAATGGCCCAAATACTTGGGCCCCTGCCACCCATGTGGGAGACCCAGATGAAGTTCTGGACTCCTAGCTTCTGCATGGCCCCACCCTGGATGCTGCAGTCATTTGGGGAGTGAAATAGTGGATGGAAGATCTCTTTCTCTGTCTCCTTCTGTCAGTCTGCCTTTTAAATAAGTAAATAAATCTTTAAAAATCAAAGAAAATATTTACTATACCTTTATCACTGAAGTCATAAATGACCTGAAAAAATTGAATATTTAATTTATAATTTACCATCTTCTGCTATAAATAACTAAAATGAAACTGAAATACAGATTACATTTTAACTCATGTCTTATTTAACTTTTATTAACTAATCATGCAATTATATTAATTGTATAAATGCTGAATAGACTAATACAACCAAGTCAATAATCAATCTACTAGTGACTTTTAGACTCAGAGCACAGAGAATGCAAATTGGTTCTTAAATAAGCACATGCTTTACAATGTAAGTTAAACAATGTGATTTTACCATCAAAAGATCAAACAAATCTTCTATCATATTTATAAGATCTTCATCTTTTGAATTTCCTTGACTCAGAATAATCTCCTTGGATTTTTCAAACCAGGCAGCCATGTATAAAAATAAAATAATACATTAATAACTTTGTATATCATTTCAGTATCTGTAAGAATATATTTACTTTTGCATAAATAGTAATCTTAAGAATAAAGACATCAAAAATAAAATTACAGTATATCAAATTATTTTTAAAACATCTTTTTTTGTTAACTCACTAAATTTTCCCATGGTTTAAGATGAAAATAGGCAAAATTCATGTTAATTCTATGTAGAAGACCCTTCAAATTCCTAGGTCAAGAATACTTATCACACCAATGAAAATAAATCATCCTCAAAACTTAAGATTATTTCAGTATCATTACTTTTTGGAAATTTTTTTTCCTTATTTCAAATATCTAAGTACATACTATGTCCTAGGTACTGCCCTAGGTGCTGGTTAAAAAGCAATGAACAGAACAGACAAAAATTAATATCCTGCATTCTAGCATGTGCAACGACAATAAACAACATAAAGACAAAAATAAAGTTTGACAGTAATTAAAAGCTTAAGAGAATAAAATCATGGAAACGCTTCAGGGAGTCTTGTGACCTTAAATTTATATGATTATCAGGAATGCTGTGTAGAGTTTCCTTCATATTTTTAATCTTTGAAATACATACCGCAACCATTTTCCTCAATGTTTCATTTAAAATTCCTGAAGTTATTTTTAGTTTGAAACATTTTATTAGAATGCATATATTTTATATTTTCCTCACATGATGTTACATATTCTATACTTATCTTTTCGACTTGTCCTTGTTCTATCATAGTTAGAAGTCCAGATTGTCCTAATATGCTGATATTTTTGACACATCTTTCAACACAAATCAAAATGGTGGAAACCATTTGGATATCCTTTTTATTAAGTTCCTAAAATAAAAACTATACATTTAAACATCTGCAAACACAAAATAGTATGGACTATGCATGTTAGCAGTTTTATACACATATTTCTAATCCTCACAAATCTAATAGTCATTATCATCATCTCTGGACTGCAAAGGATGAAAGTATAATTCATAAAAAGCAATTTTCCAACACCTCCTAAGCCAATGAATAACAAATTCAGGGCTAAATTAAGATCTATGTAAATTCAAGAAACTTTAGCCTTTGATACACTGAATCAGTTGCATTCCATTCTAAAATGTTACATGTATTTAATCAACTGATGCAATCTGTATACAATTTTTTTAGATTCAGTCAATCTCAGACTGAAAGAAATAATCAATAATCACTTTTTCTAGTACATAAAAATGCTTTATATTCAATGAATCAAATGCAAATTTGGTGTACTTTTTTTTTTGCTTTATTTTAGGAATCAACAAGTATAATCTTCCTAACATCAAGGTTATTTTGATAGGTTTATTTATTTATTTTTTGACAGGCAGAGTTAGACTGAGAGACAGAGAGAAAGGTCTTCCTTCCATTGGTTTACCCCTCAAATGGCTACTACGGCCAGCGCACTGCGCCGATCTGAAGCCAGGAGCTTCTTCCTGGTCTCCCATGCAGGTGCAGGGTCCAAGCACTTGGGCCATCCTCCACTGCCCTCCCGGGAAGAGGAGCAACTGGAACTAGAACCCAGAGTGCCGGCGCCGAAGGCGGAGGATTAGCCTAGTGAGCCGTGGCGCTGGCCAATTATTTTTTTTTTTTAAAGTAGATCTGGGCCGGCGCTGTGGCATAGAGGGTAAAGCCGCCGCATGCACTGCCTGCATCCCATATGGACGATGGTTCTAGTCCCAGCTGTTCCACTTTCCATCCAGCTCTCTGCTATGGCCTGGGAAGGCAGTGGAAGACGGTCCAAGTCCTTGGACCCCTGTTCCTACATGGGAGACCCAGAGGAAGCTCCTGGCTCAGGATTGGTGCAGCCCCAGCTGTTGCGGCCAATTGGGGGGAGTGAACCAGTGGATGGAAGACCTCTCTGCCTCTCTTTCTCTTTCTCTATGTAACTCTTGACTTTCAAAAATAAATAAATCTTAAAAAAAAAAAAAACAGTAGATGAAGTTATTTAAACTTCAAACAGGGAAACTCCTTTACTCTAGCTTGTATAAGAGTTAGTAATAGTAACCCTATATAGACACAGCTTTTTGTGGATTTTATTGTGTAAATAGAGTCCAATGTGTTGAGATACCTCAAATATTTTTTTGTAAAAAAATAACTACTATACTCAAGATTGCTCAAGCCATTATTGTTTTCTACTGGAGTACTTCTTTCTAGAAAATAGAATCCTACCTAATATTTTTTAAAAACCACTAAGTAAAAGTATTTACCCTGCACATAAGGTCATCCAACTTGTAGAAAAACTGATTGCTGCAGTTAATCTTCACATTTTCACAATTATCAACTTGTAAAAGCATTTTCAAAGGTTTGAAGTCATGTTTTCTTAAAGCATCATCGATGCCTTTTTCCAACTGCTAGAGAAATATAATTAATGGCATATATATTGAGTCAAAACCAAAATTAGTCATCTCATAAAAGCTAGTCAGTTGAGAATTGTTTTTATATGAAAATTCAAATGAGTTCATAAAATATCATTTTCTAAAAATAACATCTGCTATTAAATTTGGAATAACTGAGTTAGAGATGAAGTTGTTTTCATAATAACAAAACTCTAGATAGGAAAGAAATTGCTAGTATTAATTCATCTTTTATTACTAAAGTTATCATTATGTCAAAAACAAAACACAATTTGATTTAAAAAAATACTGTATTAAAGTAATACTTAATATCACGGAAAAATCCTCAGCATATCAGACCATCAAGTTCTTAATGAAGTTTTAGTAAAGACAGACATATGAACATGGGCAAAACCACCTTGCAGAAACCATTCAATTAACATGACAATATCATCCTTCTGTAATATTTATAAACTTCACAAAATTTACCATTTTTGATATTAAAGCACAACTTCATTTGGAGAATTTTCATGGAATGGTCACTATACACATTTGATGAGTAGATATTAAAACCTACTCTTTGTCTAAATGCAAGCATCCTAGAATTTTTAAAACTTGCTATTAATGTACAGGCATATATAGCACATTAATCAATGAGTACATAATTTTTTTCAGTGTAAAGATGTGTATATATAAAGAAACAGGATCTTTTGACACTTTATGTTCTTAATATAGCTAGTGAAAGCATACCTATGAAATAAATGAAAAAATATCTATTTAAATTACTCTATACTTTACCATTTCATTATAACTTATAAGCTTTATCATTACTAAAATGATAGCACTGACTACCTATATGCAAAAAAAAGTGATTTTAAGAATTAGAATACTTCCATTTGATCTATGCCTACATACCTGGAGATCTGGTCTTACTGGCATTTTGGCTTCATTTTAAAACAGTAGGAAAAAATAATTATCTATAAAAGAAAACACATACTTTCTGTATCTTACAATCTGGTCCCAAGTATTCATAATTTAAAGACCTTTAACACACACAAGCCTTTTAGACTGCAGCAAGGCATTAAATATTGTTTCCTTATTTTCTCACTGGACATTTTTCATAATTGTTTATCATGTTACACATATGGTCAAAGAAGTTTCTAGAGAAAAGTGTTAAGATAATTTATTCAAGCTCTCTCTTCTTATAATTACTTAAATTAACACCAAACGTTCTGCCAAATGTATACAAAGCTAGTTAGTGAAAAGAATACAAACCAAGATATCTCCTACTAGTGATTCCTACTATACCTGCTACACCTTTGGGAACAAAAAAAAAAAGTACTCTTGAATTAATGTATAAATGAAAGTTAGGCTATTAATAAAATATTGAAGGGAATAATATGTAAATATATTAACAATCAGAAAATACAAATATACAAGGGAAGAAATGAGAAAAAGATAACCTACACATATTTCATGTACCCAAAAGGAAGTACGAGCAGGACAGAATCTCCTGTTTCTGGCCAAATGCCCAAATCAAGGGGAAGGCATCACTTTCCCAAGTAATGTAGGTTCCTTAAGACCACGGGATGAACATACAAATGACCATCACAAATTAAAATCACATGATACAGTTTTTCTTAGGGATAGCGTCGGGGCCTGGCGCCGTGGCTCACTTGGTTAATGCTCTGCCTGCGGTGCCGGCATCCAACATGGACGCCGGGTTCTGTCCCGGTTGCTCCTCTTCCAGTCTAGCTCTCTGCTGTGGCCCAGGAGTGCAGTGGAGGATGGCCCAAGTGCTTGGGCCCTGCACCCACATGGGAGACCAGGGGGAAGAACCTAGCTCCTGGCTTTGGATCGGCACAGCGCGCTGGCTGTAGTAGCCATTTGAGGCATGAACCAACGGAAGGAAGACCTTTCTTTGTCAAAAAAAAAAAAAAAAAAAAGAGAGAGAGAGAGAGAGAAAGCATCACCCAGGTTCTAAAGAGAGATTATTAATTTTCCCTGCCATGAACACCTAAGCAGTTAACACTGCTGTTGCCAACTGGGGAGAAAATGCTCATCATTACTGGAGTCATCCTCAAAACCCTACATGGCCATTTCATTTTGTAGAATGTGTGCAAGTATTTTGACTATTCTTTTTATAATGATGTACTAAAGATCATTCTGAAATTGACAGTGAGCCTGAGAGTATCATTAATTTATAACTTAAAAATTAATATAGAACAGACTTCATGTATTTATAACTTCCAATGATTATGCTCTTTGTTACCATCACATAATAACAGAAAGGTTTTTTAAAAAATCTGATATGGTGGCCGGCGCCGTGGCTCAACAGGCTAATCCTCCGCCTTGCGGCGCCGGCACACCGGGTTCTAGTCCCGGTCGGGGCGCCGGATTCTGTCCCGGTTGCCCCTCTTCCAGGCCAGCCCTCTGCTGTGGCCCGGGAGTGCAGTGGAGGATGGCCCAGGTGCTTGGGCCCTGCACCCCATGGGGAGACCAGGAAAAGCACCTGGCTCCTGGCTCCTGCCATCGGAGGAGCGCGGTGCGCCGGCCGCAGCGCGCCATCCGCGGCGGCCATTGGAGGGTGAACCAACGGCAAAAGGAAGACCTTTCTCTCTGTCTCTCTCTCTCTCACTGTCCACTCTGCCTGTCAAATATAAAAAAAAATTAAAAAAAAATCTGATATGGTGATAAAACATAAATAAAAGGATAATCTTCTTTTCCTTCAAATGAGAACAGAATCAGGCAGCATAGGGGCTGCATTAATCACCACGTACCATCTTAACAAAAGCAGCTAACATTTCCAAACATAATTTGGTGATAGGCTCTAGAAAGGGTAAGAAATAGAATCGTTTTTTAATGTAATGACCAAAAAAAACTAGAAAAGACAAGACTTGGAATGATAGTTTCTTCAAAATAGTTACCAAAAAAAAAAAAAATCCCTGAAAATTCAAAAGCCAACAAAATACTCCTCAAAAATAATTTTTTTTACATAAAAAAGACAATGAAAAAGGAAAAGTCAACTTTGAGAATTTGTTACTAACAGTCTTTCTAAATGAAATACTAAAATGTCTTCAGTCAGAGAAAAATCATCCTTTATTAAATACAGAACAATGGCTGGCACCGTGGGTCACTAGGCTAATCCTCCGCCTCCGGCGCCGGCACCCCGGGTTCTATCCCCGGTCGGGGTGCCAGATTCTGTCCCGGTTGCTCCTCTTCCGGTCCAGCTCTCTGCTGTGGCACAGGAAGGCAGTGGAGGATGGCCCAGGTGCTTGGGACCTGCACCCGCATGGGAGACCAGAAGAAGCACCTGGCTCCTGGCTTTGGATCAGTGCGGTTCGCCGGCCGCAGCAGCCATTGGGGGGGTGAACCAATGGAAAAGGAAGACCTTTCTCTCTGTCTCTATCTACTCTGCCTGTCCAAAATAAAAAAAAATATGGAATAGCATAGGAAGAAATAAAGAGTAACAAAGCCTTAATGCATATTAAGTATATAAAATGCTTACAGCGTCAAAACATGTAGATTTGCAATGCACAATAGCATAAGGGGTAGTAGCGACAGTAAATGAAATTAAAACATTCCATTAATAGGTGGGATAGGTGGGGCAAACAGAAGGCACAAAGTGAGGTGGTGGTAGATTGAAATTTAAATATCAGTAATTACATTGAATTAAATATAGTAAATACTCTAAAGGAGTTAAGAATATGTCACCAAAAAAGATGCCGTTTTGGAATATTTACTATTTTTAATTAAAAAGCACTTTAAAAGCAGAAGGTCTAAGATCATTCTGATTATACTATTTCTGAAAAGTGGGAGTACTGCCTTATTTTCACATATTTAACATGTAAGTGACTAACTGCTTTGGGCCTTCATTTTCTTATGAGGTCTCCAATTTATTTATGTTTTTCTCCCGTTAATCTGTTTTATGTCAATTTAATTCTCAGACCCACCTGAACAAACTCCTAAAAGAATAAATTTTGCATCCCCCTACAATTCTAATTAAAAATCAGATTGTTGAATAAGTCTAAAAACATACATGTGCAAGATTATATTCTTAGAAGTATCTATTAACTGTATGAGATCTTTCTCTTTATATTAACTGAAAAAAAAGAGATATACCTTAAAGGATATAAAATCACAGACAATAAAGAGATAAAGGACTGTGGCTGTGGTGCAGTGAGTTAAAGCCCCAGCCTGGAGTGCCACATCCCATCCTTGCTGTTCTACTTCCAATCTAGTCCCTGCTAATGCACCTGGGAAAGCAGTGGAAGATGGCTCAAGTCCTGGGACCCCTGCACCCGCATGGGAGACCTGAAGAAGCTTCAGGCTCAGGGCTTTGGATCAGCCCAGCTCTGGCCATTTGGGGAGTGAAATGCAGATGGAAGACCTCTCTCTCCAACTCTGCCTCTATAACTTCACCTTTCAAATAAATAAATCTTAAAATGACTTTAAAAAAATAAAGTGATAGAAAAGATATACCACAAAAGCTAACACAAGAAAGCTGGTAAAACCATATGGGTATCAGATTTGCCATCAAAGTCACTATGGTATTAGCCAAGATTAGTGGAACAGATGGAGAATCTAGACACACATATAAAGTAACTTATTTGTGATGAAGGTAGACTAGAGCAGTAAGGAAAGGATAATCCTTTCAATTAACTACTGTTCAGATGAAGTTTTCTTAAAACAGCACAAATTCTTACTATCTTGTACCACATGAAAGCAATATTTCTAGGCGGATTGTAAATTAAAATGTGGAAGGTAAAACAAGTAAGTCTCTAGATCATAATATAGTTGTACACATTTATTATCCTGCAAGAGAGAGAACCAACCATAAAGGAAAAGACTAAGTTGGACAACCTTAAAATTAAGAATTCTTGTTCAAAAAACATCTCAGACTGATAAGTCACTGAGCAGAAGCCATTTGTGGTTTTTATATCCAACGAGTCTTGTCTCTGTACTACATGAAACATCCTTATGAAAGTCAGTTTTAAATACAAAGAGTAAAATGGACAAGAGACTTTATCTCCTTCCTAGTTAACATGTGATTCTTCTGTACTTGTTCCACCACACTCATCAGATACCAGGTCAATGGGGTGGACCCTATCTTTGACTATGAATCTCCAAAATTGGAGCCGAAATAGACCTTCCTTCATAAGCAGCTCCTCTTAGGTTTTTGCGATAGTAACAAAAAGCAAAACACACAGCTTCTGTGACACAACAAAATGTTCATAAGTTGTATGCGGACCACATGTCACTGAATTAACTTCCTAGTGCTGCCTTAAAGTAACATGATTTGGACTAATTTAGAACAACAGAAACTGATTCTACTTCAGTTCTAGAGGCTAGAAGTCAGAAATCGAGGTGTGAATAGTGCCTACATACTAGAGGAAGGATCCTTCCTGGCCTTTTCTGGCTTCTGGAGGCCTCAACCTTCCTGGGCCAATAGAAGCAGAGCTCCAATCTCTGCCTCCTAAGTCACATGGTGTTCTCCTCTTGATTCATCCCATTGTTTTCTCTGTACATTTCTATGTCCACACTTTTTAAAATAAAGACACCAGTCACAATGGAATAGGACCCCAACCTAACAACCTCCTTTGAACTTTGCTGGATGCAAAGACCCTACTTCTAAATATCACAATCTGATACTAAGGTTAAAGATTTCACCAATGAGGGAGGACACAGTTCAACTTTAAGCATTCACTCATTAAAGCACACAATTCCATATTGAAGTGCCAGAAGTGTAGGATTCAAAGAAACAAAAGTTGAGGGTTTTGAATGCAATGGATTGGTATGAAAAACACCTCAAATAAGACCTGATCACTGGGGCCGCCAAGCCCTCCCCACTGCACATCAGGCACCACTGCTACCAGAGAGCAGCACGTTCATAGGAAGTTTCTACAAGTGCAATGAAAGAATAAGCCTTTGGATGAAAGATTTTCTCAGTTTCAGTTAAAATTACACAAGTCAGATTCTGGTTAATTGACAATGAAGTGCTGCTCTTATGGAGTGTCATATGAAGATGATCTTTAGTTATTCTTTTCCTCTGCCCCCTTTTCTCTAAGTTTTGCTGAATCAATCTTTAGAAATGCCAACTGCTGGCCAGCGCTGCGGCTCAATAGGCTAATCCTCCGCCTGTGGCGCTGGCACACTGGGTTCTAGTTCCAGTCGGGGTGCCGGATTCTGTCCCGGTTGCTCTTCTTCCTATCCAGCTCTCTGCTGTGGCCCAGGAATGCAGTAGAGGATGGCCCAAGTCCTTGGGCCCTGCACCCCATGGGAGACCAGGAGAAGCACCTGGCTCCTGGCTTCAGATCAGCGCAGTGCACCAGCTGCAGCGGCAATTGGGGGGGTGAACCAACAGAAAAAAAGGAAGACCTTTCTGTCTGTCTCTCACTGTCCACTCTGCCTGTCAAAAAAAATGCCAACTGCTAAGGAATAGTAACCTTTTTTCTGAAATTATTCTTCTATGGGCCAAGTACTTGGCATTTTTTAAAATTCAAATAGGGCTAGTAAATGCAATGTATGTCCTATTAACTTTTTGAATACTTTAAAGCTTGTTGTATAACAGAAATTTGTCACTGAACTGATCTAGGAGATTTCTGAAGTTATCTTGTAGAATAGCATTAGACCTGATTTAATGTTCTGTTCTAACCCAAAGTAGAATTTTCTAGAATCAAGATCTAAGGTTCTTCCATAACCCAAAGAGAACAGACCTCAAGAAAAAGGATACAGAACTATAAAAATAAATCTCTAGAAAACAGACTAGTGGTTAAGCAAACAGAAAGTTGGGCAATGTTAGAGGGAAACACTTTTTTCCCTACTAGTTTTTATAAGAATTGAATACAGTCTTGGACTCTATCCCTTTAGTTCTCATCACCTCTGAGAAACTGGAATACATTGGATTGATAAATTTGGTAGATGTGAATACAGTGCTAGGCTCAACTTAGCACCACACTTCTTTTACGCCAAGAAAAGTTTGATGTTGTATTCAGTTTTACTCTTTCTAGAAGGCCCTATCCCAAGAGGAACTCAATTCCGTGCTCTGGAATTAGTAAATTCTCTCTTCCAGGTCAGGAAAGGTCTTGACTCAGTCAGCTTGTTGCTGAGTAGAGTGTACCCGATTCACTATGAGCACAAAATCACTAGGCTGAAACCTAAACTCAAGCCAATTAACCTAGCCAATGCAGTTCATAAAGTGATACTTCTGTTATTCTTTGTTTTCTAACTGGTCAGAACATAGAAAGAGGGATGTTGTTTATCAGAGGCCCTCAGATATTCTAGTAAAGTGCAGCATAAATGTGTTCCTTTAAATCAGTAATAATCAGAAAACAGAATTTTTAAAAAATCTCATTTGGCATGTATCCTATTTATAGTATGACTCTAGTTTTTATTTTTTTTTAATTTTTAAATGAAAGGCAGACACAGAGAGATCTTCTGACATTTTCTGATACCCAAATACCTGTAACAACCACGGCTGGGACAGCCTGAAGCTAGGAGCCCAGAACTCAATCTGGATCAATCATATGAGAGGCAAGGGCTCAAGGACTGGAGCCACCATCTGCTGTCTCACAGGGTGTGTGCTAGCAAGGAGCTGGATCAGAAGCTGGAGCTGGGACTCAAATCAGGCACTTAGATACTGGATGCAGGCACCCCAAGTGATGCCTCAAGCACTACATTAAATGCGTACCCTAGAATATTTTTACTACACAAGAGTACTTAGAAAATGGATATTGTGAAATAACTATGCATTAGGAAAAGACTTATTGAATAAAACCCCAGAAGCACAGGCAATAAAGGCAAAAATAGACAAACCTGATTACACCAAGCTAAGAAGCTCCTGCACAGCAAAGGAAATACTCAACAATGGGAGAAAACTTTTGCAAATTATATATCTGATAAAGAATATAAATGATATAAGGAGCTCAAGAAATTCAACAAGCAATCCAGTTAAGAAATGGGCTAAGGACATGAAAGGTGGTTTTCAAAGGATAAAATACAAACGGCCAATAGATGCATGAAAAGATGATCAGGAGCACTAGCCATTAGGAAAATGAAAATAAAAACCACAATGAGGTTTCACTTCACCAATTAGAATGGCTATCATCCAATAATTAAAAAAGTAGCAAATCTGGCAAGGATGTGAGGAGAAAAGGTACCCTCATTCGCTGTTGGTAGGAATGTAAATCAGTGCAACCATTATAATGACAGTATGGAGATTTCCTCAGAAATCTGAAAACAGATCTACCTTATGACCCAGCTATTCCATTCCTGAGAATTTACCCAAAGGCAATGAAATCAGCATGTGAGAGTTACCTATACCCCCATGTTTGTAGCAACTTAACTCACAATAGCTAAGGTATGGGATCAATCCAGATATCCATCAACTGATGACTGGCTCAAGAAATTGTGAAAATAAATATATGTATATAAAGATTTATTTTTTACTTGAGAGGCAGAGTTATAGACACAGAGAGACAGACTGAAAGGTCTTCCATCTGCTGTTTCACTCCCTAAATGGCCACAACAGTTTGAGCTGAACTGATCCAAAGCCAAGAACTTCTTCTGGGTCTCTCACATGGATGCAGGGGACCAAGCACTTGGGCCATCTTCCACTTTCTTCCCCTGGCCATCAGCAGGGAGCTGGACTGGAAATGGAGCAGCTGGGACTCAAATCTGGGCCCAGAGGAGATGCTAATGCTGCAGGTGGCTGCTTAACCTCCTGCACCACAGCACTGGTCTCAATTGTGACACACACACACAACACACATGACAGAATATTACTCATAAAAAAATGAAATCGTCTTTTGCAACAAAATGGATGCAGCTAGAGACCATTATGCTTAATAAATCAGTCCCAAAAAGATGAATATGTTTTCCCTACTTGTGGTAACTAATATACAAAATAAAAAAAAAGTATATGAGCAAAACTGACATTTTGAGAATTATTTATAGACATTTTCTATACTCTTGAGAAGGAGTGGTTTTTCTACTTACTACTTGTGGAATTATTTTAGTGGAGGGTTAAGCTTGTGACTATAAAAAACTGAAAGTATGTTATTGTAAAAAATAAAAAGAGGAGGAAGGTTGGAAGTGAGGTTAGAAGGTTACAATGGAAAGTATCATGATGCTCTTAATATTGTATATATGCAACAAGTGAAATCTGTTCCATTTATATAAAAACTAAATTTCAAAATTTCTTGTATCAGAATAACTCATCTTTCCATGAACTTCTGAAATAACTCTGTATACAAATAAAATGAATAAAAAACATTTAAGAAGGTGAACATAGACTTAGGGATGTAATATCAGATATGAATACAGTTATTCCTATTTATTAATGATAGGACTTATCATTGTAAAACAATTCTTCCCTCAAATAATTTTTGAATTTCCAGACTTCAAAGTAATTTCAATAAAAACCATAAAAGTGGATTTTAAGCAACGTGGTTAACTCCTAAAATTTATATTGAGGAATAACACTGTTCTCATTACTGACCTTAGAAAAATCTCAGAACTACCCTCTTTGGTATTTAAACATATTAGATTACAAAGTCACAATAACTACAAACAGTGGAGTTTCAAGAATGGAAAACAGAACAATGGATCAATAAAACAAAACAGAATCCAAATGCACATTCAAGAATACATTATTGAAAGAACACATATAAGATCATTTTGCAAATCCGATGGGACAAATGTAATTTAGTCAATAAACAGTATTGGCAAAATTGACTCATGTGAAAAAAAAATTACACATCTATCCCCTTCCATTAAATTCTAGATGAATTATTACTACCTAAACGTAAAAAGTAAATGGCTAAAAACCATAAAAAAAAAAAAAAGTCCAGGAGTATCTCTCAATGTTCTTGCAATAGCGAAGGATGTAAGACAAAAAGCACAAAGTATAGGAGCCAGCACTGTGACAAAACAAAGCTGTCACCTGCAATGTTGGCATCCCATATGGATGCAGGTTTGAGTCCTGGCTGCTCCATTGCTGAGCCAGCTCTCTGCTAATGGACTGAGAAAAGCAGATGATGGCCAGAGTGCTTGGGCCACTGCCACTCACATGGGAGACCCATGAGAAACTCCTGGTCCAGCCCTGGCCATTCCAGCCATCTCAGAAGTGAACTAGCAGATGGAGGCTCTCTCTCTCCCTCTTGGTAACTCTGGCTTTCAAATAAATCTTTTTTAAAAAGCACAAATAATAAAAAGTAATGGCTTTTGGGCCGGTTCTGCGGCATAAGTGGGTAAAGCCACTATCTGCAGTGCCAGCATCCCCTATGGGCACCGATTTGAGTCCCGGCTGCTCTACTTCCAATTCAGCTCTCTGCTCTTGCCTGGGAAAGCAGAAAACGGCCTAAGTTCTTGGGCCCCTGCACCTGCATGGGAGACCTGGAGGAGGTGCCTAGCTCCTGATCAGTGCAGTTCCAGCCGTTGCAGCCATCTGGAATATGAACTGGCAAACAGAAGACCTCTCTCTCTGCATCTTGGCCTAACTCTTGTCTTTCAAATAAATGAATCTTTTTTAAAAAAAGATTAAAAAGTAATTAATTTGAGTTTTGTACATTTACTGAAAAGGACATTGTACTAGAAAAAATTGCAACAGAAGACTAAGGATTAATTTGAGAATTATGAAGAAATTATAAATCGAGGAGAAAAGTCAATAAGCCACCAAAAAGAAAAGATTAAGAACTCATTTAGAAAATAAACGCCAAGTGGCTGGTAAAGGATAGATGCTGCCTCCACAGTAATCAGAAATGCTAATTCAAACAATAACCACCATCCCTATCCGACAGATATGAAAACATTAAACATTGTGGTACTAAAAAGTTTCAGCAGAAATATGGAAAATAGTAAGTCATGCAAATATTTCCATTTGGGAGTAAATAAATGCACTTTGACAGCAATTGGTAAAATCAAAAATGTGCATAGTAATTCTACTTCTAATTTCACACCTCTGGAGAAACTCAAAAGTATAAAGAGAATATAGATGTTACAGCACTGCTCCTAACAGAAAAATTGAAAACTTCATTTGATCAGCACCTCAGGGGACGGACAAAGAAACAGATACAATGTGGCACATAACAACTGAGTAGCTCAATGTATTAAACCAGGTCTAAGGTCTGAATCTTAGAACATGCTGCATATCAAACACAACACTGAGTTTTAAAAAAGGGTGTATAATGAAAGAGGGAAACTATAAAACATAATACATATATTTAGAGAGAGAATGGGAGTATATCTAAGAATACTTTAGAAAGATATATATATTGGATAAAGGAACATGGATGACTTTCATGGCGGTGGGGGGGGAGGTGGAGAAAAAAAACTGAAACAGAGTGTAAAATGAATCAAAAAAAGAGGCCGGTGCCCCGGCTCACTAGGCTAATCCTCCACCTGCAGCGCCAGCACCCCGGATTCTAGCGCCAGTCGGGGCACCGGATTCTGTCCCGGTTGCTCCTCTTCCAGTCCAGCTCTCTTCTGTGGCCCGGGAGTGCAGTGGAGGATGGCCCAGGTCCTTGGGCCCTTCACCTGCATGGGAAACCAGGAGAAGCACCTGGCTCCTGGCTTTGGATCAGCGCAGTGCGCCAGCCACAGCGCGCTGCCTGAGCTGTCATGGGGGGGGGGGGGGAGGGTTGTGAACCAACAGAAAAGGAAGACTTTTCTATCCACTCTGCCTGTCAAAAAAAAAAAAAGAATACACAGAACTGTACTTGGGCAGGGCTAACAAAGCACAATAGTTAGACCTATTATACCATCCTGAGACTACATCAAATTAACCCAGTTCTGCTGCTTAAAGTTCAGCCCCTTTCAGTCACCACCACCGGAGCACATGGCAACAGGGCCCTTACAATAGGCTCTGTAGTGCCACTTCCCCTCTCCCTCTCATGGAGCACAGGGATTTCTGTTCTCTCAGATTCCAGTCCCTGGTGGTGGCTAACGAGTCCTATGACCAGTAATGCATTCACCCTCATAATTCACACCCTTTGGGCCCCTGAGAAGGAGCACCCTTGCCTATGTCTTTGATAAAAAGGGGGACTGTAACTAGCTACCCTATTGTTTACTTTCTGTAGGTTTGAAACAGTGTATTTAAACAATGTTTAGAGAAGGGGGGGTAGTTAGAAGTGCAAAAGTGAATGCAAAGGTTGAAGGCCCTAACAGACTGTTTCAGGATGAAGACAGCATTTGAGCAACTGTAAGCCATTAGGTAAAAGATGTACCAATCAGCTGTCAAATCCTTCCTCTGAGCAAGGATGCAGTTAATTCTTGTATAATTACTACTTTTTAATAGTGCCAAATGTCCTTTTGTTTCTCTTTGATGATTTGCAGTTTGTGGCTCTGGAAAGACTAGCAAACCGGTGCACAGCATCTGCAACAACTGCACATGGAGACCAAGGACACGGTCAAGTACCAATAACCAACATGACTGCCTAAGCTACATGTATATATACGGGGCTACACACACCGTGCGGACATGAAATGGAATCTTTAAAACGTCATTTAGATGGCAAACACTACAACCGTGAACAAGTTGTTATAAAAGAACATTTAACTAGCTAAAAATAATTTGATTAAAATATTTACTTAAGACTATCACACATAACTTGAAAGCCATTTTGATATTTCAGAAAACTTTTAAAACAATTTTCTTTTATACTGATTGTTCCTGATATGGATAAATTTGTTCATATTAAATATATTTTTAATCCCTAGATTCTCAAAATATAAAAGTCTTGATTTTAACAATGGGTTTTCTGAAAAAAAAACGTGTGGGGCGTAGTAATTTATAAACGCTGTAGGTCTTTATCAGCTGCAGTGGACGCCGTGCGCGACCCAGGAGTAACAGCGCCACACATCCGTTCTCCCGAGCTGCAGAGAGCGCGTGCGCTCCTTCGCAAGCACAAACGTTAACTCAAACCCCATTCCCGCCTTGGCTGGGAGACATCTTCCACCCCCTGGTTCACTCGCCAAGTGCCCAAGCAGCCGGGCCGGGAGCCTGGCGCCCCCTGCGGGCCTCCCTCGTGGGTGGCAGGGGCTCCAGCGCCCAGGGGCCCAGGCAGGAGGCTGAAGGGAAGCGGAGCAGCCAGCCAGGCCCAGGGTGCTCCCAGGGGCGCTGCGGGTGTCCCTGTGTCTACCCCGCGGCGCCACGCCCGCGTCCCAGGCCGCTCCCCGCCGCCCGCAGGCGGCCTAGTGCGCCACGAAGTCGGCCTGGAAGGGCGGCGCTGATTCGCCTCCGCGGGTCCCGGGACGCCGCCTCGGCCGCCCCGCCTCGCGCCTCCGCAAGCGCCAACGCGGGGCTAGAGCGGAGACCAGGCCCGCAGCCAGCCCACCCCAGGCCCGCACTCCCGCCCCAGGCCCGCCCAGGCCCATACTCCCGCCCCAGGCCCGCAGCCAGCCCGCCCCAGGCCCGCACTCCCGCCCCAGGCCTGCAGCCAGCCCGCCCCAGGCCCGCCCCAGGCCCGCACTCCCGCCCCAGGCCCGCCCCAGGCCCGCCCCAGGCCCGCAGCCAGCCCGCCCCAGGCCCGCACGCCCGCCCCAGGCCCGCACGCCCGCCCCAGGCCCGCAGCCAGCCCGCCCCAGGCCCGCACGCCCGCCCCAGGCCCGCACGCCCGCCCCAGGCCCGCCCCAGGCCCGCCCCAGGCCCGCAGCCAGCCCGCCCCAGGCCCGCACGCCCGCCCCAGGCCCGCCCCAGGGCCGCACGCCCGCCCCAGGCCCGCACGCCCGCCCCAGGCCCGCACGCCCGCGGCCCTCCCCAGGTTCACACGCCCGCACGCCCGCCCCAGGCCCGCACGCCCGCCCCAGGCCCGCACTCCAGCCCCAGGCCCGCACACCCGCAGCCCGCCCCCGCCCGGTGCCCGGCTCCGCCTCAGCCGTCCGAAGCGTCTGCCCGCCCGCAGGCCTGGCGCGCCCACGGGAAGCCGCGCGCCCCCTGCGCGCCCCGCCGTCGGGGAAGGGAGCCCTCAGCCACCTGTGCCGGGGGAGGCCTCCGCGTCCACTCGGGTCACCGCTCCGCCTCCGCCAGCCGCCCCGCGCCCGCGCCTCAGGGGCCGCCCGCGGTTTTCATGCGGTCGGCGGGCCGCGGGAAACGCCTGCCCAATCAGCGCCGCGTCCGGTCGGCAGTGCGTCCAATCAGGGCCGCCGGCCGGCCAGGCCCCGCCCCCCGCGTGCAGTGAGCGCCGCACGCGGGCGGCACCTGAGGGGACGGGGCTGCCGCCCGCGCGTGACCCTTGACCCTGCCGAACCGGAAGAGACGGAAGGGAGGCCGCGGCGGGGCCTGGGGAGCGGGCGTGTGTCCGAGGGCGTCGAGGCCGCAGGAGACGAGGAGCCCCGGGGGCCGCCGCGTTCCCGGGTTCGGGCCCCGTCTGGGCTGAGCGTGTCGGAGCGGAGCTGGGGCCCAGCCTCAGGCCTCAGGGGCCCCGGCCGGGTTCCCGCCACGCCCGGAGACCCGGATGTGCCGGCCCGGCGGCCGTTCGGAGCTCGTCTCCCGCGCTGCGGCTCTGCGCTCCGCTGGCCAAACCCTCCAACGACGCAGGTTTTGTGTTGGCCTCGAAGTAGGCGAAAGCCCACGTCTCCCTGCGCTTTCTGGAGAACCCTGCTGTGCGTGGGGTTCACGTGTGCTTGCACGCAGATGAGTTCGTGTTTTAACCCACTTTGGCACGGACGTGGGAAGCGCCCAGGTGGGGCTCGCCGGAGGCCTGTCCTCGCTGGCGGGTGCACACATACTTTAGTACTTTGCACCCCGTCTTGCTTCGTGATGGATGTTGGATTGCGCAGCGTTTGTGTCTGCACAGCTGGAGCTGCCGTGCAAAGTGGAGTTATGGATGCTGCCACATCCAAATTCTGACTGACAGTCTAGTATCTTAGTTTCCTACGGAAAAGGCAGCAGAAGTCCACAATTACTGAGCTATGATTTAAATGTGCACCTAGAAAAATCGCCCAAGGGAGTCAAATCAAAAATGCTTTTGGACTACAACAGATCAGATGACGTAAAACAGTGCAATGCTCAAAATGGATTTAACATTCTGCTCAGCTACAGTTACCGGTTTCTTGGGGCCAGCACTGTGGCATCCCACATCAGAGCGTCGCTTCCAGTCCGGGGGTTCTGCTTCCGACCCGGCTCCCCGCGGCTGCGCCTGACTGGAAGGTGGCCCAAGTACTGGGCCGCTGCTGCTCCTGTGGGAGGCCGGGATGGAGTCCTGCTCCTGGCGTCAGCACGCCCAGCCCTGACTGTGCTGGCCATTTGGAAAGTGAAGTAGCAGATGGACAAAATCCCCCCCTTGTTCTTCCTCTGCCTTTCAAATAAATAAATCTTACAGAAATACAAACTTCACAGCTTTGTAACTAACTGCCTTAATGAACTTAATTTTGAGATCTTTTTTTTTTTTTACTTCAGAGCTTGCAAATGAGCATGCATAGGACTTGGAGAGATTTTATATGTTGTTTTCAAGGCTTTTAAGGTGTTTCCACATTTAGTGTTAATGTACAGTACAAACTACATGATTGTGGAGAGTTTAACCTCACGAAAAATCTGAATTATAATTATTTTCACATACAGTTTTTTTTTGACAGGTAGAGTTAGAAAGGTCTTCCTTCCATTGGTTCACCCCCCAAATGGCTGCTACAGCTGGCACGCTGCTCCGATCCGTAGCCAGGAGCCAGGTGCTTCCTCCTGGTCTCCTACGCGGGTGCAGGGCCCAAGTACTTGGGCCATCCTCCACTGCCTTCCCGGGCCACAGCAGAGAGCTGGAGTGGAAGAGGAGAGACCGGGACAGAATCCAGGGTGCCGACGCCGTAAGTGGAGGATTAGCCTAGTGAGCCGTGGCGCTGGCCCACATACAGTTTTCCTCCTTTAGATTTAGCATCTGCATGATGGGGGTTGTGAATGCACTAGCATTTTACTAATATTTTTGAAATTAAAAGTAGCAATTTCTCATCCTGCCACTCTTTAGTTACTTACTTTGTTTCTAGGGATTATGGTGTTTGAGGGGAAAAGTTTAAGACTTATTCGAAAGGCAGAGTTAAAGAGACAGAGAAATCTTGCATACACCTATCCAGTCTCCAAATGGCTGCAATGGGCAGAACTGGGCTGATTTGAAGCCAGGAGCCAGAGTTTCTAATGGGTCTCCCACACAGGTGTAGGGGCCTAAGTACTTGGGCCGTCCTCTGCTGCTTTCCCAGGTGCATTAGCAAGGACTCCAACCACAGGGCCCATAGGGTGGCTTTACTAGCTACACCACAGTGCTGGCCCCATGCGCAGATCTTACCAATCATAATCAAAATTTAGCCTTTAATTAAATTTAACTGCTTACTGGAAACATCCTCTATGCCGTATCTCCTGGCAGAGACAGGCAGTATAGGCCTGGATGCACATTGATCACATCCCGGGTGTGGACCTTTAGCGAATTGCTTACAGCTTCATTCCCTTCCGCTAAGCAAACAGGAATAGTATCTGCCAGGCAGCCTACTTTTCAGAACTAAACACATAAAGCACTTAGCCCTTTGGCCAACCACGTGTAAACGAGGACATGATAAACGTTAAGTTTCCTTCCCCCATATGCAATGCTTGGGTGAGGACCACAGTGCAGAAGGGAAGGCAGGCCCACTAATCCCAGGCCCAGGTGTCAACAGGAGCAGTAGGAGAGGCAGAACAGTAACCCCGTCCCCAGTGACCAGTGACCCCCTAGAGCTGCCTAGTCTGTTAGGCTGGCTGCCATGTGAGATTGTATTTAAGCTTCTCACACACACACACAAACCCGCTCCTGAAGCTGAGGTGTACCCATACAACTTACGTGTTTTAGCCAGGCCCTACCTCTACCAGTGGTTTTTGAAGGGTAGGACTTGGGTTTGTAATGATTTAAACAATTAAGATGTTTCTAAAGCTTTGCCTTCTGTGGCTAGACCACAAGAAACACACACACTAGCCACTGGTGCACACATACTTTAATACTTAGGCTCAGGTAAAATCATTTTTAAATATAGGCATTACAGTGTGTACAGGGAGACAGTCCAGCAATCGCACAATCCACCACAAGTGAACGACTGTGAGCAATCTATGACTGAAAGTGACGGTCTGAAGCCTTTACAGTCCTACAGCCTCTTCCTCAACCAGGCAAGGGTAGTTGAGCTGTCAGATTTCAAAACGTTGGTGTTTTTTGAAAGGCACCTTGAGGGTCTCTTGAATGAGGAATGACGTTCACCTTGTAGTCTCTGCCCAGAGCCTTTTCAACAGGTGACTTTCCCACAGATGACATTCCTTATCTAAACAGCAACACCTCTGGCAGCTGTAACTCAGATCTGACTACGCTGGACAATTGTCTTGCACTCTGGGCTGGAGCCCGGCATGTAACAGCCAGGGCCCTCACAGGCATGCTGACCTAATTGGACAGGGCCAAACACCAGGAAATGCAACCAGCCGCCTCTCTCTCTTGCATGTCAATGTGGTGCACAGCCCTAATAGCCGAAGGCTGTGCCATTGAATCATACTTTAAACCAAAACAGGGTGTTTTTAGATCAGAAGCTACCAAAGTTCTTGCTGTTACTGAATTTTATTTTTGATTGCAATCATCAAAAATAAAATGGTGCAAAGACAAAATACATCTCTCAAATAGTCACTGGAAAATGCCAATAACTGGTCACAAATTTAGCTAACTCACTGGTGGCAGGCATCTTAAAGTGGATCCCACAGTTTCAGATAATTCAAATCAAATTGCATACACTGGAGACGCTGTGTTTCCCCCCACGCCCCAGTCCCAGCCCTGCTGTCCCAGAGACCACCCAGCACCAGAACTCCAGTGGCACTCTGCAGGGGACACGAGGCTTGACTGGCCGGTCGGAAGTTGTTTTTAAAAAAGCATTTGATATTTTAAAACTTAAAACAAGCCCAGAAAAGGTTAGGCAGGAAGTCTCCTATCTGAAGGCACAAAGAATAAAGTTGCAGGTGGCTGATAAGACCCGACACACACATACCATTTAAAACCACTGAGAAATATAAAACTTGTGGGTTATTTTTCCTCCAGTGCTCTGGCCATCGCTGAAAACTACCCTCTAGTCCCACTTGTTAACTGGACTTCCCAAAGATTAACGCCAGAACCTCCTGCTGCTGAAGAAGACATAGACAGAACCAAGAAGGCAATTTCAAAGGGCACTGTTGTCTGAGACCCCATAGTCACCTGAAAATCTGAATAACTTAAGGCAGTGTTTCTTAGAATGTCCAGGTAGTTTCGGACCTAAACGGAATGGCCTGATGACGTGCAGACACGCGATTCGTAAACACACAGGACAGAAACGCATGACCTAAGAGAGGCCACAGAGAGGGCTGCTGGGTGGTCCCAAGTCCGCAGCCTCTTCCCCGGCCTCGCCGGGCTGCCTCAGGCCCAGGGTGGTGACGTGAGGCTGATGAGACGCACATTCTTCTTGCCTATTAATAGATTCCCGCTTAGAAGGCTGCAGACACTGGCACGCTGACAGGGTCTCGGGTTTTCCTTGTCCCTGGGCACGGATGCCTGGAGCGACCAGGATGCAGGTCAGAGCGCACGGTTTGTTTACACTGGGCACGGACACATAACAGGACATCTGAATATTCCTGAGAGGGCATCCACTAAGGAGAAAGGTCCCGACATCACGAAAATAAATAACAGCCATGTTTACGGACACACATGCAGCAGGCCCTCCCGCAGAACCCGGCCCTTCAAAGGAAACGCTGCCTCTGGGCCCCAGGCTCCGGCACCCCAGCACCGCAGCACCCCAGCTCGGACGCAGCTCAGCGCGGCCCTCCCGCCGCCTGGGGCTGCACCAGAGACCAGGTGGAAGAGGGGCCTGGCCGCTCTGGGGGCCGAGGCGCGCGGGCTCAGATGAAGTGGATCCAGCTCTCCTCGCACTCCCCGCGCGGCATGTGCAGCGCGTGGTTGCGACACGTGAGGCTGTAGTCCTGGCCGTCGTTGTTGTCCCAGTACTCGGCGCCGGCCACGCGGTAGCGCAGCGCGAACTGCACGAGCGAGCCGAGCTGCAGCAGGAAGGGCGGCACCGGGAAGCCGAAGGCGAAGACGTCCTCGGCGCCCTCGGCGCCCGCCGGCCCGCGCCACCGCGCCGCCGCCTCGTGCGCGCTGCGCCAGCCCGAGAAGGTGTAGCGCACGGCCACCTGCTTCTCGAAGGCCACGTTGCGCACGCGCACCGTGCCGCTGATGCCCAGGTCTGAGCAGGTGACGCGCTCCAGGCACACGAGCTGCCGCCGCAGGCGCTCGCCGAAGTCGGCCGCCTCGACGGGCGGCGGGAAGTCGGGCACCAGGCACCGCAGCGTGAACTCCAGGTCCTGGCTGCTGCAGCACAGGTCCGAGTTGATGGCGAGCCGCGACAGCACGTGCAGCGGCACCGACGGGTCGTCCCCGGCGTTGAACACCTTGACCTGCGCCAGCTCCAGGCCCAGCGCGTCGGCGAAGCGCACGCGGAGCTGCCGGCTGCAGCCGGGTCGACACGCCGCGCCGGGCGCGCCCGCGGCTTTCTGGCGGCGCTCGGGGGAGCTGGGCAGCGAGCGCGCCCGCCGCTGGATGATGGGCCGCAGCCGGGGGTCGCAGCCGGACGGCGCCGGCGCCAGCAGCGGCGCGCGGCCAGGGCTGCCCGGGGGCCGACAGGGCCGCGGCTCCGGGGCGGCGCCGTCCAGGTCCGAGAGGCAGCTGAGGCTTCGGGGGGCGGCCTTCCGGGACCCCGGCGCGGCGGGCAGGACCGCGGAGTGCAGGCCTCGCGACATGTCCTGGCGTGCAGGCGGCAGAGGGAAAAGAACCGAGGGGCGGCCTCGAGGGGCGGCGTCGACTCCCTGCGGGCCCCGCCGTGCCCAGGAGCGCTCCGGGTCCGCTGGATCGGCGACCTGCGGGGGACCCCGGGGGCTGCTCCGCCCTCCCTTCCTCCGCCACCTTGCTCCCGGAGCCGTCGCCCAGACCCCCGCTCCTCGCAGGGAGAAGAGCGGTGTCGCCAGCGGAGGCTCTCCGGGGTCCCGGGGGAGCGAGGGGGCGCGCCGCTGGGCTTCCCTGGGCCCCGCCCGGCCGCCGCCTCCCTCGCTCCGCGGCGACTTCCCGGCGCGCCTCCGCCCCGCCCCTCGTGACGCGGCCCGCGGGCCCCGCGCCGCCGCGCCCGGGCCGGGCCGTGCCGCAGCGCGCCGCAGTCTGGCCTCCGCGCGGGCGCCGGAGGAAGGAAGCGCGCGGCCGCGTCACGTGTCCGCCGCGGTCGCGGCCCGGGCCGACCGGTGTCCGTGTGCGTCGGCGGGGCAGCGCGCGCCCGGACCGCAGGTGGTGCGTGCGCCACGCGAGCTCCGGGCCCGGGGCTGGCGGGGTGGGGGGGACGCCTCGGTTCCCGGGTGGTTTGGGCGTCTGCGCACAGGTCCCTTGCGCCTGAACCGAGCAGCCCCGCGGGAGGGCAGGGGCGTCCGGTCCGCTGCCAGGGGGCTGGGAGGGGGCCGCTGCCCTGCGTGCCGGCAGCGGTGCGCAGAGGGAGGCGTGGGAACGGGGCCGATCGCCGGCGAGCAGCTCCGCGCCTGGGCCGGAGTCTGGGGCTCTGAGCTCTGCGTGCGAGCCGGGAGCTCCAGGGCTCCGTATCCTGGGCCCCTGCGGGCGTCCCTGGCTCTCACCCAGGAACCGTGCGGGCAAACCGCTGCTGCCTGGGCCAGGAAGTGAAAGCGAGCGGTGAGGGGCCGGCAGGCGGAGCAGGACGCCCCATTCACTGTCCAGGGAGAAAGCCAGACCCCTGGCGGGGGCCGGGGAGATCCTTCCTGTCCCTGGAGCCCCAGCCACCCGCCTTGTGACTCATTTAGGAGGAATGATTTTACCACCCCCGCTGCAAGCTGACCCGAAAGCCTGACGTGGTTAACGGTGCAAAAAACACAGGAGAGTTTCAGGAAGAATATTAAGATCTGCAGCCCCGCCTCTTTCCCGTTTTAGGCAGGCAGGGGTGCGACCGCGGAGAGAAGTGTTCCGTTTTTGATAGGCCACTTGGAGTGAGAGAGGGCTGGCCTAGCCTGAGCCAGGGCTGCCAAGTTTCAGAGCTGACGTCCTAGACTACGCATGACTGTGTTGGTGGCCTACGGTAGATGAAGGGGTGAGGAGGGCTGGTAGAAAGGGGCCCCCCAACCCCCCGCACGGGGCCCTGAGTGCAAGCCTGGTGATTGTTTCTTGAGTGGCTGTGGGGCTGTGGGGCTGTGGAGCTGGGTTTCTCACAGGATCTCCAAGGAGCGTGTTTGTGGGCGCCTGGTCAGAGAGGAGGGGGAGATAGTATTCACAGCTCACAGCAATGCAGTCTTGTCTCCAGTAGCCCGGTGACACACAAGCAAAAGAGTAATATAAACTGTAATACGAAACAGCGTCCTCGCCCAGGAGCCCACGATTCGGGGTGCTCACAGCTCCTCGCCCAGGAGCCCATGATTCGGGGTGCCCGTGTTCCAGTGCAAGGCAAATGTCAAGAACGACAGTGAGTGGCTGGGCCACCTGCAGCCGGCACCTCACAGTGTCCCGTTGCTTCCAGCTGCGGTGCTGGGAACCCCTTTGCAAACATAAGAGGAATAAAGACGTCCCCTCCGCAGCCGTCCCCATCGCCGTCCTGCAGCAGGTTGAGCAAGGACACCGTGAGCTCGGGAGAGCAGGTGATGTACGCTCGGGAGGGGAGCCCTCGTCGGTTTGCTCAGTTTGTGGGGGAGCTTGCTTCTTGGTGTGTTCGCAGCGCCTGTCTCCACGGCTCTGTTTTTCAGACAGTGCATCTGACCCCCGGTGATGGCCAGCCACGTGGTGTTCACAAGAAGCGGAATAGGGTGAACGAGGCGCATCAGAAAAGCAGGTACTGGCTCTCATGGAACTGCTGCAGCTTGGAAAAGACAGGTTGTCTCACATCTCCAGGTTAAACGTGCAGGACTGAGTGGGCAAAAGGATTTTCAGCATTATTTGATGGTGAATTCCAAAGGTCATAGTTCTGGCCCAGCGTGGGGTGAGTCTGTTGTCCACCTTCCTGTGTTTCGTTTAATCAGGATACTGATAAACAGGCCGGAACCACTGGGGCTAGCACACCTCCGGGCTCCCCAGAGAGCACGCCTCGTTCCCTTTTCTGCGTCTCGTCTGCGGCAGAGTGTAAGCTGAGTCACATGCGACACACTTGGTAAATAGACTGAGAAGATACTTTCACTGCTGACGTGAGATGCTGCCTCCGAGCAGGCGACCCAGAGTGGGTCAGGTGCCGTGCTGCTGTTGCACAGAATGGTCGTCATTTATGTTGACCTGCCATTCACGAGAAGGCTTCGGCCCTATTTTTTCAGTCATTTTGTATTGTATGGCACCATAAGATTTTATGTCTGCCCTTTCTCTGCCAAGGTTCCATTTGAATATTTATAACATCATTTGCGAACCATCTAAAATTACCAACCTAAAAATTAGCCTGCTATAGATTTATTGAATATCAAGTTTCGCCTGCAGTTGTCTTGGCTGGGCCGGACCAAATACTTTCTCCAGCCTTACATGGCCTGTGGGCTGGCCGCTCCCCACCCCCACTTTAAATCTTGATTTTCTTGAGTGTGTTTCTTGTTTGAAAAAAATTGATCAGCTTTTTGCTTAAGCTTCAGGTTGTATTTGCTCACTTTGACATACTTAGATTTTAGTTGGCTCTGAGCCACTGCTACTCGGAATTTTTAAAAATAGATTTATTTATTTATTTATTTGCAACTGTTACACACACAGAGGGAGAGACAGATCTTCCATGTGCTGGTTCACTCCCCAAATGGCTGCAACATCCGGGGGTCGGCCAGACTGAACCCAGGGGGGAGCTTCTTCCAGGTCTCCCCCGTGGGTGCAGGGCCCAAGTGCTTGGGGCCTCCTCTGCTGCTTTCCCAGGCCACAGCAGGGAGTCAGATACTGAGCAGCTGGGACTCCAGCCTGTGCCCACATGGGCTGCGGCACTGCAGCGGGGGCTTAACCTGGGGTGCCACAGCGCCGTCCCACCACTCAGGACTGAACGCCATGAAGCTTACATTTTACATTGCATTTACATTGAATTTAGACTAGACATATGAAAGGGAACTGTATTTTACTGCTGAATGTTACTAAATGCTATCGATTATTATGAAAGTTGTATGTTAGATTTTCAACAAACTAATGTTTTGTAAAGTATATACAATTAGTCTAAAATGGTAAAACAAGCACTTTGAGAAATGCTAATGTTTTCCTTAAAGGCTAATGTTTTATGTAAAGTAGAATCCATGCATTCACTTTGGCACATAGAGTATATGATGTTTTTAAATAGAGTACTATTATGTAAATGTTATGTAAAACCACTTCTTCTCTAAGGGGGATGGGGCCCTAACGTCTCTGATGCCTCGTAATAGCGGAAACATCCAGCCGAAGAGTCTCTGTGCTTTAGTCTGAGCCAGAAGCTGTCTTTGCAATCTGGAGTTAGAGTTGCAGTTGTGTTTCCCACAGCAGTGTGAACGCTGGCCCATCTTGGAGTAAAGTGCAACGTTCAAAGAATTCTTCAGGAAGAAGGCAGAGTAGATCCCAAGTACCCTGTGCTTCCTCCCAGCTGCACGGCAGCCTAGTGGGTGTCTCCCAGCCAACTGAAGATGGAGTTAGAGCAGGCATGGCCGCAGGAGGAAAACCCAGAAGGGACCCGAGTTGCAGGGGTCAGGAGGCCTCAGCGAGCCAGCTGTTTCTGGACTTTGAGTCCATGAAGATTATTAAAGAGAGTGCCGACGAGGACAGCGCGAGCGATCTCTCTGACTCAGAAAGGGTTCTCATTCCTCCGTCTCCCCTGACGCCTCCAGACCTCCACCTCCGCGCTGAAGAGATCGACCCGCTTGACTTCGATCTGCATCTAAGTCAGGGCCACGCCAAGCCTGAGCACTCCTACCCCGATTTCCTTCCACCCCCTTATCGCTCCTGGGACCTGCGGGCTATGGCCTTGCTTCTGCACACCGAGTGCAGCCCCGGGGCCGTGCGGCGCGCAGGGGGACTTCTTGGGAAGTACGTGGACAGGCTCCTTCAGCTCGAGTGGCTGCAGCTCCAGACCATCCGGTGTGAAAAAGGCAAGGCAGCCAAAGCGAGGCCTGCCCCTGGCCCCGGGCCCGCAGGGGCTCTCAAGAGCCCCGGGAGAAGGAAGCTCAGTGCCGGCGCCCTGTCCAAGCCGCTGGCTCGGCCGGAAGGCTGTTCAAAGGCAGGCCCTTCGCCAAAGAAAGGCTTTCCCCATGAAGAAGCCCATCCGTCGTATCGTGCATTTGAGACTTCCCCGAAGCCGAGCGATGTGGCGGGCAGCACCAGGTCATGTTCTCAGAAGCAGAAGTTTGAAATGAGAATGGAGGAGAAGAAAAGGAAATCGACCAAGAGCATCCAGCTGCAGCGCTGGGATCCGTCCTGTGGCGGCTGCAGCCCGAAGGTGGAAACCAGTGGGAACCTGCGGATCCCCCGACCGCCAGCCCCGACTCTGGACTCGGCGGACCCCTGGAAGGCCCCCAAAACACAAGCGCTTGCGAATCTCAAGAAAAAGGCAAATGCAAACAGTTGTGGCCATGCCACTATGTCCAGTGAGAAGAAACTCAAAACAAATGGAGTAAAGCAGCACACACACAGGCTAAAATGATTCTGAAATGAGGAGCTGCGGAGCCCGTCCGATGTGTAGATGTTAGAGCGCTTCCGAAAGTCAGCTGTGCTGCGAGTTTTCAGTTCGAATCATTGGCTGTTCCGGCTAGCCCACCTGTACCTCCAGCTTCCAAAGAGAGATGTCTTTCTAAAGGGCTTTCTCTGTATTGATACGTCTTAGGCAAGAATTAGGCTAGGTATGCGCCTTGAAAGGGGTAAGCCAGCAATTCCTCGGGGAAGCGCCGAGAGCCCCACAGTCAGCTCTGCGGAACGGAGAGCCGTGGCTAGCTCCCTTCCACCCGCACGCAAGCCTCAGAACTGAACACACGAGGCTCGGAATAAGGCCCTGCTCAGCACTGCCTCCTTGCAACTGCGCCAGGTGTTCGAGAGCCGCTTCCGTTCCTTCCGCCCAGGAGAAACCTCAGTAGCACGGCACGGCTTGCTCCTGGGAGACCTGGGGTCTCCTACTTCACACGTTTCCTCTGCCTGGCATTCAGAAGCGGCGTTTCACGTGCAGAGGTGGTGGTGGTTAAGCCGAGGTTGAAATACATGGTGGACTTTGCCGGTTGGAAAGTCTGCAGGCTTCGGCCTCTCCCAGAGGTTCCCCAGGGAAACTGCAGATCAGTGGAGGACTCATAAGATGAGAACACACAGGGAACCGTGCTGAATGTAACAGATCCGAAGCTGCTTGTTCGGGACCCAAATCCTTTTGTCCTTAAAGGGACGTGCTGTTTCTGTTTGCAAGTGCAGGACATCACGTCTTGTGGAGGGGTAGGGGCAGAGCACACAGTTGAGGAAGTCGGGAGAGTGGAGTGCGAGCGAGCGCGCGCCAGTGTGGAGTGCGTCCTGAGCACCCTCAGCTGCTCCCACGGCCGCCTGGCTCGCGGAAGCCTTGGTTAACTGCGGTGGCATGGCCGCTCCTAGTGGCTGTGGCCTTGCTCTGATACACATTTATATAATTTATTAATCTGTTTGAAAGGCAGTTACAGGGAGAGACAGAGAGTGAGATCTTGTGCCCACTGGTTCACTCCCCAAATGGTCGCAACAGCCAGGGCTGGGCCAGGCCAAAGCCAGGAGCCTGGAGCTCCTCCCAGGTCTCCAGGTGAGTGGCAGGGGCACGAGCCCGTGGACCATCGTCTGCTGCGTTCCCAGGTGCGTTACCAAGGGGCTTCATGGGAACTGGAGTCCACTTGGGACACTGGTGTCGCAGACGGTGCTTAACCTGCTGTGCCACAATGCCTGCCCCGTAGTGCTGACTGATGGAGGCTGCTTTGATTTTACTCTATTTTACTATATGTGTTTTTGACATCCTGGTTCCTATTTTTTTTTCCTTTGTGACAAATGACAAGCTTGGTTCATTTGGAAGTATGTATAGCTTGGAGCTTCACTGCAGGAAAGGCCATCGGAAACAGCACAATGAGAAGATGGATTCAGTTAATATGCAAAGGCTAGATGTTACTATCTCCTTTTAAAACCTGATTTTTTTTCTGTCTTTTTTTTTTTTAATTTTTTTTTATTTTTTGACAGGCAGAGTGGACAGTGAGAGAGAGAGACAGAGAGAAAGGTCTTCCTTTGCCATTGGTTCACCCTCCAATGGCTGCCGCGGATGGCGCGCTGCGGCCAGCGCACCGCGCTCATCCGATGGCAGGAGCCAGATGCCAGGTGCTTTTTCCTGGTCTCCCATGGGGTGCAGGGCCCAAGCACCTGGGCCATCCTCCACTGCACTCCTGGGCCACAGCAGAGGGCTGGCCTGGAAGAGGGGCAACCAGGACAGAATCCGGCGCCCCGACCGGGACTAGAACCCAGTGTGCCGGCGCCGCAAGGCGGAGGATTAGCCTGTTGAGCCATGGCGCCGGCTAAAACCTGATTTTAATCATACTAAAACGAAATGCAGAAAATACTTGTGGTAACTTACTTCAGGATTTTCAGATTTGCAGATCCCCTCTGTGTGCTCTGACTCGCACGCCGCCCTGCTGGGGAAAGCATGCCATTACACTAAGATCACACTGGCACCCTGTGTCTGCTGTGCGCACAGCGGGCGTTACTCCCTTGATCCTTGTCTCTGCTGTGTGCACAGCAGGCGTTACTCCCATGATCCTTTTCTCTGCTGTGCGCACAGTGGGCGTTACTCCCATGGCCCTTGTCTCTGCTGTGTGCACAGTGGGCGTTACTCCCATGATCCTTGTCTCTGCTGTGTGCACAGTGGGCGTTACTCCCATGGCCCTTGTCTCTGCTGTGTGCACAGTGGGCGTTACTCCCATGATCCTTGTCTCTGCTGTGTGCACAGTGGGCGTTACTCCCATGGCCCTTGTCTCTGCTGTGTGCACAGCGGGCGTTACTCCCATGATCCTTGTTTCTGCTGTGTACACAGCGGGTATTACTCCCATGATCCTTTTCTCTGCTGTGTACACAGTGGGTGTTACTCCCATGGCCCTTGTCTCTGCTGTGTGCACAGCGGGCATTACTCCCATGATCCTTGTCTCTGCTGTGTGCACAGTGGGCGTTACTCCCATGGCCCTTGTCTCTGCTGTGTGCACAGCGGGCATTACTCCCATGATCCTTGTCTCTGCTGTGTGCACAGTGGGCGTTACTCCCATGGCCCTTGTCTCTGCTGTGTGCACAGCGGGCGTTACTCCCGTGGCCCCTGAACGTACTCTAGGTTTTGGTCTTGCCGTAGGCAGTGCATTTGGAACATGGCATCGTCCGCGGTCTCCTCTGTAGTAGCTGCGTGCTGCGCTCTCCTGGTGGGCACGGAGGAGCCGTTGTCTGGGGCTGGGCACCTCACTGGGGGTTGGTTCTCAGATTTGCATGTAACTCTTTATGAAGTTCCATTGCCAACGGATGTCTGTAATTATGATACTACACGTGCATGTGTATGTATACATGTATGTACACACACACACACACTCATAGTAATAGTAAAGGGCCTGTGCTGTTGCTGCCTTTCTCTGAACTGCACCTGTGTGAGTACTCTTAGAGACCCCGGATGGGCCGGGCCAGGTGGTCCGCTTGTCCTTGCCTTGTGCCTGTTGGCGCTGAAGACCCTCATGATGGAGCAGTGCAGAGGTGGGGCTTCGTCTGTCGGCTCCCAGCCCCGCCCGCTGAAGTGGGCTGCGTGGTCTGGGGCGGAGTCATACCTCCTGCGTCAGGCACAGCGAAGGCCTGAAGAAGCCACTGCTGGTTTCCATTTTCGCCTCTGGGTTGTTCTTTATTTTATCCAATATTGTGAGTGGATCAGAGCTCCTAATGAATATTCTTAGTTTTTTTTTTTTTTTAAGTTAGGCTTATTACAGACTTAACACAAGCACAGTTTTACAGCTTTCTCGTCTCTGATCCACACCTAGCACGGGTGATGCACTACGTTCTGCAGATATGAATCTTGGTATCCTCAAGTAGGCGGTGTCAGACAGCTGAATCGTGAACTCATTCAGGGGTTCAAGTCGAACCCTCCCCGAGTGTCCTGCCAGCCTGGTGATACAAGTCGGTGTGTTTCCTGGAAGTGCCTCTCGTTCTGAGGAGCTGTTTACGTGTGCCTTGCATTTAAGCAATTCAAGCAGGCCAAGGTGACACTCAAAAAGGCTGTAAGGAAAGATATTTCAGGCTTAGAGTTAGTGGAGAACGCAGACTTTCACCCAGTGAGCTACACACGGATCGTCAGCACTGGCTGTGACTGCTCAGCTGCAGACTGTTTCCCAGGTCTTTAGGTGACGAGTGGCCTGACGCTTCATGACTCACTCGGATGCAGTAGAATCGGAGACCTTGGCAGGAAAGACGGGGGAACTGTCGCAGGGGTGAGGTCGCCAGCAGCCAGAAGGAAGCTGGTGAGCGGTGTTCCGGGGGCCGGTGGGTTGCTTTCTGGAAACAAGGTGTCTGGCTTACCATGTAGCGGTGTCTGCTTGCTCTCTGCTGTACGCTGACTTACCTGGGCAGTTACGTAGAGACCTGAAACTCTCGGTGGGTCTGTATTTCAAGGTACTAGAGAAGCAGTATTTATATTTATGGAAACCAAATGGCCTGAAAAACATTCAGCATGTTTCCTCGTGACATTTTGATGACCGTGTGTTTGGTTTTATATGTAATAAAACAATTCGTGTGAGTTTCTGAGAACATGAGTTATTTCTTCCCTGACATCAAACAGCAGGAAAATATTGTCTAGATTTCTCGGGTGTGGTTTTTGTTTTGCTTTTTATGTATTTCTTTTAGAAGTTTCTTTGTTTTCTCCATTATTTCAAAGGATTGCTCAGAAGGAAATCTGCCTCTGCTCCTGTGTGAGGATGTGTGTGACCAGCACACAGGGTAACATTTCTGGACACTTCTGGGAAGATGGCTGTGGATTTTCCAGCGTCTGTTCCCCTTACCACCTCTCAAAGGATGTGGACCAATAGGCAGGCGGCAAACAAATTCAGGAAGGTTAAAATGAACAGGCGATACAATGAACTCACGCCTTAGCTTGCTCACTGGGAAATGAGTGCCGCCTCTTTCAAGCAGCCGCCTGGGGCGCAGGTGGCACTTGGAGCTGGCCCCCCGCAAGCGTCCTCGGGTCCGTCGCTCCTCTTGCTGCGCTGACTTCTGATGATCGGGTGTGTTCTCTCAAGTCTGCCGGGTGGGGGAAGCAGTGGTTGGTGGTCAAAAGTCAGCTTTTGGGTGCTTCGACAATTACCCATGGTTTTAAATCATTCATTTGCACAGAAAATGTAATTATTTTGGATGCTGCTGTCTGGTTGTCCACAAGATGGCGACCAAGCCATTCCAGGCAGCAGTGAGTTTGCTCTGTTGGTGCCTTTTAATCAAATAGAAAGGTTTTTTCTGGAATCAAAAGGAAATGGGAGAGGATGGGACTATTCGGCTTCAGACACAAAGCGTGTTCTTGGCTTAACTTCACTCTGCCATCAGATAATTAAATGGTTTATTATACGTAGCCTGGTGCTGTGTAGGATTCTCTCCCTGAACGCCCCCATATCAAACCTGCATCTAACATCGTAATGCTCCGCGAGGTAACGTAAATTATGAGTTTGTCAGACTCCCAGAGGTGGTTTCATAAATACAATTTGAGGGAGGGGCACTTGGCACAGCAATTCAGATCCACGTGGACAACCACATCCGATACCGGAAGACCTGGGTTCGAGTGCCAGCTGTCTCCAATCGAGTTTCCTGCCGATGCGCACCCTGGGAGGCAGCAGGTGATGGCGCGGGTGCTTCGGTGCCCACCGCTCGTGGGGGAGACCCAGGTGGGGTTCCCAGCTCTGACTTCGGCATAGTGCAGCCCTTCAGTTTGGGGCATTTGGGCAGAGACCCAGAAGATGGAGGATCTCTGTCTACCTTTCAAATACAAATAAATATCTAGTGTGAGCATCCCTGCCCTCAACCATTTAGTCTTGAGGAATTAGCTATGATACACTGGGAAATACGTGTGGGGTTTTAAAATGGAGTCGTCATCAGGACACAGCTGTCCAGCTTGGGTATTTGACGGGCAGGGACTCACACCCTAAGGTGTGTTTCCTTGGCATGCCGGATCCTTGGAACGAAGGGAAGGGCCTTAGAAGCAAGATCCTTCCGAACGTTCTCTGCTCCTGGTTCTCCGGCATGGCGGGCTAAGAATCTCGAACCCTTTGCTCCACAGCCGCCCTTAAAACCTAGAAGTACTGCTCAGCTTCCCCACCTTTCTTGTTAAGAGCTGGGCTTGCAGACAGTCTCTGATCTGCCCTGTCGGCTGGGCCGTGAGACCCTCATTGCAGAGGGGCCCCGCTGGAGCCTGCAGGGTGAACACGGCACAGCCAAGAGGAGTCTGAGTACTGAGGCCTCGGGCTCCGGTCAGCGTGACCTGCATCACTCCCTTGTCAGCTTCTGCACAGCTGTGCCTGCTGCATCCAACTCAAGTGTGAAAACCAGCAGCTTTCCTGGGTCTCCGGGTCTTCATTTCGGGAGACTCCCCGTCCCAGAAAATGGATTGAACTCCATGTGTCTTTCTCTCACCAGTTTGTCTTGGTTACAGGGGTGTCAGCCAAGCACCTTACGATGGGTGGGGAAAGGTGTCTCACCCCTCTGCCCGGAGAACACAGAACCAGCAGGGCATCCTTTTTTTAAAAAAAGGTTTTATTTATTTATTTGAGAGGCAGAATTACAGACAGAGAGAGGGAGAGACAGAGAAAGGTCTTCCATCTGCCAGTTCACTCCAGTGGAGCTGGGCCAATCCAAAGCCAGAAGCCAGGAGCTTCTTCCAGGTCTCCCACGTGCATACAGGGACCATTTTCCACTGCTTTCCCAGGCCATAGAGCAGAGCGCTGGATCAGAAGAGGAGCAGCCAGGACATGAACCGGCGCCTATATGGGATGCTGGCAGCACAGGCCGCGGCTCAGCCCACGGCACAGCGCCGGCCCCGGGCAGGGCATCTTTGAGCCCACCTTTCACTACCACAATGGAGTGCTTGGTGCTCAAACCACGGGTCCCTCCCGAGGGACGGTGAAGTGAGGGAAACCTGCTTTCGTGGGGCTTACACATGTGGAAGTCACCTGCACTGTGTACGCTGGTGGCTGGAAGGCTGCTCTCAAACTTGGCTACTAAGAAAACCACGAGATTTTCTGCGCCCGCTTTGCCCAGGGCTTTACGGCACTTGGCTGGCTGTGTAGGTGAAGGAGCGCGCAGGAGACTGAGTGAACCCGGCTCCTGAGCGCCTGTGCCCCGCGCTGTGCCAAGGGCTGAGTCTTGGTGGAGCGCGCCACCACCTCCACCACACTGCACCTCCTTGGCATCCACACACTCACACTTTCAAACTCCCCATGAGAAACTCACAGGGCCTCCCACGGTCCCTTTCGCCCTCTTCCTCATTTGGGGCAGGTGCAACAGGGCCTTCACCACCCTCACCTGTCTCCTCTAAGCTCATCTCTGGACTGCTGCCTTCACACAGCAAGGAGAAAGGGAAGGAAGGGCTTGAATTTGTCCCCACTGGGAGCTTTCTGACTATGTACTTGTGAAATGAGATGCTTCTTATGGAAAGAATTTACATAATAAAACAAGATATTCTGACTTTAAAAAGATGTATATGTTTTGACCTCAATAGCTTGGTATTTGATGTGCAAAGATAAAGCAAACAGGCTCTCTTCCCCTCTCTTCCCCTTTCTTCTCCTTCCCTGAAGAATTGACCTAACTAAGTGACTGAAGAGAGAGCCTGGTAAATCCATCAGTATTGTTCCTACTGGATTACTATGGGGAAAGGGGAAAGAGACTCCAGTGTGTTCTGTCTCGTGGTGGTTCCTTCACATTGCTCATCTGCAACTGTTAGTTGAAAAGATCAGGACAGGAGATTAAAATGTTCTGAAAGAAATCTTGTAGCCAGCTCTTCGCGGCCGACCCAGCCTACTAAATCATAAGGAACCACACTCTGATCAACCTACATGACCACGACCACACTCAAATCAAGGAAGCAACCGTCTGTGTCATTAAAAATAAATCAAAACGTGAATCCTTATGCTAACACGAAGTCGAATAAACTGAGCTGTTACACCTGTTCAGAGATAATCGGGATTCGCTCCGAGACACAGTGTTAGTAACAGGGTAAAACCACACTCAATCACTAACTTGGATTCTCACTGATGGAGTCAGAGTCACTTCTCCGATTATTCCCCAGGGCTGTATTTTAAAGATTTTCCAACCTCTGCAAAGGTTGAAGGAGCTGGGCGGTGACCAGCCACACGCCCGCTGTTTTGACCCCACTGGCACCACCCGGCTCTGTCTGCATCGCCCACCCCAGCTGTTGTCTCTGGGCGGATGTGTGGCGTCCTCCCGGCTCTGCCTGCTTCGGCCCCTCCTGTGCCGCCTCTCCAGGAGGCCGTGTGTTCTGGTGATAGCTGTTGAGCCTGGCTGCCTTGGGCTCACTACTGCACCATTACCGGATAGAAGTCTCTCAATTCCTAAAAATGTAAGCGGCAGAGGGACACAGAGAGAAAGGGGGGACGGAGAGATTGGGAGCACTCTCCTCTGCTGGCACACTCCCCAGATACCACAACAGCCAAGGCCACCTGAGGCTGAAGCCTGGAGCCCGGAGCTCGACCCAGGTCTCCCACGTGGGTGACAGGAAGCCGATCACTTGACCCACCCCTGCTGCCTCCGCGGGTCCGCACTGGGAGGAGGCTGCAGTCGGGAGTCAGCCCTGGGAATGGACCCCAGGTGCTCGGATGTGGGATGCAGGTGTCTTGACCACCAGGCCAAATGCCTGCCCCACTGGGATTTTAAAAAAAAAACCTTTCCTGAGACTCAGAAACTAAACTCTTCTTGTGTTTATGTAGAGTTCAGAATCACATGACTGGAGGTGAATTTCCTATGAGCGGGTGTCCACAGAGAGGTCCCAGCTCTGTGGCAGTGTAGACATGAGCCGTTTCTCTTGTTCTAGCCGGACTCTTCTCCCAGGCTCTTTCAATCTGCTTACACCTTAGGTACAACACCCCCCATCCCCCCACCCCCCCAGCCCCGTCCAGGTCTCAGCAGTCAAACTGCCAAGGTCAACCTTGATTGGAATCTGCGTTCTCCCTGCCCCTGGAGCAGCCTGGACCCCACGGAGGACTCAGCCCCGCTGTGGTTCACTCTGGGACGCTGTACTCTGCTTCCTCCCATGTTGGGGACAGAGGAGAGACTAAGAGAAAGCCATCACGTCTCCCCTGGGACAAGCTGCGCTTCCACGTGGCCGGCTCACCTCTGTGAAGAAGCATCCGGTGGGCACCAGGCAGAAGGCTCGGCGGGGACCCTGTGCGCCCTCTCCAAGCCCTGCCATTCCTGGCCTCCCAGAACAGGGTCGACAGAACTCGGCTAGGCCGCTGGGTGCTTGGTCTTGCTCTCACCATTGTTGTTGTTATTTTGAAAGTCACAACGAGACATGAAGAGAGAGAGAGAGAGAGAGAGAGAGAGAGAGATCTTCCATCCGCTGGTTCACTCCCCAGATGGCCACAACGGCCAAGGTGGGCCAGTCTGAAGCCAGGAGCTTCATCCACATCTCCCATGTCTGTGGCAGAGGCTCAAGTCCTGGGCCATATTTTACTGCTTTTCCCAGACAATTACAGGGAGCTGGATCGAAAGTGGAGCAGCTGGGACTCGAACCAGCGCACGTATGGGATGGTGGTGTTGCAGATGACGGCTCTGCTCACGGCGCCACATGCCGCCCCTGTCACATTTCTGGGTGCGCCCCTCTGGTTTCCCGAAGTGGAGAGGAAGGGGCCACCGCCACCCTGAGTTCCTCCTGGGAATTAGGACAGGCGGCAGCTGAACACCTCCTCCCGTCCTCTGCTCCTGACCGTGACGGCTGTGGGTGGGGCTGCGATGCTGCTTGGGGGCGACAGGATCAGATCTGCCACATTTGGGAAGGGTGGTTGTTTTCTTTAGAATGCCGTGAATTTCATGTTTCTTTATTCTCAGGCTAGGCCCCTTGTCAGCAATTCCTGGGCAAGCAGAACCCCCCACATGTCACTCTCTCCCTGCAAAGACAGCCAACGCACATGTTCAAGTTGTGTTGACTGACAGCGCTGGAAATGAAACTCAGCAAGTGCCTGACGTCTGCAGGAACTTTTGTTGATGAGGACAATTCAATCTGTCCTTTCTTGGAAGTGCTGATGATACATCCATCATTAAATAATACACGGAGAACTTGAGGCTGATTGGACGCCGCTCAGCACCCCCGGAGAGAAGGTTGAGTCTGGTGATGAATCGTTGCCAGTACCTCCTTGTTAATCATTACCTCGCTTATCTGACAAGCACTCATATTTCTCATTTATCAGCCCACAGGGAGCTGGGAGCTGCCCCCACGTGGCTGCAGATATTACTGTACTTCCTCAGACACAGGAGGGACCTGGACTGTCCTCGGAGACACAGGAGGGACCTGGACTGTTGTCCGAGACACAGAAAGGACTGCTGGGCTCTCACTCGAGACAGGGAGGGGCCCAGACCGTCATCTGACACAGAGGGAACCTGGAGGTCTTCTGGTTCAGTGTTCAGATGTGCAGCACACCTGGACCTGGACCTGGGCCTGGGCCTGGACTCACCAGCTGAGTGAGACCCGAAGCCCGTGTGAGAAGGCTTGCATTCTTAGGGGCTTGCATTTTGCTCAGATTTTAAAAAATTTTAGTTGTTGAAATTTTCATTGTTAATAATATTATAGTACATAGTATGTTTATAATTGTAGTTATAGTGTAAATAACAGATAGCATTTAAAGAAATGTAAAAGCAGAGCCCTGGGGCTAGTTTGTGGCATAGTGGGTTGAGCCTCCACCTGCAGTGCTGGCATCCCATACGGATGCTGGTTCTAGTCCCAGAGGCTCCTCTTCCCATCCAGCTCTCTGCTGTGGCCTGGGAAAGCAGTAGAAGATGACCAAAGTGCTGGGGCCCCTGCACCCATGTGTGAGACCCAGAAGAAGCTCCTGATTCCTGGCTTTGGATTGGCCCAGCTCCAGCCATTGTTGCCAACTGGGGAGTGAACCAGCAGATGAAAGACCCCTCTCTCTCTCTCTCTCTTTCTGCCTCTGCCTCTCTTAACTCTTTCAAGTAAAATAAATCTGAAAAAAAAAAAAAAGAATTGCAAATCTGATCATGAGTATTCAGGCTCTCTCTGGGAACCTCAAGATTGTATCGGCGACTTCTCAATAATAAGCTGTAAATATAAACTAAAACAATGAAGTGTTCAATGAAAACATCCAGCAGCATCCCTACAGCTGCCAGTGTACAGGAAGCCGGGCGAGTTCACCTCCAACTCCACCTGCGGCAGAACCGCTGCGTGCTTCAACCAGGTGACCTGAGCACGAGGCAGGTGCTGAGGGGGTCAAGGTGTGTCACTCAGGGTTTGGTTTTGTACTTTCTCATTGCAACTTAAGTATGCACATTAAGGCCGGCGCCGGGGCTCACTAGGCTAATCCTCCGCCTTGCGGCGCCAGCACCCCAGGTTCTAGTCCCGGTCAGGGCGCCGGATTCTGTCCCGGTTGCCCCTCTTCCAGTCCAGCTCTCTGCTGTGGCCCGGGGGTGCAGTGGAGGATGGCCCAGGTGCTTGGGCCCTGCACCCCATGGGAGACCAGGAGAAGCACCTGGCTCCTGCCATTGGATCAGCGCGGTGCGCTGGCAGCAGCGCGCCGGCCGCGGCGGCCATTGGAGGGTGAACCAATGGCAAAGGAAGACCTTTCTCTCTGTCTCTCTCACTGTCCACTCTGCCTGTCAAAAAAAAAAAAGTATTGACATTAAGTGTCGACGTTACAGAATCCCAATTTGTCATTTTATTCAGAATTCTGATGCACCGACCTCAGCTTGCCACAGAGCCCTGCCCGGGAGGCTCTCTCCTCTTCTCCCTCCTATTGTAATAACAAACGCAAGAAGGCAGGTTCACCTAAGCTTTCAAGGGACTTTGGTGCAGACCGCACGTCAGCCCGACAGCCTGAGATCTGGCTAGAATCCAGAGTCCAGTGCTCTGGGCGTAAACGCTTGTTTTGCGCCGTGTCTTTCTTCCCTGCCACACCTCCCCGGGTGAAGTGGTTCTGAGAGCCCTTCTCCAGGTTCTGTTGGTTTGTTTGTGTCTCTTAGAGAGGATAGGCTTTAGGGAGCAGCCGCCACGACACCTGCCATAGAAAGAGACCACTGGGCATCCTCTCCGGAAACTAGAAACCAGCAAAGCGGCGAAAACTCAGCTTTCCCACAGGCACTGGTGCAAAACATTTTGAAACACAGGCGTGGTTTTTACATAAAATGCATTTTCGTGAAGTGTCTGGAGAACCCCCCTCCCCCCCGCCCCCGAGATCGGAGGCCTGGCCAGTTCCTGTGCACATGTGACTATGGAGGTTCTGGTGCCCCAACACCCCCTCCCTGGGAACTCTGCTGGAAATGAGCCAAAAGCTTGTAAGTCAATCTGCCCCCCCGCCCCCCCACCCCCCGAGCCACAGGAAGTGCAGAGGCAGGGAGGAGCAACTGGGGCGAAAGCGACTCAGGCGATTGGAGGCTGGGAAGGCGGTGCCTGGCTCCCGTGAGGCCACTGAGCTCAAAGGCCTGGCAATCGTCTTGCACCCCGGTGTACCCCAGGCAGCCCCAGGCAGGCGTGAGCCCCTGGAGACCCATTTCGCTGCCGGTTCTTCCTGCACTGCTGGTGCTGGTGCCCCGGGCGAGCTGGAACCAGGGCCTGGACTCAGGGGAGGGAACTGACAGGAGGGACAAGCTGGCGTGGCCCTTCAGGGAGAGGAGTGGAGCACCATCTCCCTGAGACGGGGGAAGGGCTGGAGGTAGGCCTAGCATTGTTCCCCACGCTCTGAGCACTGGGGCTCCTGGGTTCATAGAAAGTGGGGTTAAAGGTCAGGATCTGTTTGAGGGACAGGTGGGGGTGGACCAAAGACTTGTCATGAACCTGGTTTGGACAGCGCACCGACCCGTGTTTGCATTATGACAGCAAACGCGTGTTTCCCAGAGGACAGGAAGCCCCAGTGGTCTGCGTTAGAGCAAGCAGATGAGAAAGGAAGGCTAAGCCCACCCCTCTCGGTGCCGTAGCTCAGGAGGGAATTCATGGTGCGGAGCTGCCGCCAGGCGAGGTAAGGAGGCCCCTGCTGCTCCACGGTGGACAGCCAGTCCCCCGGAGACGAGCGCCGGTGTCAGGAGAGCTTATTTCAAGAAGCTGCAGTCCCGGGGAAGAGTGATCTCTGGATCCCAAACGCGCCCCTCCCACCCCACAAGCTGGCAGAAAGGGCTTTAAAGGGAAGCAGTGGCAGTGGCCGGGAGGGGTTGGAAGCAGCAGTGAGTCCAGCCAATTGGTCACTAAGCAGATTTTCAGGTTCTTCTGAAGAAGGTCGGGTGGAGCCTTCAAGCTAAGGGAGCTGCGCTGTCTGAGTTGATGGCCGCCTGCCCGCCCCCAGCTGGGTGTGAGTCGGCTTTTCCAAGTCATGCCCTCTCAGGAGGCTCCTGGAATCCCCATGCAAACATTGTTATTCACTAGTGCAGCCCATTCACAGTGCCAGCAGCCAGACTGGGAAAAGGGAGGGCGAGGCGGCTCCGTGAGGGTCAGGATTAGGACACGGGCTTGCTCTGCTTACACCTGCCATGGGTGGAGGGGATGTGACCTGTGCCCGTTGGTTCTGAAACGCTTGATTCGCTTTCTACAGGCAGGGAGAGAGAATCTCATTCGTTTGAACGGCAGCCTAGGGGAGAGGGAACCAGCAGACGGAAGATGTCTCTCTCTCTGTCTCTACCTCTCTCTGTAATTCTGCCTTTCAAATAAATAAAGTTTCAAAAAAAATACAAAGATAATAGCAGCAGCTTTGTGATTGGGCTGTTGTGAAGATTAAACAGCCGTATGTATTTACACTAGCGGGTGCCTGTCTCTGGACAGACAAGGACATTCAGGCTGGGAGGTTCACACCCCTGCCCGTCTTCACACAGCCAGTACTGGGGGCGTAGGGTTTGGACTCAGGCTGAGCCCATAAATTGCCCGTTTGACCACCACTCCATTTTATCTGCAGTCGCCAGTGTGGTAGCCACTGTCACACAGGCGCTTTAATGAAGAAACGTTGACTTCATGTGCACGCGGGCGCCAGCCAGCACAGGCTCACACACTCCTTACTCAAGAACTCCCTCTGCTCGCCTGTCTCCAGCCCTGCAGATGGGGGAGGAGAGAGAAAGGGATCCGCAGGAATACCTCGCAGGAAATTCAAATAACGGCTTCTAGGGTCTGAAGGTGTTGGAAGTTCACTTGTGAAAAGTAGAATATTGGCAAAAAAAGTAAAATATTGGTGATCTTTCCTGGAAAGAAGAATCTCTATCCAGGCTTCTTGGGCCTTTGGTGCCGGCGTGGACACAAAGCCTTCGTTTATGCAGATAATTCTCCCTTGAAAGCTGCTACGGCTACCAGCCAGGCCAGTGGATCGAGGCTGCCGACGTGGCCCACGTCCAACTCATCCGTAAACAACGCGGAAGGAGGATCACGCAAGGACACGCCTGCCTGCCCCGAGCAGAGATACAGCCAGCCAGCCCCTCCCCCTGCCCCTAGATTATGCAAATCTGCTTCAATGATATCCTCTTTGGACAAACTGCCTAAGGTTGGCAGGAAAGCGAACTATACCACGAGCACTTAGAGAACCATTTCAGCAAATCTAAGTTCCTAGTCTCCCTGCACTGCCCAGACGAGACGTCCCAAGTTCATTTCCAAGGCATGGGTGAGGAAGGTGCAACGCGCTGCAATGCGGAAGCTCAGGCATCTCCACGCGAGGCCTGGACACTTGCATTCAGGCCACTCTTGCTTCGTATCTGTCAGCTGAGCCGTTCATGGGACAGAGTGACGTGTGTTTACAGAGCTGCAGTGCCGAAGGGGCCCTCAACGACATCTCTCCTGGCCCAGCTTACAGAGGGGTCACTGTGTTCCTTGTTAACGCACTGGGCCACCGGGAAATGCACTGTTTTTAGAAACAGGGTTGATTTATCCATTCTTTGGCAAGAATTGAAATTTTCTCCATCTAAAAATTCAACACTCGCTTAGGCCCTCAATTTAAAACTACTGAGGTTAATCACGAGCCACTCGTCAGAAGAAATCAATGCTGGAGATGCGGGAACTCGAGACGTTTAAAAATTCTTTCTTTCAGGTAAATACGGGGAGATGGAAACTAACGTTCTCATCACCTATGGCTTTAACGACATCCGGATAATATCGCCCACCTGCCACGAGGTGGCTGGCCGCAGAGATGGACACTGGGGCTCCTGAGGGTGACTTCTTCATTTCCCACGAGAGCACTTTCTAACACACACGGTGCATTGTGTCGGGACTTGCTCTCGAATACAAATAGATTCTTAGGCATTTTCCAGGGAGCCCGACACACACAGTGAGCATGCTCGCATCTGCTGGTTCACTCTCCAAATGCCCGGAGTGGCACCCAGGCTGGCCCAAGGCTGGTCTAGGACTGGGCTGGGCCGAAGCCGGAAGCACTCTGTCCAGACCTCTGTGCGTGGCAGGGACTCACCCATCTGAGCCACCACCTGCTACCACCCAGGGTCTGCATTGCAGGGAACTGGAGTTGGGAGCAGAGCAGAACCAGGGACTGAACCCAGGCACTCTGATGTGGTGTGCAGACATTTCTTAACAGTTATTTTTATTTACTTGAAAGGTAGAGAGAGAGAGAGAGAGAGAGAGGTCTTCCATCTGCTGGCTTGCTCCCCAGGTGGCCACAATGGCCAGGGCTGGTGGAGACCCACGTCAGGAGCCAGGAGCTTCTTGCAGGTCCCTCACATGGGTGGGGGAACACAGGTACCCAGGCCACCTTCTGCTGGGCCAGTCTCTGCTGCTTTCCCAGGCACATTTTCAGGGAGTTGGATTGGAAGTGGAGCAGCCAGGACTCGAACCAGCACCCATGTGGGATGCCACTTCGCAGGCGGCAGCTTTACCCACTGTGGCACAACGCCGGCCCTGGGCACGCAGGCTTCTTAACCGTCAGGCGGGATGGCTGCCCCCAGAATAGCGTCTGATGAGCAGGAGACAACCACACGAAGGGCGGGGCTGCGGATGCCCTCAGCCTGTCTCCCCTGCTTTAGGGAGAAATCCTAGCATTTCTGCTCCTGGGGATTATATTTATTGATACTGTGCTTAAAATTTAAACTGGGGAATTTTAAGCACAACTCAGTCCTTTAAAGCTAATGGTAACACGTCCATTACCTGTTAATGTAAATGACTTATTTTGTAAGATTCCCTTTGGTGAGGGGGAGGGCACTGCGGCATATTTTTGCGCATCTGAGGAACAGCAGCTTCCAAGAAGAGCGGTGTCCTCTGTGCGCCCTCCTCCAGTCTGCCCTGGATGCCTGGTGCACAGGCGTGAAGAGATTCGGGCTTCCCGCAGGTGTGAATTTGGGAAGGAAGGGCTGTCTCGGCAGCTCTGAGCAGATAACTGTGCACGCTCCTCCTTGACGTTGCACCAGGACTTGACCCTGGGTGATGTCTTCACAGGTACTTGCAGGTGGGATGAACTCACAGCCCCTCAATCTCCCGTGCACTCTGGATGACGTTCACCTGTGCACGATTTTTGGACAGGACATGTTGGCCATTAGGAATCATTTGCTTGTTGAATTATGCAAGTATTTCCAGATGTTCACGTTGGGTCAGCACAGTGGGAAAATTGCATCCATTCATATATCGACAGATATCATCAGGACATTCTTTAATAACTGGGGAGCGACCAGGCTTGTAGTGAGTGGTAGATACACGGTCTCTAACATTCCGCTTCAAAACTTTAAATTTCATCATCACAGATGCTGTTTGTTGGTGTCTGAGGTGGCAGGTGCACTTGGTCCATCAGCAACCAAATGTCTGTCAATTAGCCAAGCCCGAACCATCAGTTTGTCAGGTGCGCAATGATTTCCATAAACATGTGACTTGTTCGGCCGTCGAGTGAGGAGAGTCACGCCAGTGCTCACCCCCAAGACAAGAACGCGGCCGTGCAGTGCCGCACCTCACACATTCTTCCCGTGTAGACACGAAGAGGGTGTGAAAGAGGTACGCTCAGGGCTGCGATGTAAGAAGATTAATAATTTCACCTTATCACCTCTCAAGTGATTATAGCGACAAAATCAATTCACCATTTTGTTAATTTAAAAAATGTTTTACTAAGTGGCAAAGAGAAAGAGATAGAGAGAGAGAGGGAGAGGGAGGCAAACAGAGAGAGACAGTGGTTTGCGTTCCTAATGCCTGCAGTGATGGGAGCTGTTCCTGGCTGAAGCCAGAGCCTGGGGCTGAATCCAGGCTTCCCACATGGGTGGCCGGGACCCAGTACTTGAGTCTGCTGCTTCTCAGGGCCCACGTCGGCAGGAGGCTGGAGCCGGAGCCCCGAGCTGGAGGTTGACCCAAGATACTCGGGTAGGAGACATGGGCTTCCTATCAGGCATCTTAACTACTCAAAAACCTGCCCCTGTTTCAATCTTGAATTGAACTAATTTCCTTTTTCCTTCTTTTCTGTTTGTCCTGCAAGCGGTGACAAGTACGATGGCCACGTGGCACGTTTGGTACCAGGGCCTCCATTTGCGCTAAGGCACCAGCAAGTTCCACACTGTTGTTTTAGGTCATCTCGCAAATATGACGCAGCAAAAGAGGCAGATGGTGCCTTAATGTCCTTCTAACGAGACTGCGGCCGAGCAGACTCTCTGCAGGGTTGCAGGAACCCGGGTGAACTGTACTTTGAAAATCACTGCTCCGTAGAAACTTTCCATATGTGTGGGAGTGCGTGTAACTTTTTTCTTTTTGGTACTCAGGAAAAACTGGAGCAAAGTTAAATCTCCTAGGAGAATGGATAGATTGCTGCCTATTCATGTAAAGAAATGCTACCCGGCAGTTAAAAATGAATGAACTAGGATTATCAGTGACAACACACACAACTAACAGCAACCTTAAGTAAAAATGCAAGGCTTACGGGGCTGGCGCTTGGCAAGTAGGTTAATCCTCCACCTGCGGCGCCGGCATCCCATATGAATGCTGTCTCAAGTCCCGGCTGCTCCTCTTCAGATCCAGCTCTCTGCAATGGCCTGGGAGAGCAGTAGAAGATGACCCAGGTGCTTGGGCCCCTGCACCCATGTGGGAGACCTGGAGGAAGCTTGTGGCTCCTGGGGAGTGAACCAGCAGATGCAAGACCTCTCTCTGTCTTTCCCTCTCACTGTCTGTAACTCTACCTCTCAAATAAACACATAAAATATTTCAAAAGATTAAGGCTTACTATGAACCATTGTTTAAAAGCCAAGACCATAAGCAGTATTACCTGTTGGGTGCGTGTGTGTGTGTGTGTGTGTGTGTGTGTGGTGTGAAAACGAGTGTCGCAGTGGGTGCTGTGGTGCAGCAGGTGACGCCCCCGCTTGGATGCCCTTATCCCACGGTGGAGGGCCGGGGGTGGAGTCCCACCTCCACTTCCAATCCGACTTCCTGCCAGTGTGCCTGGGAGGCACCAGGTGATGGCCCAAGTAGTTGGCCCCTGCCACCCAGGTGGGAGACCTGGAGGGACTTGCTGGCTCCTGGCTTCCGCCTGGCCCAGCCCCAGCTGTTGTGGGCATTCAGGGAGCAAATCAGTGGGTGGAGGAGTTTCTCTCACTCTGTCTCGCTCTCGCTCGCTCTCTTCCTCTCTCTCTTCTTCTATCAGATAAATAAGTTTTTGAAAAAAGAAATGTGCATTTAAATATAGTTTAGGATGAAGATTATTTCTGCAGGAAAAACCAGGAAATGGGGAGATGGAAGGTGCAAAGGGTGCTTGAGTCTCACGGGGGTGGTTTGTGTGCCTGAACCTGACATGGCGAAATGTTGACGTATGTTGGAGCAGGTGACAGGTGTCGGGACATCAGTCTCTTTCCTTTTGCATGATGAAACTGCCATGCTGTTGTGGTTTTTTTATGATTTATTTATTTGAAAGAGTTACAGAAAGGCAGAGGCAGAGAGAGAGAGAGGGAGAGAGGGAGAGAGAGAGAGAGGTCTTCCATCTGCTGGTTCACTCCCCAAATGGCCTCAATGGCTGGAGCTGGACTGATCTGAAGCCAGGAACCAGGAGCTTCTTCTGGGTCTCCCACATCGGGCCATCTTCCACTGCTTTCCCAGGCCACAGCAGGGAGCTGGATTGGAAGTGGAGCAGCTGGGATTCAGACCATTGTCCATATTGGATGCCGACACTGCAGGTGGCGGCTTTACCGACTATGCCACAGCACCAGCCTTTCACATTTTCTTTTAAAATGCTTCATTTTTAAAGACAGGCTGTCCTTTATTTACTAAAGTTATCAAAAATCACTGTGCTGAATTTATATTCAATTTTAATTACAAAACTAGCCAAAGATTTTTTTTTTTTTTGACAGGCAGAGTGGACAGTGAGAGAGAGAGACAGAGAGAAAGGTCTTCCTTTGCCGTTGGTTCACCCTCCAGTGGCCGCCGTGGCTGGCGCACCGCGCTGATCCGATGGCAGGAGCCAGGTGCTTCTCCTGGTCTCCCATGGGGTGCAGGGCCCAAGCACCTGGGTCATCCTCCACTGCACTCCCGGGCCACAGCAGAGAGCTGGCCTGGAAGAGGGGCAACCAGGACAGAATCCAGCGCCCCGACCAGGACTAGAACCTGGTGTGCTGGCGCCGCAAGGTGGAGGATTAGCCTATTGAGCCGCAGCATAAGTTTTAATTTTGATAGCATTACTTGTAAATTTCAAGGAAATACAAAGAATTATAAGATAGCCTTTCTGATAATCCACCAAGCATGTATTTTTGCCTCATTTGCTTTGCTTTATTCTATTTTCCCTGTGTACACCCACCCACCCACACACACACACACACACACGTTTCATTTGCTGTTGGTTTTGACAGTCGTCACAGCATTCTTACTGCACCCTTGTGGGGAGGGTGGTTCTCGAGACAGCAGTGATAAACACGTACTTCTCAGTGGAAACCGCTAGTTCACATGAAGCTCTGCGTCCTATTATTCTGTTGATGGTTGTAAATAATACCTAGAATTAGGGTGAAACGCGAAAGGCCCCCTGATGGCCGTCGCCAATCGACAGCTGCTGCTGGTTACGCTGCGCTCGTCCTGAGTCGACAGCACCGCCGCCTGCTGTGTGAACCAACACACCGGTGCCGTCTCTGGCTGTGGATGGCCCCACCGGCGGCGGTGACACATCAGAGTTCTTTCCCTTAGTTCTGCGGCTGGACAAGGGCAGGTCAGACCATGAGACGCAGAGAAGTAGAAGTCACCTTGACCCAGCAGTCGTTTGCTGTGTGAACTCAGGCAGCGTCTATGGGATTCGGGTAAGTACGCTTCCTGCCACTAACGCGGTTTTTATTTTCAAGGTCAACATCGTGAACCGTTTCCAACAAGAGACGGATGGTCTCACCCGTTAGACCAAGGGGCAGAGGGCGTCGGTTCTGTGACTCTTCTTTCTTTTTAATATTTACCATATTTATGAAAATGCCCATAGCGCATGTCTACTGTTAAAGAAACAAACGCACAGAACGTTTTGTAGGCTGGGTGTTCAAAGTGGATCCTCCCAAGACTCGGGGTCCCCCCGCACGTCCTGGCCATGGGAGCCGATGGCCTCCACCTGTCCTGATCACCATCCGGGGTTGTTGCAGACGTGAAGTAGGTGGAGACGTCTCGCAGGACGACTCGTCCGACCTCTTCCTGGGCGCTAGCGTTCTGATCCTCACTTCTCTATCCCTCGGGGGGAAACCGACAGCGGACACTGGGGTGGACTCTTCCAGATCATCTCTCTGGGGTTTCCTAATGGGAGCCTGCGTTAGAGTGAGACCCAGTCCGTGGCCTGCTCTGCAGTGTGCCGTGGCGTTTGCTGATGCCCGTCCCTGGCAGGGCGCATGAATCTTTCAAGCTGTCAGAGCATCCTGGGGTTATAGGATCCTTGCATACTGATGGACATTTACGGCATTATTCCCCATTACGGACCCTCTGGCAGAGTCCGTGCTGCCCCGTCTGCGCGTGGCTGTGTTCCTCCATCCTCAGACGTGCACTGTGGCTCTCATTGCATAAAGACGCTCACAGTCCCAGCGCCGCCCTCAGTGACCACAGCGGTCCCTGCACGCCTTCCTTCCTTCTCTGTCCGTTTTTCTCCTTGCAGCTGTTTGAGAATATGTCTGATAATTTGTCCTTGATGTGTTTAATATGTCTGATAATATGTCCTTGATGTGTTTAATATGTCTGATAATTTGTCCTTGATGTGTTTAATATGTCTGATAATTTGTCCTTGATGTGTTTAATATGTCTGATAATTTGTCCTTGGTGTGCTTAACCAGCAGACCCTCGGGGGTGAGCACCCAGAGATTGGTTTGTTTTCTATAGATCATGGGAGTGGAAAAATATATATGCACCGCTCTGTGGATCGGGAAGAAACTGGATCTTTTGTGGTAATCAAAATTTGATATGTTGGGCCAGCGCCGCAGCTCACTAGGCTAATCCTCCGCCTGCGGCACCAGCACACCAGGTTCTAGTCCCGGTTGGGGCGCCGGATTCTGTCCCGGTTGCCCCTCTTCCAGGCCAGCTCTCTGCTGTGGCCTGGGAGTGCAGTGGAGGATGGCCCAAGTGCTTGGGCCCTGCACCCCATGGGAGACCAGGAGAAGCACCTGGCTCCTGCCTTTGGATCAGCGTGGTGCGCCAGCCGCAGCGGCCATTGGAGGGTGAACCAACGGCAAAGGAAGACCTTTCTCTCTGTCTCTCTCACTGTCCACTCTGCCTGTCTAAAAGAAATTGATATGTTGTAAGCTTGGATTGGTGGGGAAGTTTTTGTGGCACCATTGTGTTTACTAAGGAATATTAAGCTATGAGCAAGGTCACTGGAGATTGATGTGTTGTATCCTGGGTAAGCTCCAGGAGGATGCGTGGGATACAGGTTAATTCTGGAATCTGTGTTTAAAGTGCTGGACTCGGGCTTTGTAGAGATTTCTGCGATCTGTGTGAGCCTCTCTCATCCCAGCTGCACTCCCACCGGGTCAGGGCGTCTGACAGCATTGGGAGATGGAGCCGCAGAATGTTTATAAAATGCACTGATTTAGTTTGCGATGTGTGACACTTGGAACATGGGGACAGATAGAAGCAGACTCCCTGGGTTACCTAATAACTGATGGATGAGGAATCACACACCTGCTGACAACTTTATACTGGGAGTTAGGTGTTCTTTATGATTTCATCACCCAACACCGTGCTCTGCTGTGAAGTCGAAATTCAGGTTCTAAACCAGGAAATGAAATTATAAAGAAAAATGTCCCAAGCCGCAGGGAATATCGTGTTAGCTGTCTGGGCTTGCAGAGACGGTAGGTTTGTTCTGTTTCGTGTTCTGCAAGACTTAGCCACTGGGATCTGGGCTTGGCCTCAGGCCTCCTGGGGCTGCTTTACCTCCTTCAGGGTAGCAAGATGTTGTATAACATCTGAGAAAGATGATTTATACATTTTTTCAACAGTGGCCACAAAGGATTTAAATAGACAATATAATATGTATCCTTAACTTATCAATAAATTTATATTTCTTATTTTTAAAATTTTTGGTGCTCCCCCCCCCCAAGATTTATTTATTTATTTGAAATGCAGAGTGACAGAGAGAAAGGAGAGACAGAGAGAACGATCTTATATCCCTTGGTTCACTCCCCACACGGGATGGGACGTTCCTGGCCAGGAGTGTCCCCATCTTCCCAGGCACATGAGCAGGTAGCTGGATGGGAGTGGAAGAGCCGGTTCTCAGATCAGCTCTCTGATAGGGGCTGCTGGTGTCATCCTACAAGCAGTGGCTTAAGCTGCTGTGAACAACGCCAGCTCCAAAATCTTTAATTTAAAGAAGCAGAAATTCTCTCTAAAAGAACTGTAAAGATGGCTTTGGGTCTTCTCTGTCCATGTAAGATCTTGCCTCCCATCTAGGCAGAATTTGTGGTGTTATTTTACTTATTTGTGTTTTTATTTATTTGAACTACAGAAAGAGACAATGCACAGAGAGACACCTTCCGTCCACTGGTTTACTCCCTACATGCACACAACAGCTGGAGCTGGTCCAGGCCGAAGCCAGGAGCCTGGTGTTCTATCCAGTTCTCCTGCGGGTGGCAGAGGCCCAGCACTTCGTCCTCTGCGACCTTCTCAGGTGCAGTAGCAGGAAGCTGTATCAGAAGCAGAGTAGCTGGGACTTGAACCTGGCACTCGGTCATGGAACGTGGATGTCCCGAGCTGTGGCTTAGCCTGCTGCACCACAGTGCTGGCCCCTGCTTTTAAGATTTCCTTTTCTTTGTCTTTTTTTTTTTTTAAGATATTATTTATTTGTTTGAGAGGCAGAGTTACAGGTAGAGAGAGGGAGAGACAGACAGAAAGGTCTTCCATCTGCTGGTTCACTTCCCAAATGGCTGCAATGCCCGGAGCTTGGCTGATCCGAAGCCAGGAGCCAGGAGCTTCTTCCAGGTCTCCCACATGGGTGCAGGGCCCAAGGGCTTGGGCCATCTTCCACTGCTTTCCCAGGCCATCATCGCGGGGCTCTGCTGTGTCCGGATTTTCGGGTCCCTTGCTTGGACCTCCCCGGCTGGGCCACACCCGTGGTCTGCAGCCCCGGAGCACTGGCCGCGGTTGTCCTGCACGCGGGGGAGGCTCGGCCCCCTCATTAGAATGCAAACCTCCGCAGGGGAAGAGGAGGCTGGGTCCTGAGGCCGGTCCCTGCCCCCCCCACTCTTTCCCAGGATCCATTTCACTCTCTCATCAGCACTCCTCACCGCCTGCACTGTGGCTTCCGGGCTTGCTTCTCTGCTGATGGGCGAGCTCCCTGTTAGAAGGTTCTGCCAGCACCGTGGCTCACTTGGCTAATCCTCTGCCTGCGGCACCGGCATCCCATATGGGTGCTGGTTTCTAGTCCCGGCTGCCCCTCTTCCAGTCCAGCCCTCTGCTGTGGCCCGGGAAGGCAGTGGAAGATGGCCCAGGTGCTTGGGCCCTGCACCTTCATGGGAGACCAGGAGAAGCACCTGGCTCCTGTCTTAGGATTGGCACAACGCCGGCTGTAGCGGCCATTTGGGGGGTGAACCAATGGAAGGAAGACCTTTCTCTCTGTCTCTCTCTCTCACTGTCTAACTCTAACCTGCCAAGTAACGAAAAAAACTAAATAAATAAAATAAAGAAAAGAAAAAAGAAAAGACTGTGGCAGGCCAACAGTGTTTCTTAAAAAAAAAAAAAAAAAGGAAGGCTCTGAGAGGCAGAGAGCCCTCCTGTTCACTGCCTCTTCCCCGTGGTCCAGGATGGGACTCCTCCCACAGAAATTCCCGCCAATGTGTGGGACGAGTGGATGACGCGGTGACAATGGAGACTCTGCCTAGGGAGCTGTGGGTGAACTGTGACTCCACAAGACGTGTTCGGCTCCTGGGACGGTGGCCACACTGGGACGTGGTGCCTTGTGGACGTGATCTGTTGCAGACAAGGCCCACTGGATAAGGGTGGCCCTGATCCACCGGCCAGGGCCCTGCCAAGACAGAGGAATATGGATTCGGAGATGGACACGGTGGCAAAGGCCGGGGACGATAGGGCAGAGGCAGCTGCAAACCATGGGGGAGCCAACCTTGCCAGTAATCACCAGGAGCAGGAGCGAGGCGTGGGCCAGACTCTCCCTCGGAGCTTCCAGAAGGAACCAAGCCTGGACCGACATCTCGATTCCAGAAGTGTGCAGGATAGATCCGTGTTCAGGTCTGTGGGACTGTATGAGGGAGCCACGAAGACACAAGGCCCAGGTGTTTACACTCAGAGGGACCCGCGGAGCCGTCCGAGGGGCTCCCCGTCCCCGCAGAGCGCACCAGCCCCACGTCACACGGACACTTCCCGACAGGCAGTCCAGTGTGGCCACCTGCTCGGCCGGAGCGTGTTTATGATGGGGCTGGCACTCCGTGAAGACAGGACAGGGTTAAAAATCAGGTTCGCCTGGGGTCGTGGCCACGGGACACGCTGGCAGCAGTTTCACTCGCGGGGATCCCAGAGCAATGCATAAAACGAGCCGAAACACTGAACAGCTTGCGCCCGAGGGGTGGCGGAGGGGAGCCTAGCTTTCTGTTACTTCCATAAACGCACACGAAGGCCCTAACACGGGCTCAGAGTTGCCGGAAGATTTCAGACGGTGTTGGAAGGGGACATGTCCGACCTTCCTTCTGCTCTGGGTCGGAATCTCATCTCTGGATATCAAAGCCCGCTCAACTTCACAGGCTGCAAAGGCCTCCCAAATGCATCCTTTCACGTTCCTTGAACTAATGCTCGGGCGCTCTTTGTCCCCACACAGCCGTCTTTGCCTGCCCCAACCTATACCCATGAGCGGCGCCGTGTTGTGCATTTTGCACGAGAGACGTTTCCGTATGCTCGGCTGTGTGCGGGACTCTAGATGGCGTGCACGTGGCCTCCAGTAGCCATGTGCTGACCCATCACGTGCAGGCACCACGGGGTCTGTTTGTCCAAGGGGATAAATCTTCGGGCTGCGGCTGACAGCAGAGCCACGATGCCTCTTCCTCCGCTGTAATTCACCGTCCCCCGGAAACCCTTCCCGCCTGGCCAGCAAATGAACAGCAATCAGCCTCCCAGGCATGTGACAGAACTAAAGGTCTCAGATGTAGCTTTTACGGTAATAAATGGAATCTAAAATAATAAACATAAAGCAAACATGTGCTTCTTGTGTTAAGTGGAAAGATCACAGTTGGCCCAGTTTTGGAGCCAGAAGTCGGGGTGATTAAGGAGCCGAGAGTTGCCAGCACTGTCATAAATTATGGAGAGGATTGCTGCAATAGTGTGGGAGAGAGCCAATTTGCTTGCACAAAAATTTAAAAATGTATGTCAGAATCCCCGGAGCAAACGAGTTCACTTGCAGGAGCCCTGCAGCATCCTCGCGTCTTGGTGCGGGCAGGAGGAGAGCTGGCCTGGACCACACCGGGCCCAGGCCACCTGCAGGGACTCGCACAGTGGGAAGAGCAGCTGGAGTGCAGCGTCCGTCCTCACTGGCCTCGAACCCGGGCTCCTCTACCGCCCAGTGGGGAGCCGGATGCCGTTCGGCCGCACTCTGCTGCATGGTGGAACGTAAGGGTGCTTCCTTGCCCAGCTTTTGTGAGGGTGCAAGGGGCTGATTTCCGAGCCGCACCCAGAACAGGGGGTCCTCTCTGACGGAGCAGGGGTGCCGCTCTGGAACAGGCCCTTGTGGACCCCATGTCCTGGAGCAGGACGCCACACCTGCGCTGCATGGTCCCTGGGGAGCCCGCAGGCCCTCTGGAGAGCCCTCCTCCTCCTCGGGAACTCCGCAGTCTAGTATTTCACTGTCACTTCTGTTCCGTCCCCTCCTTCCCACAGCCTGCTCCATCTTTTATTTATTTTTTATTTTTTGACAGGCAGAGTTAGCCAGTGAGAGAGAGGGAGAGACAGAGAGAGCTCTTCCATCCGATGGTTCACTCCCCAGATGGCTGCCATGGCTGGAGCTGCGTTGATCTGAAGCCAGGAGCCAGGTGCTTCTCCTGGTCTCCCATGGGGTGCAGGGCCCAAGCACTTGGGCCATCCTCCACTGCACTCCCGGGCCACAGCAGAGAGCTGGACTGGAAGAGGGGCAACTGGGACAGAATCTGGTACCCCAACCGGGACAAGAACCCGGTGTGCCGGCGCCGCAGGCGGAGGATTAGCCTAGTGAGCCGTGGTGGAGGATTAGCCTAGTGAGCTGCAGCACCGGCCAGCATGCTCCGTCTTTAGCACAGGAAGGTTCCTATTCATCTTCGGCACGAGAGGTTCAGTGACGTGGGAGCAGACTTGCTTCCAGAGCGGTTCCCCCGCCCCGCCCCGCCCCGCCCCGCGTACTTTCCCCTCCTATCAACGGTGAGAGTGCGGTGCAGCTGTTGGAACCCATGAGCCTGCATTGGTCCATCATCAGCTGGGGCCAGTGCTTTACCCTGGGGCTCCCTGCGCCTTGTGCGTTCTGAGTTTGGACAAACGCACGTCTCCTCTCCTGTGTCACGTTATCACACAGACAGCGTCACTGCCCAGAAAGAACCCCACTGCACCTGCTCACGCCTCCCTGCCCCCTCCCTGCCGAGGGGTCTCCTGTCTGCACAGTTTTCCATCTACTGCTCCGTCTTTTTGGCCTTGCTCAGCCAGGTGCCTTGACGGTTCCTGCACGTTTTTCTGTCGCCGTGTAGCGAGCGCTCGGTCGGGCAGGAGTGCTGCCTGATCAGCCAAGCTGCCCCCGTGTTTTGAAACATTTGTGGGCAGCTGCTGGTGTGGACACATGTCTTCAACTCCTCCGGGAGGGCAATTTCTCGACTCTGGGACAAGAGAATGTTTAGTGTTGTAAGAAACTGACCAACTGACTTCTAAAGACACCGCGCTATTTTGCATTCCCGCCGTGGTGAACAGGGGCTCCTATTGCTTGTACTTACTGTTTAGGTATAAAGTTCGCAAAGGATTCTTACAAAAAATTAAACAATACAATAATCCATGAAATTCTCATTACAAATCCTGCCCCATCTTTCTACTTTCCTCTCTGGTTTCTTACCGCAAAGGGAAAAGAAAAATGAGCTATGTCTTAACATTCATTCTCCATTATTGTATTTAAAATACATTATTTTTTATAATTCTAGGCAAGGCAATAACCTTAGTACCGTTAACTGCATTTACTCCTTCCGCATTTTGCATGTATTTTACTTTTTAAAATTTATGTACAATGGGGCCAGCGCATGGCTCACTTGGTTAGTCTTCCGCCTGTGGCGCAGGCACCCTGGGGTCTAGTCCCAGTTGGGGTACCAGGTCTGCCCCGGTTGCTCCTCTTCCAGGCCAGCTCTCTGCTGTGGCCCAGAAAGGCAGTGGAGGATGGCCCAGGTCCTTGGGCCCTGCACCTGCATGGGAGACCAGGAGAAGCACCTGGCTCCTGGCTTCAGATCGGCGCAGCGCCAGCTGGAGTGGCCATTTGGGGAGTGAACCAAGCTCCCGAGCTCTTCTGGAGAAAGTTTTGGTGGTTTCCATCTTGCAGGAACTCAGCCCATTCCATCTAAGTGGTCGGGAACATCGTCCTAAACCTGTTCGTACTATTCTTGCTTATCCTTTTAGACGTGTAGGGTCTGGAGAGATCAGCTTCTTAAGTTTCTGATTCTGATCACTCCACCCCTCTCCCTCTCCTGCTCAGGTCTCTAGAGGTTGATCTGTTTCGCTGATGATTTCAGAGAGTGTTCGGTTCCACTGACGTCCTGTTGTTTCCCACTTCACTGATATCATTTCCTTTTTTCTGTCTGTGTGGGTTGAATCTGCTTGCTTGCTTTCTCTTTTGTTCTCAAGTTCTGCACCGTCACACGCCGCTCTGCCTCCGTGGTTTATGTTGGTCTTCGACCTCTCGGCTGGGAAAGTTGCGGATAAACCCGTGGTTTTCAGCATTAGGATCAGTGATGTAAAGGACCTGCCCCGGGTACCTGGGAAGGAATTTCACATCGGTAGGAAAGACAGCCAGCTGCAGGTGCCTGTGCTGGGGCCGTAGGGTCTCCTGCTCTGTCTGCTCCAGGCAGCGTTTCCCGCTTTGATGCTGACGGGATCTTGATCTCGGTCGTCTTTAGGGAGACGATGCACTGTCCACATCACAGAGGTCACAGACCCTGGATCCGAGCAAAGTGCTTTGAGGCCTGTGTGGGACTGTGTCAGCGGGATGAGCTGATATGGAAGTGCCAATCTAACAAAAGAGCCACGTGGAGTGAGGGAGAAAGAGAGCTGGGCGTTGAGGTCCCGAGAACCTCTCTCATGCCTCGCACTGATATACAAGTACATGTATGTATCTACAGACTTTACATATAACTACAAGACATGTTCTTACATACATACGTACATACATGCGTTGGTCATCTCTGTCATAGCATAGGACAAGCTGCATGTGTATGCGTCAATGTTAAAACACGTGCATGTATCAGATGCACTTTTCTAAGCGTGTGCATTTATGAATCTCCTCTGAAAATGTGATTTTATTGTCTGTGACCTGATACTATCCTCCCATAGCATCCTGCTGTGCGAAATCTTATTTTATGGATATGTTTCAGACATTTAATCCATCTTTTGCCGTTGAAATGTGTGTTTTGTTGCTACTTTTTGTTATTTGTATAAACGATGCTTCAATGAACATATTTGCACTAAGTCTGTGTCCCAATGAAGAATTATTTATTTAGCGTGAGTTCAGAGAAGTGGCCTGCTGGGTCAGGGTGCACACAAGCTTAAGGGCTCCGATCCATCATCCACCAGCGACTCCCAGGAGGGCCCCGGAGCTGGTTCCTCCTTTATTATTGTGTGTGTGAACATTTTGATAATTTGGGGACCATTTCTATTTTTTTCATCAGTTGCTTGTTATTTATTTTTTCAGTTTTTCTTGTTGTGTGTTTGTTATTTTTCATCTTTTTTTAAAAGATTTATTTATTTTATTTGAAAGGCAAAGTTACAGAGAGGCAGAGGCAGAGAGAGAGATATCTTTCATTCACTGTTTCACTCCCCAGATGGCTGCAATGGCCGGAGCTGAGCTGATCCAAAGCCAGGAGCCAGGAGTATCTTCTGGGTCTCCCACGTGGGTGCAGGGGCCCAGGTACTTGGGCCATCTTCTACCTGCTTTCCCAGGCCACAGCAGAGAGCTGGATCAGAAGTGGAGCTGCCGGGACTAGAACTGGTGCCCACATGGGATGCCGGCACTACAGGCGGTGTCTTTACATGCTATGCCACAGTGCCAGCCCCTCATCTGGAGTTTAACATCCTCCTTCTATATATTTTTTTTTGACAGGCAGAGTGGACAGTGAGAGAGACGGAGAGAAAGGTCTTCCTTTTCCATTGGTTCACCCCCCAGTGGCTGCTGTGGCTGGCGTTTGGCGCTAATCCGAAGCCAGGAGCCAGGTGCTTCTCCTGGTCTCCCATGGGGTGCAGGGCCCAAGCACTTGGGCCATCCTCCACTGCCCTCCCGGGCCACAGCAGAGAGCTGGCCTGGAAGAGGGGCAACCGGGACAGAATCTGGCACCCCAACTGGGACTAGAACCTAGTGTGCTGGTGCCGCAGGCAGAGGATTAGCCTAGTGAGCCATGGTGCTGGCCCCTCCTCCTATATTAAGAATATCCGCCTGCCGCATGTAGCTTGTGTTCCTGGCTTATCGTTCCCTCTTAAATTGTCTGCATTTTTTTTGCCATACAAGTTAAATATAACATGAACTATTAATGTTGCCCTTTAAGTCTTCTGCATTTGAAATCATGATTCAAAAGTTCTTTTTGACCTTACAACTATATAGAAATTCATTTTTATTTTGTCTAGTAGGTCTGTAGTTTGAATTTATATTTAAAGTTTTGTTCATTCTGCTGTATGCCGCAGTGCCATTCAGCAGAACTTCCTGTTCTTTCTCATTGGTGGGTGACCTTAAGCCAACAGCAACGATTTTTAAAAGATTCTCGGGGCCAGTGTTTGGCCTGGCAGTTAGGCCGCCGGCTGGGAGCCTGCATCCCACATGCAAGTGTGTGGCTTGGAGTCTTGGCTCTGCTCCCGGTGCAGCTGCCTGCTGGTTTGTACGCTGGGGGTCAGCAGGAAGGGCTCCGACAGCTGGGACCCTGCTGCCCCCGTCAGAGACTTGCATTTGGGTCCCACTCCCGGCTTCAGCCTGGCCCAGCCCTGTTTGTTGTAAGCATCTGGGGAGTGAACCAGCGGACGGGAGGGCTCTGTCTGTCTGTCTGTCTCTGCCTTTCAAATCGAATAAATAACAGCTCGGCCTCCTTTTCAGGTGCTAACACTTGATTCCAATGAAGAAAATATTCCAGAGTCTCGGGTCTCAAACTCCATCACTGTAAGAAAGCAGCTTGCAGACCGACCGTATGAGTGGCGAGATGCGACCCTCAGGATGCCTGACTGTGGGCTGCGTGGATTTTACTATTTCTAAGTGAAACACGTTGCCTGTGTTTGAGCTGCAGGCTCGGCGTCGGCGCCTGCAGAGGGAGCCCCGAGGTGGCGCGCTCTCTCCCGTCCCTGTGTTGGGAGTGCTTCTCTCCTTTCCCTCCCCACGCAGACCTGATCCTCCCGCTGCTGGTCACAGCAAGGGACCTCGGAGATCACCTGTCGTCCACGGTCACAGCTCGCACCCACGTGCAGGAAGGCAACAGCCATGTGCCCCGCTTACCCAGGGTGACGAAGGCCCCTGGGCCGCCAAGCGTCTCACCTCGGACGCGAGTGGTCAGCGAGTCTGGGCTCAGCGTGGCCGGGGAATCACCCCAGTCAGCGCAGCTCTCCGAGTGGCCCAGGGGAACGGAGCAGCCAAGCCAAGCTGGTAATGCGTGCTGACTGACAGTCACGTGCGCCTACGTTCTCGTCTGCGTCATTCCACAAACTGCTCAGAACATTTCCGGGCATCGTTTCATGCTGAGGATCGAAACTTCCCCATGCTTTCTGTTAAACAGATGGGGAAATCGAGGGCTAAGAACGGGAAGCGGCCCTGTTCACTCTAGGTGGACATTCGGACACAGGGAGTTCCTCGTTGGGAGATGCATGCGTATGATGCATTGTGGGCCATTCACAGAGTCTCTGGCCTAACCTCACCAGATGCCGGAACACTCCCATGTATGGCAACCAACAACGTCTCCAGACTTGGCCAGATGGCCCCTGGGGGCCATCGCCCTGGCTAAGAAGTCCAGACCCGAGGTTCTCACACTGTGGTCAGGCAGCTAAAGGGGACAGGCAGGTGGGCTCTGGTCTGGCCCCTCTCCACGTGCCTGGTCCAGATACCAGGCCCCATGTAGGAGTTCACCTGCTGCGGACTTCCCAGGCCGAAGCAGGTGCCGGGAACCACAGTGTAAGACTGGGCTGCAAATCCGGACACTAAGCTTGGATTGCTCAAGGTGGAAGGAGAAGCACCGGGATCTGTTCAGTTATTATTATTATTTTACTATTCTGGGTATATTTTTTCAGAGTAAGTATCTATGATGTTTCCTTCTTTCTGAGTTTGTTTCTTCTTCCCTGACCCTCTCGGGAAGGCTTTCCCGAGTGCACACCTTCCCAGCTCCCCCTGCGGCACCCCAGCTCCTTCCTTGTGCTGTTCTGTTTCATTTGGTGTCTCACTCCTGCCTGGACACACACCCCTGCACACACAGCTTTCTCCTGCCTGGACAAACACCCCTGCACACACAGCTTTCTGAGCGTGGCATTCTCGCCGTCACAGACCTCTTATTGAGTACGTGATGGGAACGCTGTTTTGTGGTTATTTGAGAAGCAGAAACAGCTCCCACTCACGGGTTCACTCCCCAGATGCCCACAAGGCCAGGGCTGGTCTGGGACCAAAGCTAGGAGAAGGGAACTCAGCCCAGGTCTCCCACATGGGTAGCATCTGCTTGAGCCTCACTGCTGCCTCCCAGGGTCTGTATTAGCAGGGAGCTGGAGTCAGGAGTTGGAGCTGGGAATTGAACCCAGGCATTCCAGTGTGGGATGCAGGTGCCTTAAAAAAATTTTTATTTATTTATTTGAAAGTCAGAGTTACACAGAGAGAGAAGGAGAGGCAGAGAGAGAGAGAGAGGTCTTCCACCCGCTGGTTCACTCCCCAGTTGGCCACAACTGCTGGAGCTGCACCTATCCAAAGCCAGGAGCCAGGAGCTTTTTCCAGGTCTCCCACATGGGTGCAGGGGCCCAAGGATCTGGGCCACCTTCTACTGCTTTCCCAGGCCACAGCAGAGAGCTGGATGGGAAGTGGAGCAGCTGGGATTAGAACCAGCGCTCATGTGGGATGCCAGCGCCTCAGGCCAGGGCTTTAACCCTCTGTGCCACAGCACCGGCCCCACCATTTGAAATATTTTAAAAAATATATAAACCAAAGTGAAATATTTTCAAATGAAAGTACTTCATCAAAAACTGTGTAATAACTGCAAAATCATAGATGTTGGTTCTTGTTCCAAAATCCTTCTGTGGTATGTGGAAAAGCTGGGGCTGGAAATCCTATACATGTTGATAGGTCGTATACAGGCAGTGTTGCGCAAAAATATTGAATATCAGACATTTTATTTTTTAATATTTTTAAAGACTTATTTTATTTATTTATTTGAAAGTCAGAATTACACAGAGAGAGGAGAGGCAGAGAGAGAGAGAGAGAGAGAGAGAGAGAGCTCTTCCATCCGATGGTTCACTCCCCAGATGGCTGCCGTGGCTGGAGCTGCGCTGATCTGAAGCCAGGAGCCAGGTGCTTCTCCTGGTCTCCCACGGGGTGCAGGGCCCAAGCACCTGGGCCATCCTCCACTGCACTCCCGGGCCACAGCAGAGAGCTGGCCTGGAAGAGGGGCAACCTGGACAGAATCCGGCGCCCCAACTGGGACTAGAACCCCGTGTGCCGGCGCCGCAGGTAGAGGATTAGCCTAGTGAGCCGCGGTATTAAAAATTACCTTTAGGCAAAATGTAACTGATTTGTGTAAGTCCCCCAAACTGTAGCTTTTCTGATGTGAAACAAACAGCAATGTTTTCCTCAGTGCTGACTGTTCTTTTCTATTGCATAAATTTTAAGCATTTAAGCCCATATGATCACATCTGTGTGACCCCTAGAAGTCTGGTGAGCCCCTGACACAGGGACTGCCTTACCTAACGTACTTTCCTGAGTTTCTTACGTGAGGCCACGCGGCTTGAGAGCCGTGGAGTGGAGGTTCCGGCTGGAGCGGTCCGAGCTGGTCCTCTGGACTGATTTTCTCCAGGCCTGCAGTGTGGCAAAGGTTGCGGGAGGAGGAGGCCGTAGGTCTGGTTGGGGCCCAGCATTCTGCCCGTCAGTTTAATAAGCTCCCAGATGACGCCCAGGCGGCTCTGTCAACAGTCCACGCCAGACGCCAGCATGGAGTCTCCCCAATATTCCCGCTCTGAATCCTTTTAACTCACTGGCCACTTTGTACCCTGAAGAACGATCATCATTAGTATCTATATTTCCCTAAGTTCTCCTGACTTTTTTTTGCAGCAGGATTGTCACATAAATGTTGCATTAAGTTATAGTTTTTGTTGCATTTTTCATTACCCTCTGATGGATGGTGGCTCTTTTTCACCAGGAGAGGAGGAAGGAAAAAGAAAAGAATCCCATAAATGATTTGAAATCATTCGAAAATGAGCTGAAGACTCCCTTTTGATCATTATCAAAGGCGGAATGAATAATAGATGAAGCGCAAATGGCACAAGCGCTGGGGTTGAGCTGACACTGAGCTGAGCTTCCCCTGGCTGGGAGAGCAGCAGGTGCTGATGACATCCTGTCCCTGGATCTGCAGCCCCTGGATTGTGAAGCGCCGCGTTGCTCAGCCTCCTTGCTGTGGAAGGCAGGCAGCGGCTGCTCTCCAGTGAGCTGGGCAGACTCAGTGCCCGGGGAGACACTGAGCGCCACCCACTGTGACCGCGCACGTGATGGACGCCAAGGAGCTGCCAGTCTTTCACGCCAGGAGCGTCAACCGTGGTTGAAGAGGATGGCGCCAGACCTGGGATCCAGCTGGGAGCTCTCAGAGCCGCAGAGCCAGACACAGCCGCCCGCCGGTTAAGGAGAGGACCAAGACAGGACGGGCGCTTGTGTCACGCAGTCAGCCACGTGCCCAGGAGGACTTCCGTTGCAAAGCCGGCTGCTTTGAAGAGCTGTGGAGGCTGACCCGGTGCCGGCTGTGAAAGCAAGGGAGTCACGGGCCGCTGTCTGTCGACCTCAGCCTGCGGCCGTCGGAGCCACCCAGGGGAGTCACTTGTTCCTTCTCTTTGCATTAAAATAATCTGTTACATGTTTCGAGCTCCCTCTGTTCCAGAAGTTATGGTAAACTTAAAAAAAATTATAGTAAAATGTAGAAATCATAAAATTTGCCATTCCTACCATTTTAAGTCAGGCCATTAAGCGCATTCCCGGTGTTGGGCAACTATCAGCTCTGTCCAGCTCTGGAGCTCTTAGCTTCTAGAAAATGGAAATTCTGTTCCCATTCAACCCTGCCTGCGTCTGCCCCCGGCCCAGTCCCGGCAACCCCCGCTCTGCCTTCTGTCTGCGAATCTGCTGAGCTCAGGGACCCCGTGGGGTGGAAGCACACACGACTTGTCTTCAGGTGCTGGCTTCTTTGGTCCCCAGGGGGCATCCAGGTTTATCGGGTGCCCTTCCTTCTTACGGCTCAACATACACACCTCGTATGCACCTGTCACTTTTCTCTATCCATCGTTTCCAATGCGCACCTGCACTGTTTAGTGTTTTGTTTTCAAAAATAAAGTTGCCAGTCTTAAAAATGAAGAGAATATCTGTAATGGCCTGGATTTCCTGGATGTTTGGAGAAACCAGGAAGATTGGCCCTCACTGGGTGTTCCTGAGGCCATGGCCGTCTGGGACAGAGGGGGTCATACCCCAGGCCCCATGCCCCTCCTAAGCTCAGCAGTTGGCCCCATCCTGCTGACGTGGCTCATGGCTGGCACTGGCCTGGCCACTGTCCACCCCGAGCGTGGTCCCTTCTCAGCTCACCTGTTGGCTGTGGTCTTAGATCCCCAGTTCAGGACGGCGTGGTAACTTCTGAATATAACAAAGGTGAGTCGCTAGATAAAGCGCCTTACACGACGGGCACAGACTACTCTCAGCTTTCACAGTTGTAAACCAAGGCTTCACCGGCAGGTGCCACATGCACGGGTGGAGGTTGAGCTGCCGTGGCTGCGAAGCCGTGGCTGTGGAGCCACGTGTGCACTGGGAGTTCTGAAGGGCTGGCACAGTGCAGAGTTCTAGGCCTTGCCTCTCGGACTCGTGACTCAGAGGCTGTGACAAGGACTTAGACGTGGGTGTTTACCACGTTCCCGGGTGAATCGGATGATGCTGGCGCAGGGGCGTCCCTCTGTGCAGCCCTAGGCTCCTCTCTGCTGAGGATGGCTGACCGTGCCCAGGCCTCGGTAAATGTCTGGACCACACTGAAGTCAGGAACTGAACATCCCCTTAGCCTCAACCATGGCCCTCCCCAGGGTGCGGCTGCAGCGTCGTTGAGACAGGGAGACGTGGCCTGGAGAGCGGTTTGGGTTCCGTTTCCTTCTGTTCCGTCGGCATTGTTTGGAGTTAACTTTTGCGCACATCCTTGCTGGGAGAGCTGTCTTTGGCCCAGCAGAGCCACAGAGACCCCGAGTTTATACCCTCGGTCTGTGGGCGTCGCAGGGACACAGAGCTGCCCAGGACCTTCCAAACGCGCCCCAAGAGGCACCACCGCGCTCAGAAAAGCTCCAGTTGCTTCAAAACCGCGGCTCACCGCACTGAAGCGCCTTTAGTCGTCGTAGAGTCAAGATTTAAATTCTCTTTTAAAAAGAAAACAAAAGAAACTTGGCTTATTGAGTGTCAGGGCGGGCTGGTGCTGGCCTGTGTGGCAGCGCTCTCCCGAGGAGAGGAGGTTCCTCTGTGGGCCCCTCGGCCACAGCTCTGATGGACAACCTGACACGGCTCCAAGGGATGCCTCTGGTGGCCAGTGGCTCTTGGGGATCCTGTAAAAATCCTGGCGGGATTGGCATGGCCACAACTTGTTTTTTTTAAGATTTATTTTGTTTATTTGAAAGGCAGTGTTAGAAGGAGAGAGAGAGAGAATGAATGGGTCTTCCATCCTCTGGCTCATTCCCCGAATGGCTGCAGCAGTGGGGGTGGGCCAGGCTGAAGTCAGGAGCCAGAAGCTTCTTCCAGGTCTCCCACGTGGGTGCAGGGACCTGAGCACTTGGCCCGTCCTCTGCTGCTTTGTGCAGGCTCATTAGCAGGGAGCTGGATCAGAAGTGGAGCAGCTGGGACTTGAACAGGCTCCCACAGGAGATGCTGGTGCAGCAGGTGCTGGCTTAACCTGCTATGCCACAGCACTGGCCCCCATAGCCGCTGCTTAAAGTGGCAGCAGTTGGCGCAGGCGAGCAGGATGCGGGAACCACTCTGAGGGACGGGGTTGCTTGTGTGAGAATCGTTTGGCCTTTGAAACAAAAGCAAAGCAGACCCCCCCCCCCCCAGGGGTTAAGTCCTGTCCCTCTCCTGCACCTGCAGCTCTGGTTTTTAAGTTACCGGTACCTAGAGGCACCAGACGCTGGGTTCTCTTCTGGGATGAGCTGCTTCCCAGAGGCAGACAGAGCCATGTTCAGCCCCTAGAGCAGGTGACAGGGCTGCTGTCTGACAGGTGAGCGTCAGTCTGACACGGGAAGTCTTCAGGCGGTTAAGGTGTGGCCACCCTCGGAGCTCAGTTGCTCTTCAAAGTCCCGAGTCACTTGTGATAGGCATTGTTTCTATGACATATTTTGATCTGCTTTTTACGTGACTTTTTCATTTAAACCATTTATCTGTGTTCTCCTTCTGTAAGATATGAAGTGATTCATGGCCCCGCAAGCTGAGGACCTCAGATGAACGGCCAGGAGTGGTTATCACCATGGAGCCCCTCCTGTAAGGGACAGCTCTTACGCCACCATTGCTCCTCCGTCAGCAATGGGGAGGGCCTACCCAGAGCTGGAAAGAGCAGGAGCTGCTCCTGCCTCCTTCTTGTTCCTGAGGGACAGTAACACCCGAAAGACTCAGCACCACAGGGAAACAGGAAATACACCTCGTTACTTTTCATCCATGCTGGGGATAATTCTTGATAATAATTCTTGGAACAGCAAACTGGGGACTAATACCATCGGAAGAGGGGCAGACAATTAAACCAGTGAGGAGCTGCCATCAAACCCACCTTTCTCGTCTGTTCTTAAGCTAGCTATTTAGCTCCTCGGCAAAGCCAACAGCGTGTGGTAAATGTTCACCAGAGTGCTCTTGTACTCGAGTGGCGTATCAGCTCGGCTAGAAGCAGCTGCGAAAGACACATTTGTCACAGACCAGGCCGGCTGCTTTTATGAGTGTGTTTCTGTACATTTTTCGACAATCTCCCGAGGCTAAATTTTTAAATGCATCCAAACATGAAGTGGAATAAATAAAAATTTTCCAGTAACCTTAAACATTGGATTCAAGAATGCCTGTGAACCAAAAGCCAGGTTCCAAGTCACATGTAACGTGCATCCCACCTGCCTAATTCACCCGCTGCATGTTGGCTGTGCGGTCGTGAAACACGTCTTCCTGACCCGCGTGCACCGAGGGGGACGTGGGCCGATACTCCAGGGTCCTGGGCTCTGCTTCGGGTGGCCCATGATTGGCATTTTTCAAATAGAAAACCATTTTTCCAGTTACTTTAGACCCACTTGCATTTTAGAGAAATAACACAGTGGCTCCTGAGTATCTCTCCTGATGATGTCAGCTTTTAGAACTGCAGTGCAGGGGGTGTGTGGTTAGCCCAGCACCGAAGATGCCTGTGTCCCTCACCCAGGGCCTGGGGTTCGATTCCCGGCTCTGGCTCCTGACTCCGGTTCCTGCCAGTGCAGACCGGAGGGGCACTGGTGGTGGCTCCAGTGGTGGAGCTCCTGCTTCCCGTGTGACTGACCTGGACCGGCTGCCGGCTCCCGGCTTTGACCATGACCCAGCCGTAGCCATTGCAGGATTTCGGGGACTGAACTAGCAGACGGCGCTCTCCGTCTCTCAGTAACTTTTTAAAAATAATTGCAAAAGGCTGCAGTACAACATCACCACTGGGCACTGGGAGGGATACAGGCCAGGCACAGGCGTCACACCCCCAAGGGGCCCCTCCCGCTGCCTTGCACAGTCACACACGCTTCGCTCCCGCTCACCTCCCCCCAGCGGCTGGCACGACTGACAAGTTCATTTATTTAGTGATTCTACCTCCTTGGCGAGAATTCCGTTACCTTGCCCGGCTGCGATGTTTTGAATTTTCATATAAGCCGGAGAACAAATCAAGGGCACGCCACTCAAGCTCCTGGCTTTGAAAGGGGAACAGCTGTGACACGGCAGTGGCTCGGGAGTGGGACGACACCCAGGGGTCGACACACACAAGGGAACCTCCTTTAATTGCCGCCGAAGACCCTCCCCTTTCAGGGCTCCGGCCGCAGACCGGCACAGGACCCCTGAGGCTCTTCCCGACTGGCGTGAATGGCAACACCCCGACAGTCGGCCCCAGGCGGCTACGAGGAGGTCTAGGCTCTGCAGCCCAGGAGCCGCTCCTCGCCCCGGCCTGGAGAGACCTGGAGCCCTGCTTGGACCCTTTGCCCTCCACCTGGAAGCTGGGAGGAAATTGGGGTGAGTGTTTGACTTGGCCCGAGATAAAGGCTTGAGGATGGCAGAACCCATTTCAGAGAGACTCGGGCAAAAGCTCATTTAGTGGCTTGGCCCCTCAGGCGACAGCCGTAGTGCTGCGGCAGACCTGTGCCCAGGTGCTCGGGGACGCCCCGGCAGCTGCCTGTCCACACCCTCCCTGCCCCCTCCAGGCTCCGTCACCTCGAGGGTGGCTGCTGGGAGTCCCTGGACACATCCCGGCACAAGGCTGACCCCTCTGAGCGGGCGTCGGAAGGGCAGACTGAGGACTGGCTGGACTGAGCCGACGCCCACACTTTGCTGGGATGTGGGCGTGGCTTCTCTCACTCCACAGGAGCGGAGGATTCCGAGGTGTGGGCTCCCCCATGGGAAGACTGGGGCATGGCGCCCAGAGGAACAGCATGGACCGCTGGTTAACAGCAGCTGGCGTCCGTTGTCAACATTGTCCTGTCTCTAGAACACAGCGTGATGGCTTTTCCTGTTCTTAACAAACTATTTACTTGTTTGAGTTACAGAGAGAAAGGGAGAAGGCAGAGAGAGAGAGAGAGAGAGAGAGATCCCCATCCTCTTGTTCTCTCTTTAGATGGCCACAACAGCTAGGGCTGTGCCAGGCCAAAGCCGGAAGCCACAGACTTCATCCGGGTCTCCCATGCGGGTGCAGGGGCTCAAGCACTTGGGCCATCCTCCACTGCTTTCCCAGGCTGTTAGCAGGGAGCCGGGTGGGAAGTGGAGCCACGGGGACATGAGTGGGTGGGCATATGGAACGCTGGCACGGCGGGGGCAGATTGGCCTGCCACGCCCCAGCGCCAGCCCCCAGGACACACTGTATTTTGGGGACCGTGCACTCGTGTTTAGAGTCCCCAGGCCCAGAGTGTGAAGTGAAGCCTCTCCACCTTTGGTTTCTGGGAGGCGTCAGGGGATGTTCGGCCCGCAGTAGTGGCTTTGTTCATCAAGGGTGGGGACTTGGCTCACGCATGACCTGCTGGCTTCAGGAGAGTATGGAGGCTGAGGTCAGGCGTGTGGGTGGCCAGCCCAGTTCAGTGACCACGCCCCCAGGGGTGAGCTCCCCTGGCGGGCGGTACTGCACGTGTGTTGTCACTCGCCAGTGCCCGGGAAAGCAATGCAGCCGCTGGGGGGACCACTGCACGCACTGGGTCGGGTACTGTTACCCACCCGAAACCGCGGGCTCCGTCAAGAAACACAGCAGAAGGAGCTGTCGCACAAAGTAAGTTATCTGCAGCGACAAGGAGACCTTCCCGAAGCTCTGGCTCTCTAAGCAGGGGAAACGGGTGTCTTAATTCAGGGGAAAATAAATATTTAAGATTAATTTTATTTATTTGAAAAAGAGTTACAGAGAGAGGTCTTCCATCCACTGGTTCCCTTCCCAAGTGGCCACAACAGCTGGAGCTGAGCCAATCTGAAGCCGGGAGCCAGGAGCTTCTTCTGGGTCTCCCATTTACATGGGGCCCAAGGACTTGGGCCATCCTGTGCTGCTTCCCAGGTGCATCAGCAGGGAGCTGCATTGGAGGTGGGACTCAAAACCAGCACCCAAATGGGATGTTGGCGCTGCAGGCTGGGGCTTTATCTGCTGTGCCACAGCGCTGGCCCCAGGGGAGCTTCTTGTCATTGCATATAGGGGTGGGTTAAGTCCACGTGGTGCTGTCTGGAAGCGCGTGTCAACACAGGTTGCACGTTACGGTAATGACGCTTAGGCTCTTCCTGGGGCAGAGAGCTCAGTATTGAAATGCAGGAGAAGGCCAGCTTCTCACAGACCCTGCGCTTGCACTGGTGTCCGCAGTGAGGGTAGACTTGGGGCCGTCCCTCAAACTTGGCAGGTGCAGACTCACACAAAGCTTGGCCGGTGCGGGGCAGGCAGGAGGGATGTGTGCAGCAGGTGAGCAAATGAGTGAGACCACCCGTGCCACGTCCTGTCCCTGCCAGGTGGGCCAGGTGACCGTCACCACGTCCTGTCCCTGCCAGGACAGCCAGGTGAGCGTCACCACGTCCTGTCCCTGCCAGGTGGGCCAGCTGACCGTCACCACGTCCTGTCCCTGCCAGGTCAGCCAGCTGACCATCACCACGTCCTGTCCCTGCCAGGTCAGCCAGGTGAGCGTCACCACATCCTGTCCCTGCCAGGACAGCCAGGTGACCGTCACCACGTCCTGTCCCTGTCAGGTGGGCCAGGTGACCGTCACCACGTCCTGTCCCTGCCAGGACAGCCAGGTGAGCGTCACCACGTCCTGTCCCTGCCAGGTTGGCCAGCTGACCGTCACCACGTCCTGTCCCTGTCAGGTGGGCCAGGTGAGCGTCACCATGTCCTGTCCCTGCCAGGTGGGCCAGGTGACTGTCACCACGTCCTGTCCCTGCCAGGTCAGCCAGCTGACCGTCACCACGTCCTGTCCCTGCCAGGTCAGCCAGCTGACCGTCACCACGTCCTGTCCCTGTCAGGACAGCCAGGTGAGCGTCACCACGTCCTGTCCCTGCCAGGTGGGCCAGGTGAGCGTCACCACGTCCTGTCCCTGCCAGGTGGGCCAGGTGAGCGTCACCACGTCCTGTCCCTGCCAGGTGGGCCAGGTGACCGTCACCATGTCCTGTCCCTGCCAGGTTGGCCAGCTGACCGTCACCACGTCCTGTCCCTGCCAGGTGGGCCAGGTGAGCGTCACCATGTCCTGTCCCTGCCAGGTGGGCCAGGTGAGCGTCACCACGTCCTGTCCCTGCCAGGTCAGCCAGGTGACCGTCACCACGTCCTGTCCCTGCCAGGTGGGCCAGGTGAGCGTCACCATGTCCTGTCCCTGCCAGGTGGGCCAGGTGAGCGTCACCATGTCCTGTCCCTGCCAGGTCAGCCAGCTGACCGTCACCACGTCCTGTCCCTGTCAGGACAGCCAGGTGAGCGTCACCACGTCCTGTCCCTGCCAGGTGGGCCAGGTGAGCGTCACCACGTCCTGTCCCTGCCAGGTGGGCCAGGTGAGCGTCACCACGTCCTGTCCCTGCCAGGTGGGCCAGGTGAGCGTCACCACGTCCTGTCCCTGTCAGGTGGGCCAGGTGAGTTTCACTGTTTAGAAGTCTTGCTCATGGTAACCATTTGGTGCCACACCTCATGGAGACAAGCAGGGCCTGTCCCGGCAGCAGCCATCTGTGTGAGGCTCTGTGGCTGTCACGGTGGACGGTGGACTCGCGTGTGTGGTGCACGGCGACAAGCAGCAGGGCTCCAGGCAGGCTGTGCGGTGTCGGTGGCCCTGGCAGGCCGGTGCTCCCCAGGGCTGTCCAGGGCATGCCACTCCTCTCTCCAGGCCGTGGCTTAGGTGCGTGGAGGCTGCCAGGGTGCGATGGGTGATGGCGGGATCTGTGGGACGCCTTTGAGAGCAACCTCTGGGTTGCCTCAGGCTTCTGGACTCCAGGCCAAGGCCGCCGCACTGGCCAGACTTGCTGGTTGGCTGGCACGGGCAGTGTGTACTAGTAAGCAGCGATTGCAGCAGCGGAGCTCACAGATGAACGCAGAGGGTGGCCTTACATTTGTCTTAGCCGTGGGGACCCCGAAATACAGGTGTCAAGGCTCCTGGGCTTAGCGAAAACTGATGAAGAAACTAATTTGTCCAAGAAACAGTACAACCCACCTGCCAGATGGTATTAATCCATGCGTTGACAACCCATTGCCTGGGATCTACCTGTGCTCCCGAACTGAGCAAAGCCTCGAGCTGCAGAGGCGATGGAGACACCATTTGGCCTGGGCAGTTCACGGTTGAGTTAAAAGTCACCAGGACACAATTCTCCGGAAACCTTTGCTGTGGGTGAGCGAATTCAATCCATTCTCTCCCTTTTTGTCTCCTCATCCACCTGGGGTTTAAATCTAAGGAGCACAGATGCTCCATCCCGGGGGTGCAGGCCACCAGACCCTCCTCGTGTATAATGGTGATTGCAAAGCCCTCTCTCCCCTGCTAATGGAACACCACGCTGTGTGCTCTGTGGCGATGCTGTCCACACTACACGGGCCACAGTTTCCCTTTTATACCCATTGTACCACCTCATAGCTCTTCACTCTTACTCATATTTGAGTGGCAAATAGAAAAAAAAAATTCTTGCGAAACTCATCCAACTCAACTCAATGGATGTAGGTCTTAGATCAGTGGTTCTCAACCAGAGGATATTGGGCAATGCCTGGGGAGGGTTCTGATGGCCCCTCTGCGGTTTGCTATTGGCCGCTAGTGGGATGCGGCATGGACAGACGTGTGATCAGCAGTGTCTGCCCATATTAGCGGTGGTAACGGTTACAATCACATCTTTGAGACCATTAGTACGTACAGCTGTCTCCAGGCGTACAAGCTTACTCTACCCACATGACCTGAATACAGCAGCCCATGCGTGTGCACCTGCTCACCAGGGCCACTCTGTGCCCGCGGGAGGAATCCACCTGATCTGAGATGTCATGATGGTTCTCTCACATCGTCACTGCTGCTGGACCACAGGCTGCCTCCGATGGACATAGCTGTGGGCTGGAGGCTTCCACTGCCCGTGGGGGGCTGGCGAGCTCTTAGATAGCTCTGTCCAGCGCTCAGCAGCACCGCTGGACACCCTCGGTGAATGTGTCTGTTCAGTGAGGAGTGAGGCTGTGCACAGAGGACTTCACAAGAGCTGTGAACCGAGAGCCATCACTGTCCGTCTTTTTTTTTTTTTTTTTTTGACAGGCAGAGTGGACAGTGAGAGAGAGAGACAGAGAGAAAGGTCTTCCTTTTGCCGTTGGTTCACCCTCCAATGGCTGCCACAGCCGGTGTGCTGCGGCCGACGCACCGCGCTGATCCGAAGCCAGGAGCCAGGTGCTTCTCCTGGTCTCCCATGGGGTGCAGGGCCCAAGCACTTGGGCCATCCTCCACTGCACTCCCGGGCCTCAGCAGAGAGCTGGCCTGGAAGAGGGGCAACCGGGACAGAATCCGGCGCCCCAATCAGGACTAGAACCCAGTGTGCCAGCGCCGCAGGTAGAGGATTAGTCTAGTGAGCCGTGGCGCTGGCCCACTGTCAGTCTTAGAAGGGGTGGACTTTGGGGTTTAAAGGCCGCTTGAAGCTATTGCTTTGCATGAACATTGAACGATGAGGACCCCAACCTCCCAAGCAGCAAAGACAAAGGCCATGGCGATGACACCCCCTCCCGCCCCGTGAGTCACGGGATCCGTAGGACTCCAGTGTTTATCCCCGCATGGGTTGCTGCTGTGACGGCAGGGGGTCACACGTCCGGGGAGAGATTCCGTCCTGGCTCTCCGGCTCTGCTTCTGTGTCTAATTCCAGCTCCTGTCGCATCTCTCCCTGCGCTCCACTGCACGGTCAGGGGTTGAGGAGCCGCCACAGCCGCCGGTCAGCGCTGCAGCTGGAGCCGAGCTGGCGGCTGAGGGGACACCTGCATGGGCTTCTTGCTTCACAGCAGGAAGGAGCCTTGGCTGATGGCCACCATGACAGGGACGCCCTGGGCGCCCTCCCCTGGCCGAATCCAGCGAGCTGCTTCCACCAGCCTGCCCCCACCCCAGCTGCAAAGCCCGTCCAGGCCCAGGGAAGGATGCTTATTTAAATAGGAAATGTGATATTATAATTGTAAATGAAAAGCAGTTTTGCTTGTAAAAGAGCAAGGAAGTGTGAAAATAAACGTAAAAGAAATAGACACGTATTTCTAGGTGGATAAAGCTGCCTGCCAGCCTCTCTCTGCAGAGGGGAAGGAGTATCAGGAATCCGAGCTGGCACTGGGTGACACCTTCTCTTTGATGTCATTAGGCTATGGACATAAAAGGGGATGGTTTTTCTCAGCATATAATTCAGGGTTATTTCAAGCCATGTTTCCAAGCTAAATCCCCCCTTCCCTGTGTGGCGGGCATCCCCTACTTTGGAAACCCAGTTAATCCAAGGCTACCATGAATTATGCAGCAGGTGCCTCGCCAGGGTGTGAACCAGGGCCGGGTCCAGTGGTCCCGTGCCAGTCCTCGCCCTGCAAAGAAGCGGGTGGAGCTGGTGGGAGTCGCCCTCCTCTGTTCCTGGGCTGTAGGCTTCCAGAGATGCGGAAGCTCGGATCTACTTCATTTTTAGCAGAGTCCCCTGGATGGGGGAGGGGAGCAATCTAACACTCCCATTGTGCAGGGCAGAACACCGAGGCCTACTGGTTTCTCGCTCTTGGTGTGCCCTGGACTCCCTTCCTGTGTCCTGCCACCAGGACGCTCACCTGCGGCGGCTGGTTCAACCAGCTGCCGTCCACGCACCTTCCCGGAGTTGTCACGATTTATCCAGCGACCGGGTATCTCAGATCTACTGCGAAGCATGAAATATAGTAAAGAAAACCATTGCCAAGGTCCATTGCCTGCTTCATTTTCTTCGAAATTTTACTTAGTTACTGAAGGGCCTATACAAAAAAAAAAAAAAATAGGAACACGGGGTGGGCACTGTGGCATAGCGGGTAAAGCCTCTGCCTGCGGTGTCCGCATCCCATACAGGCACTGGTTCAAGTCCGGCTGCTCCACTTCCCATCCAGCTCTCTGCTGTGGCCTGGGAAAGCAGTAGAAGATGGCCCGGGTCCTTGGGCCTCTGCGCCCGCCTGGGAGACCTGGAAGAATCTCCTGGCTCCTGGCTTTTGGCTTCGGATCAGCGTAGCTCGGGCCTTTGCAGCCATCTGGGGAGTGAACTGGAAGCCCTCTCTCTCTGTCTGTACCTCTCACTGTCTGTAACTCTACCTCTCAAATAAATAAATAAAATCTTAAAAAAAAAAAGAAAAAAAAGAAAAAGCGGGGAAGAGCAAGGTCGTTGAGGGAGCACGGGGCGCGCGCAGACGCGGCTGCAGCGGGAACTGACTTTGAGCCAACTGCGAGCGGCCTAGCCCCGCCGCCCAGCCTCTCCGGCTCCGCCTTCCCTGGACGCTCCTCAGCGCAGGCTGTGGAAGACCCAACACCGGGGCTTGCGGGGCCTCCACTGCGTCCACGTCAGGGGCCAAACTGCCCCGGACCTGACTATGCCAAGAGAGCCTGCTGGTTCTGTGCACGCTGTCTGTGCCATGGCCGAGGTGTGGGGGAGGGGCATGGCGAGGGCCCCTCAGTGGTCTCCGGACTCTGCTGGTCTGCTTTGCAGGTTGACCCGATCCCATTATGCCCGGACCCCCTGCACCGATGGAAGAAGGGCTGGCGGGGTCGCTGGGTCAGGTCGGCAGGGCCCCCTGGCCCCGTGCTCACCGGCAGCTCCGCTCCCCACTGCTCCAGGCTTGGCCCGGAGACCCTTCCTCTTAACCCCCGGTATCGGTCAGCACAGGCGGGCGCTTGCCCAGCAGGGAATCGTCTCCTCGCATTCTGCAGGCTGCCCATCATGTTCTCCTGGGGGCCCTGTCACTGGGTCCTGACGTGGTGGGGAGACCCAGTGCTCGGATGGGTCTGGGCGCATCCTCATGACGTCACCTCAACCTAAGGGTCTTCCAAAGGCCCCACGTGGGACCCATCACAGTGCACGTAGGGCGTGGGGTGCGGGACACAGCCCAGCCCGTGGCCAGCATCCCCCGGGATCTTCCCTCCATGCTGCTCTGCAGAGGCAACCTGGGGAGACAGGGCTTTTCCTGGCAGTTAGAAAGATGTGGATCGCTCTGCTGCCCAGAGGTCCTGCGCAAGCGTCCGACGTTAGGGGCACCAGGGAGGTCTCCCTGCATCAGTATTTGGGGGAGGGTTAGAAGCGTCCATGAGGGGGGCTGTTTCAGACCCTGCTCACGATGTCTTCACCCTGTATCAGCGAGCCTGGGATCTCGACGGCTCTGGCTGTGGCTGCAGGTTCCTGCCCGTGCAGGCCCTGGGGAGCAGCGGCACCGCCGTCAGGCCGTTGCGTTCCAGGCAGGAGACCTGGGTTGAGTTCTTGGTCATTGGCTTCTGCCCCAGCCCAGCCCTGGCTGCTGTGAGCATCTGGGGAGCAAACCAGCAGATGGGCGTCCTGTCTGTCGTTTGCCACATTCAAAACAGAAGACGGGCACCCAGGAGCTGGGCCAGGCTCCTGTTAGACTTGAATGGAAGGAGCTGGGCTTTGCCGCAGAGGCTCTGCCCGCCCGACCTGGGCTCGGTGCGATGGAAGCTGCGTGGGTTCCACTCTAAGGAGCTGCACGTGCTGCAGCGCATCTAGGACTCGGCCTGTGAAATAACGAACAGGAAACACAGGGACGGGGCGGTCTCCCTCCGCCAACGCTTGCTTAGTTGAGGCCTGTGTGCAACACCCGCTTTGTTCTGGGTGCTGGGTGAGCCCTTGAGGGGCACTTACTCCCAGCTCACACCAACCCACCGGGCAGCTACTGCCGTCCCCTGTTTTATGAGAAGAGGAAACCCCGGAACAAAGAGACTGGGTCGCTCGTCCAGGATCTCGGTCACAGCAACCCGGGTGTTTGCGTTGCAGACACAGGCCTTTGGCCTCCAGGGCTGGGGACCCTGCTTCAGTGGGCCCAGGGTGCCCTCCAGGGCCTCTGACCTGAGGTCCTGGGACTGCTTTGTGCAGCTCCGTGAGGCCCCTGGCATCTCCTTCTTCGGCTGGAAGACGTCAGCCAGAGTCAAAGGCACTGTGGCCCCCGGCATTGACCCAGCCCCTGTCGGGTGTCACAGCCCCTGCCTGGGGTCTCCGCAGTGCCAGCTCCCTGTGGTTTCTGTGGCAGTCCTCGGGGAGGGAGCGCCTCGCTGTGCACCCCAGTGACAGCCAGAGGGGTCAAGCTCCGGCCTTGCCTCTGCTCCTGCGTCCTGCAGCATGGATGGCTCCAGCATTCATGCAAGTCTGGAAGCTGCCCTGCGATCGGACAGCCAGGACCTGGTGTGTGGGGGTGGGGCATGGGGGCGAGGCCCACAGAGTCGGGGCTGCAGATGCTTCAGCAGGCCCGGAGCACAGGACAGAAGACACGGTGAACCCCAGAGAAGCTCCTCCCGGTCTGTCTGAGCAGCCAGGGCTGTGCTGTCACCGGCGCACCATGCCCGGCCGTGAGGAGCCAGCAAGCCGAGAGAAGGTCCTTGGCTGCACAAGTCGTCCGTGCGATGAAGCTGTGAGGGGCAGAGCCAGGCTGGGCCGGGAGGCTGCCTTCGTGCCTCAGTTTCCCTTCTGTGAAGCAGGACTGGAGCAGGGTGACGGCATTCTCTGGGATGGTGGGGGCCGGGGGAGACGGCATTGCTGCCCAGTGCGTGGTGCTGGTGACGCTCAGCGCAAGGTGACCACGCCATTGGCCTGACTATGTTCACATACGTGCGCACACACATGTATACGCACAGCAGGGTCCAGTGGATGGCCAGCCGAGACGCCCTCCGTCTGCCCGGCAGGCCGGCAGCTTTCTGCATGGTAAGCCTGGTGCTCTGCACTTGGAGCTGTGAGAGGAGGGGAGAAACGGGCAGATTAGAAGGCCCGGAGCCTTCCAACCCAGCTGGCGGTTTCTGATGAATTATTGATCTTATGGCGCCTCCAAAACTGCTGACTCAGGGAGCAGAAACCTGCTGTCCGCCGCCAGCCTCGGGGGGTTTGGAGCAGAATCCAAGCAGCACAGACCCCACTGAAGATCCTGTCTCTCTCCGCACACACCAGGCCGGTCATTAATTATCTATTCGGCTTCACCGGAGGGACGTGACAGGACTCCCAACACTGGCCCGAGCGCCTGTAGCTGGCCAGGGCTTCCTTTCATCTCGGCCGCCCCGCCCCACGCCGTGTGGCTGACAGCAGCCGCGGTCCCCAGGAAGCCGAACTTGTTGTCCGGCAGATGTGTGGGCGAGCGCTCTGGGGCGCCAAACGCCACCCGCGGTGCACACAGGGCCGGGAGACGGCGCTTCTTCTAGATGGGCAGCCTGGGGGGGCTCCTGGGAGGCACAGGCGGGAAGGGCAGCAGGGGGTCCCACCAGAGGGGCGACAGGGGAGCGCCCCCTTCCAGGCCTCCCCTGCCGGCCGCCTCTGGCTCTGAGCTCTTGGATTCTGAATGTTTGCGCTCCAGGTGTGCTCACCCTCTCAGAACTCACTGTTAGCGCCAGAGAAGCTTGCTAGACCCACGGCCGCCCAGGTTGACGGAACTTCCTCAAGCGTCAGATAGAGCCTTCCCAGAGGAATTGAAATGCAAGTATGCAAATGCTCCTCTGCCAATCTGTCTACCCACAACCCACCCATCCACCCATCCGTCCATCCATCCACCCTCCTATCCACTCGCCCATCCGTCCATCCATCCATCCATCCCTCCACCCGCCCACCCAACCATCCTCCCAACAAGCCTTTACTGAGTCGCTCAGACCAGAGAGAAACCAGAGAGGGTTTCACGGAGAGATGCGTCGTGTCCTGAATGATGAGCTCAGGTTTACTGAGTGGGGCTTGGCAGGTGGGGGTTGTCTGTCACAGAGCAGGGACCAGCAGCTGCAGACATCAAGAGGATGAAAGAACTCTGACTCAGGGCACAGCGGGAAGCCTCGTGGAGGGACCAGCAGAGCCGTGGTTAGAAAAGACAAGGCTGGCCAGTGAGAGGGCTGGTGCTTGCGATTGAGTGTCTTTGGGGTTTTGGAGGTTAAGGACTGCTACTAGGGGCCAGCGCTGTGGCATAGCGGATAGAGCCGCTGCCTGCAGTGCCGGCATCCCATATGGGCATGGGTTCAAGTCCTGGTTGCTCCAATTCTGATCCAGCTCTCTGCTATGGCCTGGGAAAGCAGTAGAAGATGGCCCAAGTCTCTGGGCCCCTGCACCCACGTGGGAGACCTGGAAGAAGCTCCTGGCTCCTCGCTTCGGATTGGCGCAGCTCTGGCCCTTGTGGCCATCTAGGGAGTGAACCAGCAGATGGAAGACCTCTCTCTCTGTCTCTCTGTCTCTGCCTCTCTGAACTCTGCCTTTCCAATAAAATAAAATCTACTGGGAGTGTGATCAGATCCAAAGTCTAACTAACGCATGTCCCTGGTGCTTAGGTAGAGGGTAGACCAGAAGCAGGGGAGCTGGAGAGAGGCTGAACAATGGGGGAGAGGGAACCCTCAGGAAGCTGTCCCGTGTCCTTGTGGCCTGACACAGAGGCCAGGGCACAGCGCACAGCAGCCTTCCGGTGGGATGTGGGACCCAGGCTCCTTCTCCCTGTGGCTCTGCCACCTTCTAGGAGCCCAGAGACAGGGAGACAGTGCGTGGTGAGGAAGAGAGTGGAGGGTGGTGGGGAGGCCTATAGGCCAGGTCAGTGTCTCTGTCACTTGTAATTCATTGACTGTACTCAGCCGCGTGGCCAGAGCCACTCTGAGGTGCGGCACTCAGGAGAACAAGGGATGGATTTGGTTAGCTCATTTCCACCCTCTGCTGCAATGACTGATGGGGGGACTTGACGGAAGCAGTGGCTTTGGGCCTGGAGGAGCGAGGCCAGAGCACTGTGAGAATGGGGGTGCGAGAGGCGGCGTTGCCGGTCTTGCTTGGCGGGGCGTGGGGTGCTGTTACTTGAGCCGGGCTCGAGTTCTGCAGGCGTTAGCTCTCCCTCTGCCTTTGTAGTTCTGTCTGCCCCCCCCCCCCACTGTTGTTCGCTTAAGTATCTCTGCAAATCAGCACGTGTTTTAATTAGTTTTTGCTTTCTTGTTAGCTGAGGCACAGAGTTGGGGAAAGCGCGGAGATGATGCGCTGATTTCTGTGTGTTCAGATCCGCACTAACATAGCTTCGTGTTCAGCCGTCTGAGTGCCCTCTTCCACCTGAAGCCACCCCTTCTGGAGGGCCGCAGGGTCCCTGAGGGCCTGAGGGGCCGCTCCCACAGCCCAGCTCTGCCCTTGGAGCCTGGGAACAGAGCAGCGGCCTGGCTGTGTTCCAAGGTAAATTCCCGCGAGAGGCGATGGTCTGGGTTTGTTTCTGCGGCCGTGGTGTGCCAGTCTCTGCACCAGGGTGTGCACACACCTGGGGAGCGTGGAGGTCAGGGGCAGGGGAGGAGGGGCGCAGCTCTCAGGAAGTGGAGTGTGAGGTCTCTGTGGGCGGCCTCGTGGAGGTGTCCAGTGGTCAGCCGGGATTCTGGCTCTGATTGTGACAGCTGACGAGCATCGGGGATGCCACTGGCCACTGCGACATCCCCATTGGCTGGGGCGGATGAAGCCCGGGCTTGACCCTTCAACCGGGGAAGCAGAGAGCAGCAGTTGGAGGAGTGGGGTGGGAGAGGAAGGGGCACCGGTGGGTGGAGACCTTTTCCTGGAAGGTCTGAGCAGAGCAGAGGGCTAGAGTTGGACATCTGTGAGTTGGGAAAGAGGCTTCCAGGCCAGAGACATGGAAAAGGCGCAGACAAGCGTGAGTGGAGTCTCCGAAGGGGAGGCTTCCGGGGCCGGGGGCTGGAGGCGTGAGCCCCGAGGGAGGAAGGAGGTGCGAGGTCGCCCCGAGGGGCCCCGGAGACTGCCCAGGACAGCCACCTCCATCACTGCCACTGTTGCCTCCGGGAAACGACCTGTGGGCCCCGGGGCTGGCCTCTTCTCCCTTTGTCTGAGGAGTGTGTGTGATGCCGCGGACGGGGCCCCATCGGCGTCGCCCTGGCCGTCTCTCCCCGGCTCGCTCCAGCAGCTCTGCAGGGGTGACCTCCTGGAAGACGACTCTGGCCGCTGGCATTGCTTGTGCGGCGAGGAGTGAGCAGGAGAAGGCGCCGGGACCCTGCGCGTGGTCCCCATCCGTGAACAGGGGCTGCCGCCTGGCCTGCGGCAGTGTTGGGCTCCAAAGCTGCTCCACTGGGGACCCGGATTCCTTGCTGGAAAACACGCACATCTTGGAGAACTGGACTGATGCCTGGGGGAGAGATTTTCCCTTTGTTCTTTCCTTCCCTGCCCCCTGCCTCCTCTTCTCCTTCTTGTTTCTGAAATTCACAAAATCCTCTCCTAGTCCCCGGATGAAGATAAACAATTAGCTTGGAGTCGGCGCTTTGATGGTCTCGGATCAGCTGCCTTGAACCAGAGCGAAACAGCAGGCGTTGCGTCTTTAAAGCCTGGCTTGTCAGATTTTGGAGCGAAACTTGCCTGCAATTGTGTTGTTCTTTGCTTCCATTAGCAGTCTGGCTATGAGGGCAAATGAAAATGTAATCCATAGATTACCTAGCTGTTTGGCAACGGTAGGTAACTCTGGGGAGAATGAAAATAGATTTTGAAAAGGTTATTTACATTTCTATAATTATGATTCTGCTTCAGCTTAAGCAAAAAAAAGAAAAAAAGGCAACTTGGGAAATGTTTTCCAGAACATTTATAATCAAAGTTTTAGTGATTTTTTAAAAAGAACGAAATATCAGTCCCTTTTCACTTTTTGATTTAGATAAATAGATAAAGTGTTATCTTGAGAGAAATAATTATGCTTAAAACTTTTTGAGCAGTTCATGCTTTTTAAAAATGAGGAGCTGACATGGTTTAATTTGCATGTATTTTATAAGAAAAATAATTTATGGAGCCTTTGAGTGAATAAGTTCTGATAAGATTTTATGTTTAAACAAAACCAATGCACTATGATTGGTTTTTACCTCTCCACCAACAGCTAGTGTTCGTTGTAGGGGAGGGGACGGTTTCCTTTAAAATTGAAAAAATTATATAGTAGGGCCTGCACTCTATAGAAGTTTTCTTGTTTCAACAATGGTTAAGAAATTGGGCAAAGTGTGCATGCTACTAGGACCCTTGATATGTACCCAGATGTCTGGAGGCAAATTGAAGCAAAGCATGTGATGAATGAACACCAGCTCGGGACGTCCTGGTGCTCGCTCAGAGCTAAAGCTTCCCTTTGCTTCTGGAGAAGCTGCACACGTGTGCTTTAGGAAGATCCACGTCCTGGTCCTCGGGGACCCGCCCCCACCGATGCTGCACGCCGGCGACACTGCACAGAGCCCTGCAGAGCCTGGTGCGGACACGCAGAACGCTGGGCTCGGGCTGGGGCGGCCAGAGGAGCGTCTGGGACATTTTCTGGGGCACTCGGGATGAAAGTCATGTTTGTTTCAGAAAAACATACTTTTGAGTGTGAATTGTTGGCAGCGGGCAGGGGGTCTAAGGGGAGGATCAGAAACAATCCACGAAGGGGCGACGCGGCCCAGCGTTCATCCTGGTGAATAAAGTCGTATTGGTCCACAGCCGTGCTCATTTGCTTGTTTGTGAGTGCCTTTAAAAACTGTGTATGTCAATATAGATACCAATATATCTTCATTTTATTTGAAAGGGAGAGAGGGAGGGAGAGCGAGAGCGAGCGAGCTTCCATCTGCTGGTTTACTCCCCAAATGCCTGCAGTGCCTGGGTCAGGGCCGGGCTGAAGCCAGAAGCCGGGAGCGCCATCCCAGTCTCCCCTGGGAGCGGCAGGGCCCCAGCACTGGAGCCGTCCTCTGTGGCTGCTTTGAGCCGCATCAGCAGAGTCCAGTAGTCACAGGCCTGCCCGGCCCCACGTGCTTCCTTTCTGTCCTTTCCCGAAGAAGTGCGCCACCCTCGAAGTCGTTCTCTCTGGAGACGCCACACGCTGGCAAACCTGACGTTGTCTCCAGGGCCCATGCTCCCAGCAGACGCCTCGCCCTGCGGCTTTGGCAAGGTTTTGACGAGGTTTGCACTTGGCTGGGAGTGACTCATTAAATCTCCCACTGGCTGTGAAGTCTTGGCAGTGGTTGGGCATATTTGTGAATACTTGCATTAGGACAGACGCTCGCCAACAAATTGTTTTCCAAAGTAATAAAATACTCATGTAATATTCATGAATGCCAAATTCAACAATTAAGAACAGAGAATAAAATGCTATATTTTGTAGGTACTTAATTAGCATTTATTAATTTTGATTTTGCTATTTTCTTTGTGCATGTTGAAGCCAAGAACAATTTGGGGTTGGGGGGTGGAGGGCTTTGGCCATTTCCACATGCCTGAGGCCTGCCTTGGGGTGATAGTGTCCGCTGCAGAAGTGGCCTTGCTGTGTGTGTGTGTTTTAAAGACTTATTTATTTATTTGAAGGCAGAGTTACAGAGAGGCAGAGAGAGAGAGAGAGAGAGAGAGAGAGAGAGAGAGAGAGAGAGAGGTCTTCCATTGTCTGGTTCACTCCCCAGATGGCCGCAATGTCCAGAGCTACGCCGATCCAAAGCCAGGAACCAGAAGCTTCTTCCGGGTCTCCCACATGGGTGCAGGAGCCCAAGGACTTGGGTCATCTTCTGCTTTCCCAGGCCATGGCAGAGAGCTGGGTCGGAAGTGGAGCAGCTGGGACTGGAACCGGCGCCCCTATGGGATGTGGGCACTGCAGGCGGTGGCTTTACCTGCTACAGCACAGCGCTGGCCCTGGCTGTGTTTGACCAGCACTCCTGGCCTGGTGACATCTGCAGGGCTGCTCCTGGACGTCCACACGTCCACTCTCAGCTCCAACCACAGGTTTCCGAAAGTTTCCACGGGAAACATGAGCACTGGGACGTTCGGATGCTCTCCCCAGTGGAAGGCGCAGAGACCTGCGGACTAGCGAGTTCTCAGCACTGCAGTGAAGCAGGCCCTAAAAGAGCTGCAGTCAGTATTTTCGGGGAAATGTGAATTGTATTCAGAACACCAGCTGGGGAGTCACTCAGCGATCGCATACAGCTGCAGCCGGGAAGGGAAGCCCTCCGCCAGTCCCGTTCCCCTGTGCACAGCGGGCTCGCGGGCCGTGCGGACATTCCCACTGGACGTGTCTGATTGGCTTCCTTTTATGATTTACTAAGCGCAGACCAGGGAGACCTCAGCTCATGGCCCTGGGAAGCGGCCGTAGCCCCCAAAGAAGACCCACGGTGGCCACGGAGGCGCCCAGGGCAGAGCAGGGGCGCACGTCCCGAGGTTGCTCCGCTGGAGGGAGTTCCTGCGTGGCGGAAACTCACACCTTCTCAGGTCGTGACCCCTCGGGTGTGCCTGTCAACAGCCGAGCCCGTGTGCAGTGGAGATGAGGAAGAGGAAGGATTCTGTAGCTGTCAACCCACAGCCTCTGGTTTCCCCGGCCCCCGTCTGTGCCGCCTCCTCGGCCCGAGAAAAAGAACACCCTGACCTCCCGGAACGGGAGCTGCATTTCCCATCCTCCCTTGCAGCTGCGTGTGACCCCATGACTGGGGTGGCAGTGGCGGGGGACTTCTAGGGTGTGTCCTTACAGGAGGCACATGTGTCTTTCTCCTCCCTCTCTCCTTGTGACAGCTGGAACTGGAATGTGATGGCTGGAGCTGGGGCAGCCAACCTGGGCATTGCCATGGGAGGTTGGTGTTGGCTAGAAGGGGGCGAGAGGCCCAACATCAAGGCGTCCGGATCGTCCCCTAGACCATCTCCCTCCAAATGTGGGAGAATGAAATGTGTCTTGAGCAAGCCATTCCTGCTGGGGCTTCCTGACAGCCTCAACCAATCCTGACTGACACAAAGCACGGAGCGGGGCGAAGTGAGCTGCGGCGGCGGGACTCAGCACGCCGCGTCGGCGTCACGGCTGTGTTCGGGTGTGAGGGACACAGACGTTGTGCACAGAGCTGGTGGCCCTCGTCACAGACTCTTGGCAGAGTCTCTCCTGCTGTTTCTTGAAAAGCAGCCACGTCGTGCACAGGACTGAAGTGGGAAGTGGCAGGAGAAACTCATGATGTGGAAAGGCATTAGCCGCCGCTTGCTGGTTTCGCATCGTTCTGCGAGAGCGAGTGAGCGAGCGAGCGAGAGCAAGAGAGAGAGAGAGCGTGCGCTGGGCTTTGGCTGCAGCGGGCCAGTCCGCGAGCGAGAATGAGGGGCGCACAGCTGTGCTAATGGAGACCCTCTGGGCCTGCGGTCCACACCGACCGACAGCCTGGAATCTGGAGCCTTGCAGGGCTGAAAAAAGCAACCGCTGCGTCTCAAACTGCATCAGTCATGCAGACGGTTCCAGCAAAGCAGCGCACTTAGCAGAAAACAAAGCGAGTGCCCTGCCACGGCAATGTGGAGCCCTGGGTCCAGCGCTGCTCCAGGAGACGGGCTTCCCAGCCAAGCCCGGTGCTTCAGATGGCTCAGCTGTGGGGGAGGGAGGAGGGAGGGGGGAGGGAGGGAGGGGGGAGAGGGGGAGAGAGAGATGGGGAGGAGGGAAGGGGGAGGGAGGCAGGGAGGGAGGGGGAGAGACAGAGAGAGAGGGAGGGGGAGGAAGGGAGGAGAGAGGGAGGGGGAAAGGAGGGGGGAGGGAGAGAGAGGGGGGGAGGGAGGGGGAAAGGAGGGGGGGAGAGAGAGAGAGACATGGGGAGGAGGGAAGGGGGAGGGAGGCAGGGAGGGAGGGGGAGAGACAGAGAGAGAGGGAGGGGGAGGGAGGGAGGAGAGGGGGGGAGGGAGGGAGGAGAGAGAGAGAGGGAGGGAGGGAGGAAGGGAGGAAGGGAGGAAGGGAGGGAGGGAGGAGAGAGAGAGAGGGAGGGGGAGGGAGGGAGAGGGGGAGAGAGAGAGAGGGAGGGGGAAGGGAGGGGGAAAGGAGGGGGGGGAGAGAGAGAGGGAGGGGGAAAGGAGGGGGGGGAGAGAGAGAGAGAGACATGGGGAGGAGGGAAGGGGGAGGGAGGGAGGGGAGAGAGAGAGACAGGGAGGAGAAGCCTGGAATCTTGGGTAATAAACTGCCTTATCCGACACAGCTGGCTGGAAGCAGGTCCACCAGAGCCTTTATGTTTTTGGAAACATTGTTTCCAAAGACACCACAGCCCAGTCTGCAAAAGCGTATTTGCTTGGCTGAAGCCATTCCTGGAACCACAGCCTGGCAAGCAGGAGGTGGGCTGTGGAGAGCACGCAGCCGCGGGAGGCTGTGGCCGTGGGGACAGCGGCAGAGACTGGCCACAGGTGGGACCTTGGTGGTGCAGGGGGCGCCCCGCTGTTCCCGCCGGCCAGGACAGGCGGAGACTGCCCTGAGCGCATCCCTCGGTCTCCACTTGCCCACGGGAGCTCCTGGCGGAGAGCCCCTCTCACTACCTCCTTGCCTTGGGCGTGTTGAGAACAGGTCGACTCACTATCCAGTCCGCAGGCTGCCGAAGCGTAGACCAGCTCACAGGGATCTCTTAAAAACTCTGCTTTAAGACCCTGGATGTGGGTCCCGATTCAGGGATTGGATGAGACTGTGGTTGAGCTTCTGGGGGGAGGGGCTATGGGCATAGGGGCGTGCCGGAAGGGGCAGACCACAGCAGAGACTACTACCTCCCCCCTGCTCCCACTGTCCCCCTTTCCTTACTGCTAAGGAATAAGCCCCCGGACCTTGGCTGTGTCTATGGTGTCCCCTTTCTCAGCCCAGGTGTGACCAGGGGCTGGGTTCTGGCCAGCAGGTGCAGATCCTAAGGTGGGGGGGGGGTCCCTCAGGGAGCAGCTGTGCCTTTCTCTGCCCCGCCTCCTGTTCCTGCAGGCTGGAAGGGAGATGTGGAGGTGAATTCTCAGGGGAGTTTTGAAGTGGCCCCGCCCCACAGGGGCTGCCGGTACCAGGAGTCTGAGCCCTGCTGAGAGCCAGAGGGGCCCAGAGATGGAGATGAGCTGCAGCCACTGGGCTGGGGAGGAAGCCTGCGGTATTTCACAGCCAGACTTCACATTAATTAACCTAAGTTATGTGGCCTGAAAACCAAACCAGTGGAAAGAAAAACCATTGACATATCCATGCATGCTTTCTTCAGAGTAATGACCTTGATAAGCTAACTTTATCCTTGAATGGCTTAGCCCGTGACGTCCAGGCAATGTTTGTGCGCTGAATGAGTGTGCTGCATTGTTGCTGAACGCATTTCTAAAGTTCTTTCCAAACATGGCAGCCATGTCCCGTGGCGACTACTTTCAATGTCCTTTTCTCTGGCCCCTGGTGTCCTTGGAGCTTGGGCTTGAGTTTTGGCAACTGCCAGGGGTGGCTTAGGGCCTTGCTGGGCAAGCAGGTGTGTGCATTTGGGCCCGGCACAGGTGCGGTGAAGAGCGATGTGTTGGTGGTCCGAGTCACAAGGCGGTCGGTTCCCAAGGGGTCCTGTGAAGTGCTTGGGCGCCGTCCCTGTGTGGCTGCAGATGGTGCCCGCAGCTGCCTGGCTTGGGTTTCCGAGTCCCCGCTGTGCCTGTTTTCCACAACCCGCTTCCCTCTGTGGTCGCTGGCCTGTCCTGGCTGAGATGGGGCTGACCAGGGGCCATGCCCACTGAGGCCACGTACCTGGGTCCTTTGCCTGGGAGGGGCTTCTCAGTGATGCTACGTCAGGCACCTGGGGAAGAGCTAAGACAGACGAGTCCCCCCGTCCATCTGAACACGTGGAGGGGGCTTTCCTCGGGAACAGCAGGCGAGCGAGCCCCAGCTCTCAGGAACTGACCGCTGAGGTCCCCGACAGTGCAGCCTCATTTTAGCCGAATGGCTGATTAACCGAAGGGAGGGCGAGGAGAATGGCTTGGATTTGGTTGCTACACTTGCTCAGGCCGTCCTGGTGAACCACCTCTGACAGTTGAGACACCAGACGCTGCCGGGTCTCGGCGAGGGGAAGCCCGGGGAAGTCCTGGGAGAGGCTCCACCGACAGACCCCCGGCTCCCTCGGGGCGACTCTGCCTCCACGGGGCCTGGCACTGTCTGGAGGCGTCCTGGTTGTCAGCACCGGGCGGAGGAGCTGCTGGCATCGGGTGGGAGCAGGCCGTGCACTCTGCAAGGCACAGGACCGTCCCGCAACGGAGAGTCGTCCTGCACCAAGTGTCCGCGGCACCAAGGACCCGTTCAGACCCACGGCGACCTCCTGTTGGGACTCCAGGATTCCACCACTTTATGTTGGAAACGTCCTCTCAGCTGGGCGGGGGAGTGATAGTAAGCAAGAGGGTAAATGTGTTCCTGCATTGCCAACCCTGAGCCAGGCCTGTGTGCAGAAGGCTGGGGTCCCTGGGTGTTCGTGTGCAATAGATTCCTGTTCCTCAGAAAGAAGCACTTGGGAACGAAACGAGCTAGCTAGAGTTAGCTGGAGTTAGCTGGAGTTAGCTGGAGTTAGCTAGAGTTAGCTGTCGGTGAGAACGCGTGGAACCCGTTTGTCGTCTCCACAGCGGCCGATGCTGTGGCGCTGCACTTTGCTGAAGAGCGCTGTGAGATGCGGAAGGTTCTGTAGGGAGAGGCCGGGCCGTGGGAGGGGCCGGGCTGGGGGCAGCATCACTCCTGCCCTGGCTCTGGGCTCTGGGTGCGCTGAGCACGCAGCCGGTGCACCACTGCCATTGTTTCTCACTTTCTGATTGAGTTTGATGAAGATTTTATCTTCTTACTTTGGAAATCTCATTGACCTAATCAGTCATGCAATACATAAAGATCCAACAGGGGGCTGTTGGCTTCTCTTCACTGTAACCCCACTGGTGACTTTGCAAGGGAGGCTGGCTCGTCACTGTATCAGTTTTTTTTTTTTTTTTTTTTTTTTTTACAGGCAGAGTGGACAGTGAGAGAGAGAGACAGAGAGAAAGGTCTTCCTTTTGCCGTTGGTTCACCCTCCAATGGCCGCCGCGGTCGGTGCACTGCGGCCGGCGCACCGCGCTTGTCCGATGGCAGGAGCCAGGAGCCAGGTGCTTCTCCTGGTCTCCCCATGGGGTGCAGGGCCCAAGCACCTGGGCCATCCTCCACTGCACTCCCGGGCCACAGCAGAGGGCTGGCCTGGAAGAGGGGCAACCGGGACAGAATCCGGCGCCCCAACCGGGACTAGAACCCGGTGTGCCGGCGCCGCAAGGCGGAGGATTAGCCTATTGAGCCACGGCGCCAGCCACTGTATCAGTTTTTTAATACAGAATAGCAGCGCGTTGTGCCTCAAAAGCCAGATGGGCTAAGGAGAATAAGAAAAATGCAATAGTATTTTAATTCAACAACTACCTCTTTAAGACCCAAGCTTGCAATGGATGGGAGATGTTGAGAGAAAGTAGCCTTGAACTTAAGCTGTGCATCTGTCACGGAAGTTAATGCTCTGCGTAGAGCCAGGTAAATCCACAAAGGCTGGGGGCCCAACGAAGCTTCGCTTCTCACGCAGACGACTCCAGTAAGTGCACGATTCGGGGCTCTAAGGTTGCAGTGGGAGAAAGCATTGTTGCTCTTAAGTTCTCTTGGCCAGAACTAGCCTCGTGGCCCCTAAGCTTCGCGTGGGAGGCTGGGAGATGGAGAGGAGCAGGTGGAGACTGAGCACATGTGCGCCCCGCCCCCCATTAGCTGGACGCCTCCTGCTGTGTTTGTCACTCAGAAGTTAGACTCAAGACTGCCCTAGAGGTGGAGTTACAGAGAACCTGAATAGGGCCCTAAGAGAAGAGTCCTGTTTGAAGCCCCGGAGTCCCCCCCCCCCCCCGAGGATGAAGACAGCACCTGGAAGACGCCTTGGTGGACAGTGGTGGCGCTGCTGTGGAAGCCCATTGTTCAGCTGCTGAGATCTCGATGGAGTGCATCCAGCACTCTGGGCCCCTCACAGGAATTTTGAAAAAAAAAACATTGCTGTCGTCACCGTCACCAGGAGGCTCGCCATCCTCGTCACTGTCATTGTCATCAACGCCACCACCTCTGGTCTTGGATTTTCAGGGCCTCTCACTTCTACCCTACCCCAGCGCTCGCTGTCCCTCTGAGCACTGGTGCCCCAGGACTGGGGGACGGGGAAGGTTCCGTGACCGGACCTGGGGCCCTTGTGTCACAGGTGGGGCAGGGTCAGCTGCCGGGCACTGTCCCTTTGACTGGGTGGTTTCTGAACAATCGCGGGGCGCTGGTTCCAGTGCAGACTCTGGGCCTGACTTAGGAAAGCAGGCTGGACACTGGGCGCCTGAGTTTTCGTGGAACCATCAGGGCTCTTGGCGCACCATGGATTACTGCTCAGGCCAGTCTGTGTGCGAGCCGCACCCATCCGGGCCTCAGCAAACGTTCAGCGAGCGCTTGCTGGGCGCCAGGCCCGTGGGGAACTTTTAATTCTCACACTGGGTTTGCACCCCCGGTTTCTGGGCGAGGAAAGTAAGGCCTGCAGGGAAGCAGCGGGTCACTTGCCAGCTTCTGCAGCCAGGAGTGGACAGGGCGGGCCTGCGTCGGGTTCAGGCCTCACTACCCCGAAGGAAAGTGAGTGTCTGGGGAGGAGCGCAGGGAGCGGTCCCAGGGCTGGGCCATCTCAGCCCTGAACAGAGGCCCTGGTGGAGGGCAGCGCCTGCTCTCAGGGCCCTGGACTGGCTTCCCGGAGGAGGTGGTACTGTGAGACCTGAGCCTGGATCAGGTGTAACTATTAGGCCTCCATCTTGTAACTTGGGCCTGACCAGGCCCTGAACCCTAAGCCAGAAGCTCCTAAAAGTAAATACATGAACTCCCCTTGCGATAAACTCTCCTAGCAACAGCCGATTAGCAGATAACAGAGAAATACCTAGAGTTCCTGGTGTCTTCTCAGGGCAGATAAGGTGACTGATAGCTATCCGGGACCCTGCAGTTCAGCACGTACACCCCAGCAGCTCGGGCCTGTGGGGACCCATGGATAGGCCTGCCATGGGACCCCCCCCATGCTGGGCGTGGCTTATAGCAGTAATGCGGATGTAGCAGCTGATTGAACTTTCCATCTAGCTGAGGATCGTGGAAAACAACAAGATGGCGCTGATGCCCTGCCTGCTGCGTGACTCCACAGCTGAGCGTGATCAAGTGCCGGATTGGAGAGCTCTGTGCATGGACTTTGAATGGTTGACTGTGATTGGTTGAATTCTGTACATAAGTGGACTGCGGGAGAGGGAACGCGCACGCCAGCTTTCCCCCTTAAGGAACGTGCGCGCCATCTCTCCCCCTTCTCCCGGTCCCCCACTCTCTTTCCCACTCCTTCTAAGTAAAAGTCTACTGAAGACCGATTAACTGCGAGCAGCGTCGCTCCTTTTGCGGCCGAAGGAGCTGACACGGACCCTGTGCTTCGGCCAATCAATTCAAAAGGCATCAACCCCAAAGCCATCCAACCACCTTTAGTAGGTCCGTTCCCGCCACTGATGCACTGTCGGTTCTAGGAGATGTCCTCTGAATTTCCCGCGGGATGAGCTGATTTGCTAAATGGCACCATGATGCGTAGAATGTCTCTGAAAACCCTATAAAAACCCTGTTAACTGAGGGGTCGGGGCTCTCAGACCCGCTGCTCACTGTTGATTGGGAGTCCAGGCCCGGACCTGCCGTAAAACTCTCTTGTGCGCCTTACAGCGGTGTGGGCTCCGTGGTGGTCTTTGGGGACGACTGAACTGGGCGTAACAGTACGGACTCGGGGGAGGCAGGCTGAGTGTGCCGTGAGCGCGACACAAGAAAGGGCAGGGGCGAGGCCCGGCCGCCGCTGCGGGTTCCTCCTTCACCCCTTCACCGTGGCGTCCAGCGCACAGTGCTCGCCGCCGGCCCCACCCTGCCCAGGAAGCGGCCGCAGTACAGTTCTCTTTCCCTCCTACCTGCAGTGTTCAATACAATTTTCGTCCACGCATAGTGGAGAAAATAGCCAGCAGGCCAAACCCGTGACGTCATAGCCAGTATTTCCTAGATCAACCAAAGTACGTGTGTGGGGTCAAGGCCGAGTCAGTGTCCAGGGCGGCACAGGGCAAAAGCGGTGACGGTGGAAAGCCCAGGGGAGCTGGCTGGGGGACCCTGAGCTGGAGGGGTCTCTCTCCACGCGGCCCAGGAGTGCCGCTCTCCAGGGCCTCTGTGTGCGGCTGCTCCGGCCGTCTCTGCAGCCGTGTGGCTCCACGCAGAGGCAGCCGCAGCCCAGTGCTGCAGCTGATCTGGGGGGAGAGAGAGTCTGCTGTCAGGATTAGCAGCTGCGGGGCCAGGTCTGTCCTGGATCTGCTCAGCAAGGGCTTTGCACTCTGGGGGAAGGGTCACGAGGCGAAGGGTCACAAAGGTAGCCAAGGGAGTTCTAAATTAGCCGTGGGAGCAGGCCAAGACCAGAGTAGGGACCCAGAGTTCAGGAACATTCCCTGGCCCTCCCTCGCTGACCCTGCCTGTAGCCCACAAGCCTTGGCCACTAGGGAGTCGCTAAAAATACCTTGGGGGGGGGCAGGGATCACATTTCCAAAACTGCTTTGCAGAGCCGCCCTGGGGAGCGCCGGTGATGCGGGCACCAGCTGCAGAGGTCAGCCAGCCGCGGGGACTCGGCCAGACCCCAGCTCCTGCCAGGACCCCCTTCGCACTCAGGAGCAAACGCAACGGCGCTTTCGGCAGCTTAGCCTGTGTCCAGCGGACGTGGAGCGCAGGCCCCTGCAGGTTCCAGGCCCAGCTCCATCGCTCTTCCCTGCAGGTCCCAAGCGGGACCCTGGAGGAATCCCAGGCCAGCACCCTGCTGCCCCTCTGTTCCTGAGGTGGGAAACCAGGTGCCGTGTTGGGGGAGGGGGGCAGGGACCGCCCAGAGGCCTTCTGGGAGTGGGGGAGGGGCTGAGTGGGAACAAGGAGGCCGTGCTGAGTCCAGGCACCCCGGCTGTGCAGCCGCTATCTCAGATGAGTAAGGCCTGACCTTCAAGTGCACCCCAAGCTGCCAGGGAGGCCACGGGAGGCCATGGACGTCTTCAGTGTGACCCACAGCAGCAGCCACACGTGGTGTGTGCTGGGCCCGCGCTGTCCTGTGGACTCCCATGGGGAAGGCGGCCGTGGGGCCCTGGCTGCACACTCTGCTCCCAAGGTCACTGAAGCTCCAGGGTGCAGGGCACTGCTCCTGCCCCCGCAGCTGCTCTGGTTGGCTGCTGGGACACGGAGCCGGCCTCCTTGGCCTTTCTGGCCTCTGTCTGGGCCGATGCGCCAGGAAGGAGGCCCTGACCGGTGGACTGGACATGCTCAGGGCATGCGAATTCTGAGGCTGAGCCCGGAGGTTGCCGGTGGTGGCCCGTGGGGACGTTGTCCAGGGCTCCAGGGCCCTGAGTCCTGGCCGCAGAGGGCGCTGACTCAGCCAAGCGGGGCGGCGAGGAGGCGGAGAACAACTCCCCAGCTTCCTGCTCTGGGCCAAACCGGCCTCGGCCGTACCCCGCGGCACCCGGGCTGCATTGCGGTCCCTCCCCACCGCTGGTCACCGTCACTCTGTTTGCTCCCTCCCAACACGCTGAGGTGCAGCCTCCCTCCTGCTCCACTGCTCGCTGCCTCCCGGGCCCTGACCTGCGCCTCCAGGACCAGCCCAGGGAGCCCCCAGGCCACACCTGTGCCCTGCGATTCCACTGTTCTGCACAAGGTGCCCTTGGCTGACTACTCCGCCAGGAACTCCCCAGGCCCCTGTCCCAGAACCTCCCCAGGCCCCTCCAGGTCTTTTCTCCTGCGTTCCCTCCCCCTGGGGTCCTGTCCCCTCCCCTCCCCCATAGGAACACATCCCCCTCTCCTAGGCCCTCACACAGGAAGTCTGGTCCCCTCCCCAGGCGACAGGCGGGTGTGGCTCTGCGGCTGGGCTGTGCCTGCCCCCTCCTCATGGGCTCAGTGGTGTCTGTAGCTCGACAGGCCGTGCTCTGCTCGCCTTGGTGGCCCCCAAGTCGGCAAGCCTGACGGTGGTGGCGCCCAGGTGTGGACAGCAGGCGGCACGAGGAGTGGGGCGGGCTGGCCAGCCACTTCTGCCCGGGCAGTCGACTCTCTCGCTTGCCTGCCTCCCACAATCCTCTGGCGCTCTTTCATGGTTCCTAATGGCCCACAAAAACCCAATATTGGGTTCCAAGGATATCAAGGGGAGTGGAACTGATGAGCACACTGACAGGAGAGATCACACACACACAGATAGACACACACACTCCCCACAACCCTAACCATACTCAGTGGCACACAAAAGGGACATGGAATAGGACTGCCCCGGGTTTGTCTCAGCCTGGGGCCAGGAAGTCCCCTGAGTGACGTGTGGGCTGAGCAGAAGCAGGAGCCATGATGGGGGTTGGGGGTTCCAGGTGGGGCAGCATCCTGGGGAGGAGGGGGCCACACAGCAGCAGGCAGCGTGATGCCCCCATGGCCTGAGGGGCTGGGGCGTGGGCTGCCTCCTCTGACTGTGGTCTTTCAGAGGGTTTGAGGTTCCTGGGCTCCCTTTGAGGGAAGGGGGGGGATGTGGCCTCGTGCGACAAGTGACACACAGGAGGCTCCTCTCCCCGCCAGCCAGTGTAGTGTCACTTGCTCTTCAGCAGGTGATCCCAGGAGGGGCAGAGCCAGGCCCCTGACCAGCATTTCAGAAGGAGGCCGGCGTGATGGCAGCGATGGTGTTAATTCTCTCCAGGTGGCGACCGCCACAGGGCAGGGCTTGGGGGCTGAGGGTGCTCCCAGGGGGTGCTGCGTGCTGCCTGTGCACGGGGCCCTCCCAGCGGGAGAACCAGGGACCCAGGGCACTTAGGGACTCCTGCTCCCTGGGCTTCCGTCTTCTCCACATGTCTACTGCCAAGTACCGGCCTCTGGTTTTGTTTCCGCTGTGAAGACGGATAGTGCAGAAAATGCACACTTCAGCCCCGGCCCAAATAGCTGGCAATTCAGGATCTGCGTCGTTTGCAAAGTTTACTCACCCGATAAATCACTCCTCTGCAGAGTTGCCATTAGCTAATAATTCAAGGCTGGTAACCTTCAATCAACCGTGATTAAAGAACTGCTGCTGAACGGCAAGGGATAGCGTGTTCCTCCCAACGCCAGCGGCGAGATCTGCTTACACCGTCCATCTTTGCTTGATGAACTGCTCTTAACTGATAATTCCGGAAGGAAGGATTTTAAGTCAAGCGTGGGGGCTGGCAGGACCGGGGCAAACTCCCAGTATCCATCCCGACTGTGTCATGGCAAACTCTCCAGCTGGTGGTACTCATTTAGGCTCCACAGCGCAGCCGGGCACTCACCCCTTATTCACACTATGTGGGCAATTCACACCCATTGCATCAGAGTTCACAGTGCCTGTGTCCCAGCTTCCCCAGGGCCCTCGGGCCGAAGGCCAGGCTCCAGGCAGCCCCTGCAGCTGCCTCCCTGAACTCCAGGGCCCAGAGCTGTGCCGTCTCCTCCTTCTCAGCCCTCAGGGCCCACTGGGTCCCAGCCAGGTTTCTTCTTGGGTCCCCGCAGCACCTCCCACCTGCCCCCTTGTGGCCTCCTGGGGCGCCTCTCCTCCCGCCCGTGTCTTAGCCCCTCTGCAGCTTCAGGCTTAGCCAGCGCCTGCCATGGGCGAAGCTTCCTCTGTGTGTGTGGAACCAAGGATGCAGGACCAAGAGCCAGCCCCTTGTCGAAGCCATTTGACCGAGGACAATCGCAGGGCAGCTGGCGATGGAGGAGGAAGCTGACCCCTGTGCTGTGCGTCAGAATCTCCTGGGAGCGTGGCAAGCACACCAGCAGACAACAGGGCCCATGGCAGAGGTTGGGCAGCGAGGCCCGGGAATCTGCATTTTAACATGCTCCATGAGGGATTCAATGCACAGAAACTGGAGAACTTTTTCTTTCGTAGAAGATTTACTGACTTATTTGAGATGTAGAGTGAAAGACCGAAACAGAGAGGGGGAGAGAGCAGAGAGAGAAAGAGATCTTCCACGTGCTGGTTCACTGCGCCAAATGCCTGCGACACCGGCGCTGGGTCAGTTTGAAGCCAGGATCCTGGAGCTCTGCCCGGGTCTCCCGCATGTGTGGCAGGGACCCAAGTATGGCAGCCATCACGGCTGCCTCCCAGGGTGTGCCTTAGTGGGAACCTGGACTGCAAACAAAGTAGAAAAGCATTTAGTTCTTAACATTTTTAACATTGCATTTGAAAGGCAGAGCATGAGAGAGAGAGAGAGAGAGAGAGAGAGAGAGAGAGAGAGAGAGAGACTGCGCTGGCATCAGCTGGTTCACTTCCCAATTGCCCGCGACAGCCCCAGGCCAGGCGGAAGCTGTGAACTTGCTCCAGGCCCACTACGCGGGCGGCAGGAACGGAAGCCTCGCTGTGTTAAGGCTTCTCTTCCTGCAGGGGCCACTTGGTTACTTTTGAGGTCATAACCCACTGTGCTAAGACAAGGAGCCTCGGCACAGCCAGCCTCCTGGCCTGGCCCCTCTGGGTCAAGCACAGCACGCAGGAGCCGCATCCCTGCCCGTGGAGATTCTGCCAGGCTCCGTGTGGCGTGGCTTTCCCTCTGTGCGGTGGAAACGCTCCCCACTCACACCTCACGCGTCCCAGTCCTTGGCTTGGAGGATGCTCGGCCAAGCCCACAAGGAACTGGGATCGTCCAAAGGGACGTGGCTGAAGTTTTTGCACGTTCTGAGTCCTCCAGGAAGACAGTTCCCGAGGAGAGTGGTTTTGTGGCAAGACCAAGGAGACAGCGGCTTCCTGGGCAGCTGTCCTGGGCTGGCCGGGGGTCCCAGCAACATTCCCACAGTGGCTGTGGAGCGCTACGGGGACCCAGTCACCCCACCTGCTCCCATGGTGACAGCAGAGGGCCTCGTGCCCCGGTCATTCCCCACCACTCCCAAGGTGACCATGGATAGCCACAGCAGCCCTTCGTGGAAAGACGTGGGTGAGGGCGAGGAAAACATTTCTGTTGTTTTATTTATTTGAAAGACAGAGTTACTGAGAGGGAGGCAGAGAAAGAGAGAGAGAGAGAGAGAGAGAGAGAGAGAGAGAGAGAAGTCTTCCATCCACTGTTCACTCCCCAAATGGCCACAATGGCTGGAGCTGAGCCAATCTGAAGTCAGGAGCCAGGAGCTTTCTCCGGGTCTCCCACGTGGGTGCAGGGGCCCAAGCACTTGGGCCATCTTCTACTGCTTTCCCAGGCCATTAGAAGGGAGCTGGATTGTAAGTGGAGCAGCTGGGACTCCAACCAGCCCCCAGATGGGATATTGGTGCCGCAGACTGGGGTTTTAACCCACTATGCCACAGCACCAGCCCCTACTTCTATGTTTAAAAAAAAAACTGGATAGGGCACATTCTGTTTGCATCAGGAAGTGAAGGACCATTCATTGTCTGACAGAATGGCCCTGCTGTCCAAGGAGATCATCTGTTGGCCCCTTTGTCACAAGGGGCAAAGTCAGGGTTGTGGTTGTCACTTGGATAGGGACGTGTTGGCCAAGGAAGCCTCATGGTCCTGCTTGGTGAGCAGGCGTGAGTCCGCACGCTGCCGTGTGATGTGCTTGCCCCGAATGGGACCTGCGCTCCCCAGCTCTCTGAACTGCAGCTCCCGAGCACAGGTGTTTTGGGTGGGCCCCAAAGATGGATGGAGGCCGGGCCCGGGGCACCAGGGAAGGAGGGGGCCTGGGCGGGGGTCGGGGGCAGCCGTCATCTGGTGTAGGCTGTCTTCTGCTTTGAGGGAGGATTCGTCTTCATCATGTCTCTCATCCCCTCCCCCTGCAAACCTGCATGCAGTTTTGTCCCCACGTGATGTGATGTGCACCCGCCGGCGGTGCAGTGGGGACAGGAGAGAGGAGAGAGGCCTCCAACTGGAGAGGCCCAAAAGCTCCAGGAAGGTGAGTGAGGCGGCCGTGGGTTAGTTCTCCCGGAGGCTGAAGGCCACGCTGGTCCCAGGGCTGCAGAGTACACAGAAGGAACTCGGCTCAAGGTGAACGAGGGTCAAGGCCCAGGTGTGCCCAGCTGGGAAGTGAAACCTGGAATTCGGTCTCTTGAACATGCCGCCTAGCTGCTCACTGTGAAGTTCATGGGAAATGTCCTGTGCTCTCAGTCCCGTCTTCATCTCACGGTGAGGGCAACGACCTGGGTGCCCATCGTACAGGCGGGCACGTGGAGCTTCCGAGTGGGCCTGGGGATGTGTGTTGAAGCCCCTCGTAGCAGGCAGTGGTGGACACAAAGTGAGTGCTCTGATGAGACCCGTGAGGTCCAGTGACCGTGCAGTTCTCCACCAGGGGTCAGGATGGCCGAGACGGCAGAGACAGGACGTAACACAGCACAGGACTTGAAGGCTGCAGTGACGATCATGGTGCTGTGACAATGGCAGTAATGACGAGAAAGCAGCTACTGTTCTCAGCTCACATTAACGGCGCTCTCCTGCCACACACGAAGTTACATGGTCACTGCACATTATCTCTTCCAACTGTGGACAATCAATTTCCGTCCAAGTCTGGGTTTCCCACTCTCCACCACAACATTGGTGGGTGGGTAATTCTTCACTGCACGGGGCCATTGTGTGCGTTTGCTGGGACTCAGCACCGTCCCTGGCCTCCCGCTGTGGGAATCCAGTAGCAAGCCAGGCCCCACAATATCTCCAGCCACCCCAAATGTCCCCTGGGGGCAAAATCACCCCCTGATGAGAATCCTCTTCAATCCACCGCAGCTCACACCTGCAGAGTGCTGTAGCTTCTCCTCTCGTGTTTCCTGTACCTGCTCCTGGACATCGAGGTCACTGTGAGGTCGCCTGACCCATCACGCCACTCCCAGGGAACATGATGGCCTTGAGCGAGCCAATGAGAGCCCTTAAGGTTGATTTACATGGCCGCCCTGTGCCTGGGAGCGCACCTGGGAGGCAGAGTCCACCACTGGCGCCCAGGGTGTGGTCTGGCTCCTGCAGCCCACGCTGTCCCAATTCCCCCGTTCCAGGCGTCACTCTTCCTCCCCGTTGAAAGCCTGTTTATTTTAGGCTTCACTCGGCAGAATCCCGGCTGGCCCCTTGTTTAGTGTGTTCCTTCTCTTCTCCCTCCCTGCCCTCCTCCCGTGTCTCCTTCGTCTCCGCAGGACGCAGCCTGGGCCTCCATTCCGTCCTCGTACCCTGCTCACGGAGCACTTCCGGGATGTCCTGGATAGCTGACCCCCAACTCCCTGCCGTGGAGGTGGTGATGGTGCTGCCGTCCCCCGGGGCGCCAGGTCCCCTCCTAGTCCATCCCTGGGGCGCCAGGTCCCCTCCTGGTCCATCCCCGGGGCGCCAGGTCCCGCCCTGGTCCATCCCCGGGGCACCAGGTCCCCTCCTGGTCCATCCCCGGGGCGCCAGGTCCCCTCCTGGTCCATCCGCGGGGCGCCAGGTCCCCTCCTGGTCCATCCCCAGGGCGCCAGGTCCCCTCCTGGTCCATCCCCGGGGCGCCAGGTCCCCTCCTGGTCCATCCGCGGGGCGCCAGGTCCCCTCCTGGTCCATCCGCGGGGCGCCAGGTCCCCTCCTGGTCCATCCCCGGGGCGCCAGGTCCTGCCCTGGCCGCTCCGCTTGGTGTCCAACTCCCTGCTAATGGCCAGGGAAAGCCACAAATCCTGGCTCCTGGCTTCACCTGGCCCAGCTCTGGTCTTTGCAGCCATCTGGGGAGTGAACCAGCAGATGGAAGACTTGTCTCTCTATATAACTCTGCCTTTCAAATGAAGAAATAAATAAAAATAAAATAAAAAATGACCAAACTCTCCTTCCAAGATGCATGGGTGCGCAGCTGTGTTGGGAGAGGGACGGACAGGCAGGGGCGTTCACATTTTGGGCTGAGGGTGAATATTGCACAGCCCCCATGCAAACCGCACGATCCAGGGTCTCCCCTGCCTTGCTCACGTGCAAACACAGCACAGGGGCCAGCCTGTTCGCTCCGCCTGGCCGGCGTGTTCTGCACATTGCCTGGTGCCCACTTGGTGGTCAGGGCAAGGACTGCAGGGCTCGGCTGGCTGGGGCCAGGCCCTCGGGTGAGCAGCACCCTCTGGGGACGGGGCTGAGAAAGAACCCGGCCTGCTGGCCCCTGTGTGAGTGCCCCAGGAGACCCTGAGCAATCACAGGGAAGGATGCCATTTGTCTCCTGGGGGCTGCAGACAGCGGGGGTCTTCAGTGCTGCAGGGGGCCAGGATATTGACAGGAGGGAATGTGTTTTCCCCAGGCTCACCAGGCATCAGCCCATTCATGTTCCCATGCTGGGAACCGCAGGAGCATCTGTCTGAGCCACCAGGGGCACTTCCTGTGGCTGGAGGGAGGCCTGGGACGCGAGGTTTGATTGCTCTCACCAGCAGGGCTGCTGGGAAGCCGAGGGAGGGTGAGTGATGGATCACCAGGCGCAGGGCACGGACGCCCTGTGTGCGCGCGCCCAGCGCCCTCCCGGGCGATTTCTCTTCCACAGACTGGCAGCCGGAAGTGGGCTCCTGCAGGCTGGCCCTTTCTTCACACCAGGGCTGCCAACGGGGCTGACTGACACAGTCGGACTGACAGCACATGGCCGTGGCCATGGCCCTGCACCGCCCCTGCGGCCTCCCCAGCTTCCACGTCCACGAGCCCACGCCGTCACGATCTCTGCCGCCTTCGTGCAATGCCGGAGTCACACACTCCATTTCTGTCTTTGAATCAACTCAGTGTCTCCCGTAGAATCGGTGCATAGAAAAAGTGAACTGCCGGCCGGCGTCGCGGCTCACTAGGCTAATCCTTCACCTCGCGGCGCCGGCACACCGGGTTCTAGTCCAGGTTGGGGCGCCCGATTCTGTCCCAGTTACTCCTCTTCCAGGCCAGCTCTCTGCTGTGGCCCGGGAGGGCAGTGGAGGATGGCCCAAGTGCTTGGGCCCTGCACCCCATGGGAGACCAGGAGGGGCACCTGGCTCCTGGCTTCGGATCGGTGCAGCATCGGCTATAGCAGCCATTTGGGGAGTGAACCAACGGAAGCAAGACCTTTCTGTGCACAGGGCCTCTGAGGGGAGGGCAGGGGGCTGGGGGCTGGGGGCAGGGGGCTGGGCGCTGGGGGCTGCTACCAAAGGCGGCTCCAGGCTTTGTCCTAAAGACCTTGCCCCCTCAGCTCCTTCCCTGTGGGTCACTCGCTAGTTCCTTTAGTCACTTGTTCAGGTCTGTGTGGAAGACAAAGGGGCTGGAGTCCCAGGGGTGTGGCCTGTGCTAAGTTGTGGCAGCTGCAGGGAACCGTAGGGGCACTTGGAAAGAAGACCCCGGCTCAGGGAAGGCTTGTAGAACACAGAGGGCGGGGCCGGCGGGGCCTGGAGAGCGGGGCTGCGGCATCTCTCCTCCCCTACCTGGGGGGGGGGGTGTCCTGGGTGCAGCCGAGTCTGCCGGGTGGGGTCAGCACAGCCCCCAGAGCATCTGCGTCCCCTGCTGGAAGCCACTGAACCCCAGTAGAGGAACGCATTCGGCCCATCCGTGTCACTGGTGTAAAAGGCGACCCCTAGACGTGTTACCGTTCCGATAAACGCTGAGAAGGAAGTTTTGCGGGAATACCCAAATAGAAGCTGTTTCCCTTGTTTTGTGGGGAGACGCACTGTCTGCGGGAGCACGCAGAGGTGGCCAGGGAGGAGTTTGGTGGAATGCTCGCCGCGGTCGCTGGGCCCCCGTCTCCTCTCTGTGCCCGAGGACTTGGTGCCTGTGCACCGGGAAAACCGAACAGGGTGTGGGAGTCCACGCTGCTCGGGGCAGAAGCGGCACTGTGCGCAGGGCGAGGCTCCCCGTGCAGGGGCATCTCGGTGGGCGGGTCACACCCCCAGGCACTGTCCTCCGGATGTGGACGGGGGCGGGCAAGGTCTGCACCAGCCTCTGCTGCCGAAATGTCCTTCCCACCTGAGTCTCAAGGCCGATCTGACAGACGCTTCCTGACTGGGGGCCACACAAGGAGACGGCTCAGCCGCCAGGGAGCGTGGAGATCCTTGAGCAAGATGGGAGATGGGCATGGCACACGCACCTGGCGGGGCTGCCCTGGGGGAAGTGTGTGCGCATGTGTGTGCACGTGTCCACACCTGTGGTCTTTCATGCACCCCCACCACACACGTGGCTTCTCTGGCAGGTGCATGGACCCCAGTGCCACGCCCAGCACCGAGAGGGAGACCACACCCCTCTCTCAGCCACTTCAGACACTGGCTGCTTGGCGTGCCTGGGCCAGCTGGGCGAGCCCCAGTGCCATCTCTGCACGGAGGTAGGCTTCTGCTTTACAGCCAGGACGTGCTGTTCCGCTTCTGTGTCCCCAGCAGAGTGAGGAGGCTCATGGGACAATGGTGAGAGGCGGGGCCTCCCTGGACCGTCCGGACGCTTGGGTTTCTAATGCTTGTCATCCTTGTCACTGCTGTCGCCACGCAGGAACGAGGCCTCCCACCCTCTCGGGCCTGAAACCTCTCCTGAACAGTGTCCGGTTTCCAGGCCGTCAATGCCCTGAACACACCACGCTCCTCCCCCTGCGGCTTCCGAGCACCGGCTGCCCTTGGATTCGCCCTGTGACCTGTGGCTGTGCCGACACCACAGATGCCCACTCATTGCCCCTGCTGGCCCCTCCCTCCCCGAGCCCGGCCGCCGGCTTTCCCATCAGCCTCGGGGACGTGGCCCTGCAGGAAACCGTGGCTTCCGGTTCCTGCAGTGGCCGAGCGTCAGGCAGACCGCAGGGTCGCAGCCCCAGCAATGCTGGGCGTTGGCCCGGCAGCCGCAGCCGTGTCCCGGGCTCAACCCGTGGGCGGCCCAGGCCTGGGGACTGTGAGCCCCCCCTCCACAGTGGTCTGTCCCGGGGGAGAAGCCACGGAACTTTCCAGACGCTGGAGATGGGTTTTTCGCATGTGCTAGAGCTGCAAACGCAGAATGACGCTGGAGGTCTTAACCGCAGGCTGCGCACCGTGGGCTCCTAACCGCCTCGCGCGTGTAAGGCTGAGAAAGGGACGTCGAGGGATCCGCAGGCGAACGTGGCATCTCGGGAGCCTGGGAGAAGGGCCCCCGCCCTTGTGAGACGCGTGTGGAGCAGCAGGGAGGTGGCGGCCACGAGCCAGGGGCCGGGGTTTGAGCCAGACCCTGCTCTCAGCAGGGCGAGGGGCGCATCTGTGGGAAAGGCTGGGTGGGGGGGGTGGCGGCTGGGTCCCGTGGACCCCAGGTGCCTCCGCGGGCAGCTAGGCTGCAAAAGCTGAGCTAAGGGAGACACTTCCTGCAGGACTTGTCAGCGCCTCTGCACGGCGGATGCGTGTCGACACTTCTGAGGAGCAGCCGTGCCCGGTAGTGTGCGGTCGGCCTCAGCAGGCAAGAGCTGCGCGCTGAAGCTGAAGATGTGCGCTGGCTCAGAGCGAGGGTGAGCAGCGGCCTCTGGCTGTCCCGCTCCCTCCTCCCATCCTGTGCCCAGGCCCCTGAGTGAAGCCCATGCAGCCCCTGCTCCCATTTCCCATACTGGAAGACAGAGGCTCGGAAGGGTCCCCTCTGCCCTCTGCCCCTCTTGTCTCTCTCATGCTCTGGTGGGGCCCGGGACAGGGTGGAGAGAGCACTGGCCATGTGCATGGTGGATAGTGAAGTGTGCCCTCAATACATCATTCCTGGGGGTTAAATCCTGGCTCCACCACAGTGCAGCTGTGTGCTTCGGGCAACTTGCTTGGCCTCTCTGTGCCCGACGTTCTGTCTGTTCCTAGCTCACAGGTCTGATGTTGGGTGCTTATTCGAGTGTGGGCCAGGCGACTTTCCCTCCAGCCACCGGGACTGCCCCAGGCCCCTCCTCAAGAGGCAGCCAGGGCCAGCGCCGTGGCTCAACAGGCTAATCCTCTGTCTAGTGGCACCGGCACACCGGGTTCCAGCCCCGGTCAGGGCGACGGATTCTGTCCCGGTTGCCCCTCTTCCAGGCCAGCTCTCTGCTGTGGCCCGGGAGTGCAGTGGAGGATGGCCCAGGTGCTTGGGCCCTGCACCCTCATGAGAGACCAGGAGAAGCACCTGGCTCCTGCCATCGGATGAGCGCGGTGCACAGGCCGCAGGGCGCCGTCCGCGGCAGCCATTGGAGGGTGAACCAACGGCATAGGAAGACCTTTCTCTCTGTCTCTCTCTCACTGTCCACTCTGCCTGTCAAAAAAAAAAAAAAAAAAAAAAAAAAAAAAAAAACAAACCAGGCAGCCAGGCGGCCCCTGTCAGAAGTCGGGCTGACTCCAGAGGAACCAAGAGCCTGGGAGGGTAGGAAAACCGAGCTGCTCTCCTCCGGCGACGTGGACGGGCGGCCAGCAGATGGCAGCAGCGAGCCGGGAAGCCAGGCTGCCCGGTGCGGGCCCCCGCCTCTGGGGTCCGGGGAAAGAGCCGCCCTTCCTGTGAACCCGAGTGGGAATCCAGCTCAGAACCGGCTCGGAGGATGGCGGGGCGTGGGGGTGGGTGGGTGTCGGCCTGGGCTCCTGTTTGCTCCCAGCGGGCGCCACGCCCACCTGCAGGGAGCCCCTGCCTCTGGCTGGCCCAGTGCCTGGCGGGGCACCAGGGAGGGAGTGGGCCCACCCTGGGTGGGGGGCTCTTGACAGTTGTCCTGCGGGGCCAGCTTGGGTGGGGGTGGCGAGTCGTTCATTGGTTGCCCTCAATTCTCTGGGCGTCTTCTCTGGGCCTGGTCCCCTTCCAACCCCAGGATGGGTGCTGCGTGCCCAGCACACGAGGTCCTGCTCCACTGGAGAGAGGGAACCCGAGTGGCAGGGAATTTGTTAAGGGAGAGCAAGCGGGATGCGGCGGGTCAGGGAGGGCGGGGTGCCCAGGGAGCTGTGTGTGTGAGGAGAGGGAGGGGCGTTCCAGGCAGAGGGGCAGCCAGGGAGAGCTGGGAGGCTGGAGGAAGTGGATAGGAGGGGCAGGCGCTGTGGTGCGGCTGCTCCAGCTGCCTCCTGCGACGCGCCATCCTGTATCCAGCCCCAGCTGCTCTGTTTCCTGCCCATGCTCCGGGGAATGCAGCCGGGGGGGGGGGGGGGGCAGGTACCGGCGCCAGCAGGTGCAGCCGTCTGGGGAGTGAAATGGCCCAGGGAAGACCTCTCTCTGTGTCTCTCCCTCTGTCACTCTGCTTTTCATACAAAATCAAAATAAACCTTTAAAAAAAGGGAGCCAGAAAGGAGGCTGGGGTGGGGGAGGGGGGCTGAGCAGACTATAGGAGGGAGAGGGGAGAGGGTGGGGAGGGGGCGCCAGGGTCTTGCTCCGTAGGCAGGGTGGAATTCCACCCCGGAGAGAAGGCAGAACTGCCCCCAGGAGCCCAAAAATGGTTCAGCGGCACAGGGCCAGTGCAGGTGACCGAGGACTTGGGCTTCGGTTCCTGGCTCCCTCCCCGGCTCAGCTGCCCCGGACAGCTGGGGAGGCCTCCAAGCCCACGGCTCGGGCGTCTGGCTGACCCCACTGCTCACATGCATGCATGTGGGTACACACGTGTCCATGCACGTATCTGCCTGCGTGTAGGTGCACTATGCATGCTACATGCGAGCACGCAGGCATCTGTCTCCGTGCACCACACAAACCGGCTCGCTGAGTGCTTGGCATGTAACACCAGGTGCCCTACTCTTGTTTCTCAGGGTGGGTCCATGCACATTTAGCCAAGCGGTTCACACGGCAGTGGCCTCGGGGTGGGGAGGTCGGGGTAGACGCACCTGTCCTGTGCTGTGGTGGCTGAGGGCAGCTTCCAGGCGTGACCTCCTGGTCCCTGCAGTTTGCCCAGCGTGGGCCAGCGTCTCCCAGGGCTGGCTAGCGTGCAGAGCAGAGGTGGGGCCCACACGCATTGCAGGGAGCGCAGGCAGGCCCTGGGTTGTCTTGTTTACTCCTCATGATGGTCTCCATCTGATGAGGAAGGAACTGAGGTTTGGAGGGGTTGAGAGGCCTGTGTGGGCTCACAGGTGAGGTAGTCGCACACAGCCCCGTGGAGAATCCAGGCGTGTGGGGCTTTGCTGGCGAGCTTTGCCGAGGCAGGATGTGGAGCGGTGGTGGTAGGAGACGACTAAAGGCATTACTGGTGCAGCGCAGGACTTGGTGAGTGGCAGGAACAGTGACGAGCAGTCCTGGCTCCCAGCTGGCGCCCTCACCCTCGGGGACGGTTTCTCAGTGGCTGTGAGAAGACACAGGTGAACCACGGTCACAATCGACTGAGAACTCGCAACACCAGTGAAAAACAAGGGCTCGTGAGCGAGGGCGGCCTTGGGGAAGCCAGGTGTGTTGGGTAGGGCGGGTGAGCGGGGCACGAGGTGGCACCCACCTCCTGGGGTCTGTGGCCCGCTTCTGAACACTGGACTTCTGGTGCACCTGTAGCACCCCTCAAAAGTAAATACTGTGACCCTGAAAGCAAACTTGGGCAAAAGCAAATGAACTTCCCGGTGTAACCTGAATTGCCTCTGTCTTTTTTTTTTTTTTTTTTTTTTGGACAGGCAGAGTGGACAGTGAGAGAGAGACAGAGAGAAAGGTCTTCCTTTTGCCTTTGGTTCACCCTCCAATGGCTGCTGTGGCTGGCACTGCACTGATTCGAAGCCAGGAGCCAGGTGCTTCTCCTGGTCTCCCATGGGGTGCAGGGCCCAAGCACTTGGGCCATCCTCCACTGCACTCCTGGGCCACAGCAGAGAGCTGGCCTGGAAGAAGGGCAACCGGGACTAGAACCCGGGGTGCCGGGGCTGCAAGGTGGAGGATTAGCCTAGTGAGCCGCAGCACCAGCCTTGTGCCCCTGTCTTAAATCAGCGCTCCTCTAAGAGCAGCCCAGTGCAGCCAGCAAACAGCACTGAAGCTCATTGGAACTGAATTTCCCGGAGAACTCTCTCAGTGTGGTCTCTCCCCTCCCAGTCTCCCGCATCCCAGTTTTCCAGGATCCTTCTCTTTCCGGAAGTCTCTGGCCAAGCCAGCCTCATGGGTCCGGTTTTGTTTTCCGCCCTGCATGGAAGCTTAGAGTGGACGTGCTGAACATGAAGGGTCACCTTTTCCTTAGCGTGGGGGAGGACAGCTGGAACCGTGGCCGTGTGCGTTTGTCCCTGTCACACAGAGTTATTGGCCAATTAACTTTTGGGACAGGAGACCAGGGACGGATCTCCTTGCCACCCGAGCTTCCATGAATCGATCGTCCTCTTTAATGACTCGTCAGGTCCTGCCCACGTCCACTCACGGAATGAGAAGTCCCTGGAACGGCTGTGCCTGCAGCTGCCAGGGGAGGTCACGGAGTGTCCAGTCTTGGCGAGAGGAGGGGCAGTGCGGTGCCATCCCACACTCCTCCCGTCGGGGCCACGCCACCTGCGGGTTCCCATGAGCCCTGCCTCGCTCCTTCCCTTGGGGCTCAGCCTTTGTGGGCACCTGCGGTCGCTCCTGCCGGGCCAGGAGGCAGGGGACACTCGGGTCCTGGACCTGACCTGCCTCCGATCGTTACCCTCTTCTCCACGTGTGCAATCGCATTGCGTACATGGCCCTTGTGGTAGGAGAAAACCCCGCACTTCGATCGGATCCCACTCAGGGCAGCTGACTCACGTAACCACACATCACCAGTGCCGTCTGGGTCCACCCTGCGCGCTCACTCGCGAGCAGACGTCCTCAGCGCTTCCAGTCTGCAAAATCCCTTCCTGCGTCGCGTGGGGAAGGCTTACGGTGCGTTAGTGATATTTGGGAGCTGTCTTGGCTTTTTGTGGCCTGAGAACATGTTGTCACTGTCTCCTGTCCCCCAGCACTGCTGGAAACTCCTGAGACCTGGATAACGCGGGCGTGCGCATTTCCCTTCACTTAAGCTTCTGGGGGAAGGGACGTGTCCCTAGGACTGGGGGATGTCCGACGGACTATGAATTGGGAAGGGAACTGATGGGGTGAGCCTCTGCGTCCTCGCGCCATTCACAAAGAACAGACACGCGGGAGGCCCTGCCCCAGTGAGAAGGTGGTAGGCATCCTGTCTCCCGGCCACCCCTGCCCAGAGGTCTTTGGCTGGCCGCCACCCCGGAACCCACAGCTCAGCCTCTCCTGGGGAGCCAGTCACTGGTGAGCAAAACTTGTAATTAATTAGCGCCTCAGCTGACTGATCGTCTCAAGGCTGGCACTCAAGCCAGACCCCCGGGAGGCTGGGCAGGTCTGTGCCGCCTGTCCTGTCCGGGAGCCAGGCGCAGCCTTTCCGGCAGGACACGAGGTGGCCGGGATGCAGCGTGGCCGCCTCCCGCCTGCCCCCTGTGCCTGCAGGGCTTTGCCAGCTCCAGCCGCTGGCTGCTGCCGCCGGCAGATGCGCCAAAGCTCATTTTGCAGTCCCTGTGCCTGGAGCCGCAGCTTCATGCCCGCGGGAGGAAGGCAAACAGAAGCGGCTTGGCTGCTCCTCGTTGGGGCTCCGCAGCTCTGCATCCATCACACCTCTGCCAGGACAGCCACTCGGTGATGCGGTTAATTAAAGCCCTGGCACCTGGGCAGGAGGGCCGCTACACACCTGGAGTCGTTTATCCCTACCAGAAACCTTATTTGAAGGAGCTCACGAGGGCAGGCGACCAGGGAAAGCAGCAAAGCAAAAACGACCTCAAATAGGTGAATTTCCTTTAGTCAACAGGTGCCTGGGGGCAGCGTGGGAGGGGCCACCAGCAGCCTGGGTTGGGGCGGTCACCTTCGACTCTCCCTCGAGCCCGGGGAGGGGAGCAGAGAGCCGGGCTTTCTTGGACGAGGCTGGAAGTGCTGAGCCGAAGCTTCGGAATTTGCTGACCCTGGCATTTGCGAGCAGCGCCCCACTATCTGTAGTCCACGTTTTCAGCTGGAAATTCATTGTGAAGTGGTGGCAGTGACTGGGGGAGGGGCCATTTCTGGAATGCATGAGTCACCTGGCGCAGCCCCTCCTTTCTGTGTGGTTTTGGCCAACATCGCTGCTTTGAAGGCTGCTGGCTTCTCGCTCCTTTGAGAAAAGCTGGGGTGACTCTCAAAGGCCCGGGGGAGGGGCAGGAGTGCACCTGCACGGGGGAGGGAGGGTAAGGGGGCGGGGCGAAGCAGGGAGCCCCTTGACTGCGCAGACCAGGCCTTCTGCTGGGCGGTGGGAGCAGCAGGGTCTTGCCAGGAGGAGCTAAGGCGTTCAGGGTCCCGGGCTCATCTGCGGAAGCGCCTCCTCCACGGGGCTGGGAAGCAACGGCCTTGAATATGAGCGACGACGTGATACCTGGTCACGGTGCCTCTCAGCCGCCATTTAAATCCTAAAGAGCCAGGCCGGGCAGGGTGAGGCCTGGGGTTGCCATGGATACCCGAGGCCTGGAACTTGCCATGGCGTGACTGGCCCTTGGTGCCACAGAAGTCAGCTTGGGGAATTTCCTTGAAATTTGCACCGGCCTCCTTCCAGAATGTTCTCCAAATCCTCTTCCTGCTCAATTGCTGTCAACTCCTGCAGCCAATACCCTCGCAGCGCCCTGGGCCCCGAGAAGCTGCTCTGGAATGGCTGATTCGCCCTATCCTTCGATGGCCGGCTTGGTCCACCTGCAGCCTCCATGTGAGACACCAGAGGACCGGGCTGGCCTTTGCCCCCGATTTCTGGGGTGAAATACTGTCCTTTGCAGTCCAGAGCGATAGGAGTGTCCTGCTTATTCACGGGGGCCTCAGAGCACAGCCGAGTTGATGCCGATGAGCTAACTCAGGCTGGGAGACACTGGGCCTGGGCCCACGTGGTACCCGACCCCCAAGGAGAGGGCAGGGCTGGGGATGGAGTTCCGCCAGATGGCCAAGGAGCCGCTCAATGCTGACCACGCAGGGGAAGCCCCACAGAAACTGGCCCCAAGACTGAGGAGGTCTGTGGTTGGTAGACCCGCGGCTGTGCCGGAGGGGGCTCGTCTGATCCCCAGGGAGGCGGCACAGAGGCCCCAGCACGGGAGCACCGCGGGCCTCACCCTGCACGGCCTCCTGGGCTCCTGGCGTCCCGTCCTGGCCAGCAGCACTGTGGTCGCTGAGTCCTGAGGGTTGTTCTGACAAAGGATTGCAAGTGGGGCCTGGGGGAGACCCCGATTTCTAGCCGGCTGGTCGGTGGGCGCTCTGTGCTTCCGACCAGCCTCGTTCCACAGCATGGGCTTGCATTTCTGTGGCCACGGAGCCCTGGGAAACGCTGGTCCCACAAGACCGTGCACTCAGACAGGCGCTGCTGGACAGAGACTCTGCACCGGCTCATGCCAGACCGTCTGGCAGCTTGCACCTCACCGCGAAAAGCCCTTCTCTGCAGCGAGAGAGGGCGACCTCGCCGTGCGTGGGGGCTGTGCTGGCGTCGGGCAGGAGCTCGAGCGGAAACCTCTGCTGTGTAGCTGCCGAGCAAGGCAGGTGTCTGTAACTTTGCAGATCTGAGACGCGTGCTGGCGCCTGCGGTTCCTCTCCGTGAGGATCTTACAGAACCACGCGCACAGGTCACCACCATCCTTTTGAAACCCCGGCTCACACCCAGGCGCCCTTCGGGGAAAGGGGCGCTTGCCTGTGCGTGCGTTCTCCTCGTGTGGCCAGGGTCTTCTCAGGCTGAATTCCTGAAGACGGGGTTGTCGGTGCCACAGCTGTGAGCGTCTCAGTCTTCCCACAGCACCCTGACGGCCAAACGGGCTTCCAGACAGGGAGCGCTACGCGCCTGCCCTCCCTCCAAGACTGCGGGAAGCCGCGTCTGGCTGGATGCTCGCTGCGGGCGGCCCAGCTCCGGGTTCGGCCTTGGCCGCTCTGATTCGCCCGGTTGGGCTCCAATGGGCCCATTAGCCTTTTGCGTCTCTTCTTTGATGAAATGCCCGTTCAGATCCTTTGCCATTTTTTCCTATGGAGATATTCATTTGCTTTCTTGTTGATTTGCATGAGCTCTTTATGGGCGGGGAAGACAAGCCCTTTATGATAAGAATTATGAAATTGTTGTTCTTTGGTTGTGTCTCGGCAGTTCGAGCCATTCGGGTGTAGTACATTTTCCGTTGTTAAATGCGTCTTTCATTTTGCGTTTTCTGGCGCTGGTGCTTTCTCTGGCCAACCAACCGCACCGTGAGATCCTGAAGGTGGTCCGAGACTTTCCCTCCTGCTGGTCACATAAGCTTTGCTCCTCTTGCAGTCAGGCACGGTGCTGGCCCGGCCTCGCCATCGGCTTCCCAGCTGGCTTCCCCGTGTGCCACACGTGACCGCTGTGCGGCGCACTCATCTCTGCGTGCGCGGGGTCTCCCTCAGCTTCCTTCCGGTGCGTTGAGCTGCCTTCCGGCTCCTTCGCCAACCTCCTTCCTGAGCTGTCGCTCTCGATGCCAGGCTCCCCCACACCAGGCCCTTGGAGCATTTGTCCTGGCTGCACAAGGTGTTCACGCTTCCAGATACATTTCAAAACTTCGCTTTTCAAAAAGGTAAGAAGTACCCACATCAGGGTCACCTCGCATGCATCAGCTAACCTAGGGAGAGGCGCATCGCTGTTGTACAAGCCCCTGATCCGTGACACAAGCAGGAGTCTTCTTACTTCTGAAATATTTAAAAATGATCTCGTTGTCTTCGCCACACCCTGCATGCTATTTAAAATGACATCTAAGTGTCTTAGGGCTTGGGTCCTATCACAAAAGATTTTCTAGATTATTTGTTTTCTAACATTATAATTTATATATGAGAAAGCTGTTGATCATTGTATATCATTTATAACATATTACTGCATTATTATTATTATTCTAAATGCAGGATTATAATCTAATTATCTACAAATTATGGATGTTTTGCTTCTTCTGATGTTCATTATTAATTTTTTGAAAGCAAAAAGTTAAAATTGTATTTATTTGTGAGACAAAATACAGAGACAGACAGAGACATAGTTTCCATCCACTGGGTCACTCCCCAAATGTCCACAGCAGCTGGGATTGGGCCAGGACAAAGCCAGAGGCTGGGAACCGAGCCCAGGCCTTGCACATGGCTGGCAGGGACCCACCCTTAGCCGTCACGGCTGCTCCCGGGCTGCGCGTTAGCAGGAAGCTGGATCAGAACAGCTGGGACTCAGCGCCAGGCGCTCGCAAGGCGGAACACCCGCCCTCACGGTGCTTTGCCCTGCACTTCCAGGAGAATGTAAATTCCTGCAAATAGGAGTCATGGAGGACGCTCGCGCTCATGCCCTGATGGGATGCTTTGGGCAGTTTTACAACTAATTATGTGGAAATTTACATGTATTAAATTAAAGTTTCCTAAAAAGAAGAAGAAGGAGGAGGAGGAGGAGGGAGGAGGAGGAGGGAGGAGGAGGAGGAGGGAGGAGGAGGAGGAGGAGGGAGGAGGGGAGAGGAGGAGGGAGGAGGGGAGAGGAGGAGGGGGAGGAGGAGGAGGGGGGAGGAGGGGGGGAGGAGGAGGGGGGAGGAGGAGGGGGAAGAGGAGGAGGGGGGAGAAGGGGGAGGAGGAGGAGCCGAGACCGAGGCTGCCTGTCGTTTTAGGAGCCGAAGCCCCGCTCCTGCACGCATGCGTATTACGAAAGCACGAGAGGGAAGCGTAGCCGTCACCCCTAACGAGCACGGAGCGAGAGCAGGAGCCAGGGCCAAGGCCAAACAGGGCTTCAAATGTCCTGGCGGGGGTCGGGGGGGGGGGTTTCCCATTCAGATATTTATAGCGTCATGTGGGGGCTGCTCAAAGTTACCGACTTAAAATGAGCCTGATGTAGATTGAATTTCAAGTCCCACCTGCGGCGGCCTCGGCAGGGCCGGACCAGATGGTTTCCTGGGCCTTCCACACAATAACAGCCCTTGTCCTGATGTTAGGATCGAGTAGATAAGGGCACACAGGGGGCCATTGCTTTCCAGTGATCAATACATGCTAATTAGCAGGGCCATGACTTAGGACGGGAGAGGCCACCTTGGTCTGTCTGTGGGAAGGAGATCACGTGCGCTCTTCCTCGCCGTGACTCGGCTTGGGCTGAAGGCAGAACATCTGCTGGGGTGCACACCTCCGTGGGTGCAGAGCTGAGAGCCCGGGCGACTCCAGCCCGGGGAAAAGCCTGCAGCGTCAACTTCCGCTCCGCTGCCCTCCGGAGCGAGTGATTTCCGCTTTGGGAACCATTGAGACGAACAAAGGCACCAGGCCGGCTGAGGAAAACGCTCTGGAGGGTTTGAGCTACGACCCCCGGATTCCGGCAGGACCCTCAGCGCGCAGAAGCTCCCTGCTGTCCGCCGGGTGGGGGCTCAGGCCCTGCCGCAGTGAGGGGTGAAGCGGCCCTCTGAAGCCACACCTCCCGCTCTTCACCCAGATGCTATCCCAGGGCAGACCCCCGGCTGGGGACTGGCACTGCAGGAAGCCGTAGGGGGAGCGGGTGCTCCACCCGGGAGGAGGCCGACCTCCACCTCCCCGGCCTTGTGTGCGAACACCAGGCCCCTCAGCTGGGTCTGCCCCTCCTGGTGGTGCTTCGGTTTAATCGCACAGATGCATGCTGGGAGAGCCCCCTCTGCCTTGACCCCTGCTCACTCCCTGTCGTCTCACCACATTGCAGACGGGAGCACCCACGGAGAAGCAGAGGAGCCGTCAGGGCAGCGCTGGTCCCGGGGCTTCTTTTCGCCTCCACTTGGCTGCCGCTGTGTGGTCTGGGTCTCCTGGGGTGGGAGCCGGTCCCCTTCCCTTCCCACCACTGTCCACTCGCAGCTCCCCCGCCTCTCACCACCCTCTGAGGAGCTGTGGCTGGCAGGAGGCTCCCACGGCGGGGCAGCATGCCAGCTCCAAGAAGGGCCGCCGAGACCCTCGGGCAGGGCATCTCAGCCCCACCCTCCCTTGTGACCGACCTTTGTTGTGGTGACCATCCTGGGCGCCGGGAGGCCGTGGGCGGCATCCTTGTCCCTACCCACCGATGCCGGAGCATCCCTTCCCCAGGTGTGACAACCAGGTGTGTCCCTAGACGAGGCCAGCTGCTCCCTGGACGTCATAACCATCCCCAGATGAGGCCCACGCAGTGACAGCGCAGGTCAGACAGGGTCTGGCTGCAAGTGTGTGATCGGAGGCAGCTGCGAGATGCAGCCAGCATGTGGGTGGAGGGCTCGTCCCCTCTGGCGCCCCCGCCCACTGCCAAGGCCTGAGCGTGGCCCAGGCTCCATCCTCCGCGGCAGGGGCTCTGCGCTGGCCCCTCTGCATGGGTCCTGGCTGAACCGGAGAGCTCCGGGCGGGAGGCCCTGGCTGCAGAGGCTGGAGCCTCCTCGCCCTCCTGGGAACGCCCGGCCTGTGGCTCCCTCTCAGCAGGTGTTGGCCTTGGTCAGTGCCTTGCCATCTACTGGCTGGAAGCACCAGTCCCATTTTCCTTTTTGTTGGTTTCTCTCTCTTGAGATCTTGAAATACTAAGGACGGGAGGATGCCATCCGGGAGGGGCTTGATCAGGGGCCTTCCCCGGGGTTAGCGTTTTTCCATCAGTTTAACTAACCTGTCCCGATGTGCTCACCAGGCCGTTAGGTCCCTGCCTTTCTCCGGGGGGATCGCCATGTCTGATTCAGATAATCTGACCCTCGAGGACGGCGGGAGGCTGGGCCCTGGGGGCCACAGCTCATTATGCAGGCACCTGCCATGCACAAAGGTAGACTCGGCCCTTTAAATATCTCTTGTGATGTGTTAAAATTAGCTTCTTCCTGAACCACGAGCAGAGAAAGGAGGCCTTTTTTTAAGCAAGCGTGTGGTGCGCATCGGCTGAAAGGGATCCCCAGAGCCAGGGGCGCCCCGAGTGACCCCTCCAGGAAGCACCCAGACTTCAGATGTTCCGTTCCCCCCTTTTGATTGGGCGGAATAGAAGTTCTCTGCTCTTCAGTGCGATTGATCCTAGAAGCACAATAGGAATCGGGGCGGGGGGGGGCAGAGCCGAGATGACGGACGGCCCAGGGGGTCTAGGTGTTAGGACGCCAGGAGTGGCAGGAAGAGGAAATGGCTTGTGGCACACAAAGAAGACTCTGATCTGACTCAACGGCCTCACCCGTTCCCCTGTTCCCCAGGAGTTTGGCGCTGGCTTTTGCTGATAGGGGACTGGGGCAGCTCCTGTTGGTTTCTGAAACGCTGCCCTGATCCTGATTCATCTCCGTCCCCTGCAGAGAGAACAGCTCCAAACCCCCATCTGCAGGAGGGCTGAGCAGCTGCCCAGGCCCCCACAGGGTGCAGGGAGGAGCAGGCTCTGACTCCTTGGCTTTCCGACTCCAAGGGCCGAGCTCATCAAATTGCACCGGCACCGTGCGGTGGAAGGGGAGCCGCCCTGGGCTGGTTTTCCTCCCCAGTCAAAGTCGAGGCCCCGAAGTCAGCGAGAGTTCGAGAGCACTTCACAAGGGCCTGCAAACGTGGAACTGAAGGGTACGTTCATCCTGATGCAAACAATCCTGAAATCCAGAGTTCTCTCATGATACACATTTTCCAAAACTCTTTTGTAGAACCCCCCGCCCCCCCGGATGTCAACCTTTTTGGCATCCAAATAGAGTCACCTTTCAATTTCATTGTCCGTGAACTTTTTGAAGTATACCTGAGGCTAAACTAAACGAAGATGAAGCCCTTTGGAGTGTCCTTGTTGGAGGCGCAGGTGCCTGTGGCTTCCACGGCAGACCCGAGGTTGTGCCCTGACAGCCTGCGGCGCGAACCCTGACCCACGGCTTCCAGGCAACGTGACCTTCGGGGAAGCAGTGGCAGGGTGGGTGCACGGAGGTGAGGCCACCGGCCTCTTGGCATCGGGTGGAAGGAGGCCCGGAGAAAGGTTGCAACAGACACAGCTGTTCTCCCTTCACTAGTGTTTCAGGAGTGAGCTCTGTGCCCACAGCAGAGACAGAGACGAGAAGCACCCACCAGTGTTTTGCATCCTGGGTCCTGGGCTGTCCGTGGATAATCACGTGGATGTTACAGCCAATCGCACCGGGGTCAGGGCCAGAGTTGTCCGTTCTCAGTGATGAGATCTCACAAATCACCCTTCTCAGCCTCAGGACTGAGTCACAGTGAGCTACGCCCAACGTCTAGTGAGCAGACGTGTAGCAGAACTGACATGCGTGAGCTCGGGGTACAGACGTGTAGCAGAACTGACATGCGTGAGCTCAGAGCACAGACGTGTAGCAGAGCTGACATGTGTGAGCTCAGAGCACAGATGTGTAGCAGAGCTGACATGCGTGTGAGCTCGGGGTACAGACGTGTAGCGGAGCTGACATGTGTGAGCTCGGGGTACAGATGTGTAGCAGAGCTGACATGTGTGCGAGAGGGGCCGTGGGCTGCGCCGTCTCGTCTCCGCTCCCTGCTCACTGTGCGAGCTTTGCTTGGTTTCTTCAAGGTACCTGGGGCTGAATTCCCTCATCTGGGCAGGAACTAAGGACGAAGGTAAAGGGGGGGCAGGGTGCGCAGGCAGCAGTGCAGAGCAGAGAGGGAGGGAGCTCTCAGGAAGAGGCAGAACGCGAGGAGGGGCAGTGGGGGCGCCAGCGACAGGTGATGGCAAGACCAGCATCCCCAGATTCCTCCTGGGGCGCGGAGAAGCCAGCACGCGGCAGGAGAGAGACCAAGGGCAGCGGGAGGGTGACCAAGGGCAGCAGGAGAGACCAAGGGCAGCGGGAGGGTGACCAAGGGCAGCAGGAGAGACCAAGGGCAGCGGGAGGGTGACCAAGGGCAGCAGGAGAGACCAAGGGCTTCTCGCTGTCCCTGGAGGGGCCAGGATCTCGCTTGTTACAGGAAACCGGGGAGTGGGCTCTGCAGACAGAAAGGGAGAACCTTGGCTGGATGTCAGGGCGGGGCAGGAAGAGAAGAGGAGGAGAGAGGAGGAGAGAGGGGAGAGAGGAGGAGAGAGGAGGAGAGAGGAGGAGAGAGGGGAGAGAGGAGGAGAGAGGAGGAGAGAGGGGAGAGAGGAGGAGAGAGGAGGAGAGAGGAGGACAAAGGAGGACAGAGGAGGAGAGAGGAGGACAGAGGAGGGGACAGGAGGACAGAGGAGGACAGAGGAGGACAGAGGAGGATGGAGGACAGAGGAGGAGACAGGAGGACAGAGGAGGATGGAGGACAGAGGAGGAGAGAGGAGAAAGGAGGAGGAGAGAGGGGGAGAGAGGAGGAGAGAGGAGGATGGAGGAGGATGGAGGACAGAGGAGGAGAGAGGAGGAGAGAGGAGGAGAGAGGGGGAGAGAGGAGGACAGAGGAGGACAGAGGAGGAGAGAGGAGGAGAGAGGAGGACAGAGGAGGACAGAGGAGGACAGAGGAGGAGAGAGGAGGAGAGAGGAGGAGAGAGGGGGAGAGAGGAGGACAGAGGAGGACAGAGGAGGAGAGAGGAGGAGAGAGGAGGAGAGAGGGGGAGAGAGGAGGACAGAGGAAGACAGAGGAGGAGAGAGGAGGAGAGAGGAGGACAGAGGAGGACAGAGGAGGAGAGAGGAGGAGAGAGGAGGAGAGAGGAGGAGAGAGGAGGACAGAGGAGGAGAGAGGAGGAGAGAGGAGGAGAGAGGGGGAGAGAGGAGGACAGAGGAGGATGGAGGACAGAGGAGGACAGAGGAGGACAGAGGAGGAGAGAAGAGGAGAGAGGGGGAGAGAGGAGGACAGAGGAGGACAGAGGAAGAGAGAGGAGGACAGAGGAGGACAGATGAGGAGAGAGGGGGAGAGAGGAGGAGAGAGGAGGACAGAGGAGGATAGAGGAAGAGAGAGGAGGACAGAGGAGGAGAGAGGAGGACAGAGGAGGACAGAGGAGGAGAGAGGGGGACAGAGGAGGACAGAGGAGGAGAGAGGGGGACAGAGGAGGACAGAGGAGGACAGAGGAGGAGAGAGGAGGACAGCGGAGGAGAGAGGAGGAGAGAGGAGGAGAGAGGAGGACAGAGAAGGAGAGAGGAGGAGAGAGGAGGACAGAGGAGGAGAGAGGAGGACAGCGGAGGAGAGAGGAGGACAGAGGAGGAGAGGAGGACAGAGGAAGACAGATGAGGAGAGAGGGGGAGAGAGGAGGAGAGAGGAGGAGAGAGGAGGAGAGAGGAGGACAGAGGAGGACAGAGGAGGAGAGAGGAGGACAGAGGAGGACAGAGGAGGAGAGAGGGGGACAGAGGAGGAGCGAAGGGGGCTGCTTTGGGTTGAAGAGATTAATCTGGGGATTTGGCAGCTGAGACAGTAGGTGACCTGGGAGGAAGGGAAATTGAAGTGGTGCTCGGAGTCAGGGCGGGAGCCCAGGGATGTTCCTGGAGAGAAGCAAGGGAGCTTACAGGTCGCCATGTCATCTTCAGGGTGGGGCTGTGCTCTGAGTGTGACCGCATGGGCCCCCACTGGGGGGCGGATCTTTCACCGGGGGATGATGTGGGCAGCTCACAGACGGCTTTTGCAAGCCCGCTCTCCTTTGAGTCCCCCGGGCCCCCTGCAGAAGCAGTGGCGCGGATTTTTATGTGGGCTGGGTCCCGTGGCCGTGGTCCCCGCTTGCCCTTGGAGTGGGTCCCGGGCCCCCTTCGTGAGCAGTAAGCTGTGGCCGTTCATGAAATGTCACAGCGCCAGTCATGCCACTGGCACTTGTGTCCTGCCCTGCGTTGGGCAGGGGGCTACAGTACGCGGGGTCGGGCCCGGCAGAGCAAGTACTGTGGAAGAGGAGTACAGGGGAAGGGCCAGGAATGGCTGTGAGAACCAAGGAATCGGGACGGGCCCAGGGAGACGGGCAAGGCCCGGCGCTGTTTGTGGAGACCCCAGCCGCACTGTCTCGGCGCCGCCTGTCGCCGTGGCATCCAGACCTTGAACTTGGGTAAACGGCACAGAGCCCCACCTATTATCTGCAGCAATTTCCTAATAATTACGTTTTTATAAGTAAAGTTGACCAGGGGGCAACAGGAAGTTGTTTTAACTTATTCATTGTAGCCTAATTTTCCCATGTGTTTCCACTGATTTTTTTAAAGTTTTGATGACTAGAGCCTAGCTATTCTAGGTCACTTATTTTTCTAAATATTAGTTATTTTTCAAAAAAATTGATGATGCATGTTAATAGATAAATTGATGAAGTATTCATTTAACTATCCAGATTAAGTTTATTCTTCCAACAATGACATAGCAGGTATGTGGCACAGAACATCCAGAATTTCCTAGAACACCCCGGAATTGGCCAGCGTTGTGGTGAGTGGGTCAAGTGGCTGTCGGTGATGCAGGTATGCAATATCAGAGCACCAGTTGCGTCCTGGTCTGGGACCCTGCTAATGTGCCTGGGGAAGCAGTCGAGGGTGGCCCAAGTATCTTGGGTCCTTGACACCACGTGAGTGACAGGTGGAGCTCCGAGCTGCTGGCTTCCACCTGGACCCAGCCGTTGCAGCCAACTGGGGGCTGAACCAACAGATGGAAGACCTCTCTCTCTCTCTCTCTCTCTCTCTCCCTCTGTGTCAAACAAATAAATAATAAACACATCTTAGAAAGTTTTGTAGCACCCCGAGTTGATTAAACGACTCCCCTGTGATCCCTGCTAAGGGACCCAATGAGGATCTGAAGTCAGCTTGTCTGGGCGAAGCTAGTTTACTCCTGTAATTCTGCACGAGGGACTCGCGTGGACCACGGGGTACGGGCCTTCGCTCTGTCCGCCAAGGGCTACCTGCTTCCCGCCTGCTCGTGCACAGGGACTGGGAGAGCGGCTACATTATGCAAACTTGATTCTCCTGTCTGACATTATTGATGTCAGCAGCCATTGCGAAATGAAGTTTGGGAGACGGAGTGTGGAGGGTGGCACGTGTAATTTTTAATAATCATCCTCTTCTTGGGGGGAGGCGGTGGGGGAGAAGCAGAGCTTCAGGGTTGTGGCTGCGTTAATGGAATCTGTCCGTCACAGGAAGGAAGTGGAGAAGGCCTCTTAGCGTTCTGCGCGCAAACTCACGGGGCTCCCGCCAGGAGATTTTGGTGAATGGATGCTGTGCACCATAGAGCAGATGGAGAATGACGCGGGTCAATGCGAGCGTGGTCCCCTGGGGGCAGAGGCAGTGTCTACACATCCCTGGAACTCCAGGGTTTGGCACGCGCCAGGTGCAGGTTCCAAGTACACGCAGTGCAAGGCCTGTCCCGCGCAGGGTTCCAGCGCAGGCATCTCGGCGCTGGCCTGGGTTTCCGTCACCACGTGGGTCTCCCTGTGTCACCTGCATCCTGTGGCCTGGCAATTGCCGTCCGCTGCACCCATCGCACGTCCTGGGGCCCTCGCTCCCCTCTGTATTCAAAACCTTTCACGGACAGGAGCTGCGGCTTTGTTCTCTGGTGCATCCCGGTGCCTGGTGATGCCGGGTGCACAGCAGTGCCAACTGACTGACCAACCAAACTCGGACACAGACACCAGGCTTGTTTCGTGTCCCAGAATGGGACTGGGCATGAGCGGCCCCAACACTGGGCTGTCCCCTCTGTCCAGGCAGGGGCCTCTGTGACTCAGCGTGTAAGGTGGGCGTAGCACCCTGTAGAGGCTTGGTCCATATTTGTTGACTGACTTCATGGGCTTTTCTGAAGAGATTAATTAACTAGGACACCTCTGGTGTTCAGGGATTCTATGAAGGAGTGCATATTTTTATTTTATTTTATTTTTTTTTTGACGGGCAGAGTTAGACAGTCATAGAGAGAGAGACAGAGAGAAAGGTCTTCCTTCCATTGGTTCACCCCCCAAATGGCTGCACTGCGCTGATCTGAAGCCAGGAGCCAGGTGCTTCTCCTGGTCTCCCATGCAGGTGCAGGGCCCAAGCACCTGGTCCATCCTCCGCTGCCCTCCCGGGCCACAGCAGAGAGCTGGCCTGGAAGAGGGGCAGCCAGGACAGGACCGGCGCCCCAACTGGGACTAGAACCCGGGGTGCCGGCGCCGCAGGTGGAGGATTAGCCTAGTGAGCCGTGCGCCAGGCATTCTCGCACCCATTTTACAGCTGAGAAAGGTGAGGCTACTGCCCTTTAGTTGCTTGTTCAAGTTCTCTCGTTTAGGAATGATGGCGTCGGGACTCACAGCCCCTGCCTGCGGCTGTTGGGATTGAGGGAGGCAGAGGCCTGGGGGATGCAGCGCTGCCTTCTGCTGCTTTTCCAGCATGGATGTGCTCGGAGGTGTCAGAGTCCGAAAACATCCACTGCCCCAAGAACGACTCCAAGAGACACTCTCGTGCAATCAGCAAAGGGTTTGTTTATTCCAGCATGCTGGGGCTGTCCGAACACGCAGGAACAGAGCAGCCCCGAGAGAAAGAAGGCCAGGGCTTTTATAGGGTTTTAGAGACATTTCATACATTATGGTGCCATTTAGCAAATCATCTCATCCCGCGGGAAATTTAAAGGACTCTCCTAGAGTTGATTAGTGCATCAGTGGCGGGAAGGGACCTACTGAGGGTGGTTGGATGGCTTTGGGGTTGATGCCTTTTGAAGTGATTGGCCGAAGCACAGGGTCCGAGCTGCTGGGGTGTACGTGCTGAACTGCAGGGTCTCGGGAAGCTATTAATCACCCTATCTGCCCTGAGAAGACACCAGAAACTCTAGGTATTTCTCTGTTATCTGCTAATCGGCTGTTGCTAGGAGAGTTTATCGCAAGGGGAGTTCATGTATTTACTTTTAGGAGCTTCTGGCTTAGGGTTCAGGGCCTGGTCAGGCCCAAGTTACGAGATGGAGGCCTAATAGTTACACCTGATCCAGGCTCAGGTCTCACAGAGGGAGCCCAGGAGGAGCAAGGGCAGGTGAAGGTCACACCGCTAGGTGGGGTCCCGTGCAGAGCTCCCTCGCTCAGGGAAGCGCTCTCTGTGTGTGGGGAGTGGGTGAGCGCTGTTGTGAGGGGGCTCTCAGAGGCCACGGGGTTGCAGGGCCAGGCAGCCAGGGCTACGTCCACTCACTGTGCACCTGCGGGGGGATTCAGCCGGGTCAGGGACCCTCTGCTTGAGGCTCAGCCCTGCTAGTGCAGGCATGAGTTTGTCCAGGTGACGCCCTGCGCACCCCAACACCCTCTCTCCTCACCCTGCAGTAGCCCCAAAGCTCCAGCGGCTCCCACCCACAGAGCGAGCGCTAACGGCCGAGCGCTGGTCCTAGATGCCCGGCCTGTCCGTGGCCCTTCCCCTGCAGTCACGCACGCATCCCCCTAGGCTTCCTTTGGGCCCTGCCCCCGGCCCCGGGCAGGCGTTCTGTCTGCGACCTGGGCAGGTGTTCTGTCTGCGACCCGGGCAGGTGTTCTGTCTGCCACCCTCGCCCCAGACAGCCTCATTCTGGCTCTTCCTTTCCTGTGGCTCAGCTCCAGGGCCCCCTGCAGGAGACAGAGGGAATCTCTGGCCCCACACCTAGACTAGACCCCCTGCTAGCCCCACACGCCCGTCCCCTTCGATCCCTGTGACACTCACGGCACCTGCGTATTCGTCCACAGGAAGGATGCCCATGACCTTGCACTGTGCCCTGTGCCCCCCTGCTCCCAGGACAGCACAGGATCAGTGCCCAGTGAGTCCTCTTGGGCCAAGCAGATGAGAGAAAACCATGTCCCACGCGTGACCCAGGAGCCCCGAGTCGCCGTCAGCGCGTGTAACGGCTTGTCCGTTACGTGTCAGAGCGTTTCGCCATCTGTTTTCAGGTTTACAGTCGCTGTAGATCTTTGCTGGCGATGGAACTATCAACAGCTCTGAACTGTGTTTGTAATGTTGCTAATGCTTACCAAGTGCTTTGTATGGAAACAGAGAGAATGCGTTCTGTGTGAGGAAGACAGGGTCACCCGCATGCTCCTAACAGTCTCATTTCTCGCTGAAGGCAGGGCGGAGGCTTGTCTTTGGGCCTTTAGGTTTTCTAGGTGTGATGGGGGGAAGAGGCCCTACAGTGCAGTCTCCCTGGCCTGCGTCTTCCCATGAGCAGCGCGGTGGCTGCTGGGTGAATGTCACTCTTTGGAACCCAGCTGTCCCCTTGCCTTTCTGTCTTTGTCCCAACAACGACCACCCTCTATGGGAGAGCGCGCACCCCGGCTTCTGTGAGGTGAGAAGCGAGGCGGGGTGGGGCCCAGGGACGCCTGGGAGCAGCCTTCCCTGGGGCTTGGCAGAGCCCCATGTGTGGCCCCACGCAGGCCTCATGTCCCTTCCTCCTGGTAAGGACAGAATTCCAAGTTCAGGAGGGGATGCAGCAAATAGCTTCAAGCTGTGGCAGGTGCAGAACGGAGCAGAGGGAGGCCTGGGAGGGCCCCCTGGGGAGGTGAGGGGACAGCAAGAGCAAAGCCCAGAAAGCCACAGAGCCCCGGAGTCCTGGAGTGCAGAGGGGAGGGGGCGGGGAGGGGGCGGGGCAGCCCCCGCTCGGGGTCCAGCACGCCACACACCGCCCCTGGCTGAAGAGGCCAGAGCCCTGGGACCAGGGTGGACACAGAGAGGCCCACACGTGGGTAACAGGGCAGCAGTGTGGGGGGGTAGCCTCTGCTCCCCCAGCCCCGCTCAGGTGTCCGGTGCTGTCCCAGGCTGGTGGACCTGGGCTAAGCTGGTGCAGGCCATGTCTCCACTGAAGCGCTCCGTGTGCCCCTGGATAGAAACTGCATCCTTCTGACCCTTCGCTTTCCCTCGGAATCCTGAGGAAGAGGTCCCACAGGTCGCCGGGGCGTCAGCGAGTCGCCGGTGCCTCTGCGGGTGGCTGCTTAGGAAATACTCCGGGAGGCTTAGGACCCAGGCTCAGGCCCGGGCTCCCCGTGGCCGGTCTTCCAGCAGGTGAGCTGGCTCTCAGAGCTCAGCACTGGAAAAAGTGGGCCCGGCGGGAGGACCAGAGGCCCGGGCGGCGCTCCGGTGCTGTCCTGCGGACGGCCAGCGCCGTGGCGGCTGTCGGTCTTGTCCAGAGCGGCTTCCTGGCTGCTTTGCTCCTGTGCCTCTTGCAGGGCATGCAGACGGCTCCGGAGGAGACCGAGGGCCTCCCAAGGCTCCTGAGCCCTCCGCAAAGCCCCTCTCCCCGCATGGCCGTGATGGGATAGCACTTGTCGCTTCCTTTTGTGAGGATGGAAAACATCACAGCGACGCTGACGTGGCCCAAGTCTTCTCCTCTCCTTGCCGTGCAGGAGGCGCTGGGGGGTCCCAGACCGTGGCGGTGGCTGGCAGGTGGCCCCCACGCCGCAGGCGTCCCTGCGTGGTGGCACAGTGCTGTCTACAGAGCGCAGTGCTGTCCCGTCGACAAGGTGCATTCCTGAATCGAGAGGCTCTTTGCTCTCATTCCTTCAGTTATCCTGGCGAGGAGATGAGAGGGGAGCCGTGGAATCGCGCTGAGGACAAGCGCGAAGCCAGGGCGAGGGCGGGCCGGGCCGCTGCGTGCTGGGCCGGGTCGGAGCCGCTCTCCCCCGCGGAGTTCCCTGAAGCCCCTTTGTTCCCGAGGAGAGAGCCGCGCTCAGCTCGGAGCAGTGCAACTGCGCTTTGGCGGGAGCTGTGTTGGTGCTCCGGAGCTTTCCTAACCGCACTGGCCTCCGTGTGAGGGCGAGGGGCCGTGCCCAGCGCTGTCCCGGCTCCGTCCACCCAGGCGAGGCCCCTGGTCTGCTTTGGGGACCATCGCACCCCGCTCTGCAGTGCTGGCCCAGTGCCCACGGCTCCCTTCCTCCCTGCATGCATCTGTGTCGGTTCCTGGCTTCCGTTTCCGGCGTGGAGCAGCTGTGACGCTCATTTACTCCTCACACAGCCGGCAGAGTGCAGGCCCTCTGTCCGCGCCGCCTCAGCGCATCGGGCACTCAAGGTCAGGAACCAGCAGTCGGGCCCAGCGCGTCCACCGTGACACGGAGCTTCTGCGCCCCGGCCGCCTCTTCTGGGGGATTTTCCCGGACTTGACAAAACCACGACTTCCTCCGAGCACACTGGCCATTCCGCGGTCAGTAGTCAGAAGTGACCACACCACCTGGGAGGCCTCTGGGGCCCCGCCCCTCCCAGGGGGTCCCGCTGTGGGGGTCCCGCTGTGGGGGTCGTGCTGTGGGGGTCACCCTGTGGGGGGTCCCGCTGTGGGGGTCCTGCTGTGGGGGTCACCCTGTGGGGGTCCCGCTGTGGGGTGGCCTCTGCACGAGCAGCTGTAGCAGAACCACCTGCGAACACGAGGTGAGAGAGCCCTGGGGGAGGAGTGTGCCAGCCCAGCCTTCTCATGCCATCCGCGAACGGAACGCCCACCACGGGGCCCCATGACTCCAGGCTCTGGGGGCTTCTGGGCACCCCCTGTGGAGTCTGGCAGAGCCCACTTCCACTTCTGGCTCCCGCACTAACAAGCTGAGGCCTCACGGAGCCTGGCGGCTGCAGGGTCTCCGGACAGAAGCGGTGGTTGTCCCTGCGGTGAGGGTTTTGCTCGTGATTAGGCGCTTGCTGTCTGCAGCCCTTTCTCTCCCTTCCCTGGATCCCGGCGCTGCTGTCCACCGGCCGCCCTCGGCAAGCCCCGTGCCGGGGCCCAGCAGTCGTGGCCGCCTTCCTTCTCCTCGGTTCACTTTCACTTGCCTTTTAATGGGAGAGAGATAAAGAGAAATTATAGCCGTGGGTGGCTGCTTGCTTGGGAGGCCGGGACAGCCCAGCCCTTTGTATTATAGGCTAGGGCTGCGTTTATGGTCCCAAGAGCAGAGGACAGATTGCAAATCAGATCATTTACTGCGCTGCTGGCTCAGCGAGGAGATTCCCCGCGGGCAGAGAGGCCGAGGCTCTGGCTGGGAGTGGAGCACAGGGCCCGGCTCCTGCAGAGAGTAGGCGCACCAAGGACAATGGCTCGTGAGAGCCGCAGACGATGGCAGCGACCACTCCCTCCCCCGTCTCTGGCTGTGAGGGTCTCTGTTCTGTCCATCTAGTTACCTGTCTGCCTATCCATCTATTGATCGTCCATCTACCTGTCTATGTATAAACACACAGGCGTGTGCACCTGCACACACACACACACAGAGCCAGAGAGAGGTCTCCATCGTCCCATTGGCCGCTTCACTCCTCACATGGCTGCCACAGCTGGGGCTGGACTGGCTGAAGCCGGGATTCAGGGACTCTAAGTACTTAAGACGGCCTAAGTACTTCAGCCATCATCTCTATCCACCCATCTATTTATTAGCTGTCTACCTTTGCGCTCTCTTTCTTTCTTCCTACCTCCCTTCCTTTTTTGACAGCCAGAGTGGACAGTGAGAGAGAGAGACAGAGAGAAAGATCTTCCTTTGCCGTTGGTTCACTCTCCAATGGCCACTGCGGCTGGCACACCATGCTAATCCGAAGGCAGGAGCCAGGTGCTTCTCCTGGTCTCCCATGGAGTGCAGGGCCCAAGTACTTGGGCCATCCTCCACCGCCCTCCCGGGCCACAGCAGAGAGCTGGCCTGGAAGAGGGGCAACCGGGACAGAATCCGGCGCCCCGACCGGGACTAGAACCCGGTGTGCTGGCGCCGCAGGCGGATTAGCCTAGTAAGCCGTGGCGCCGGCCTCTCTCTCTCTCTCTCTCTCTCTGCTGTCAGTCTCTGTGTGTGAGATGGAGAGACTCTCCACCCTGTAACCAGCAAAAAAAAAAAAAAAAAAAAAGGATTTGCAAAACCAATCCAGCAAGTGACTGAAAGGGCGTGAGGGGCCCCAGGCCTCCTGCGTTCCCTGGACCTTCAGGGAAGCAAAGCTGTTCTCCTCTAAGCCCCAGGAGCCCAGAATCAGGAGGCACCTCGCTTTGTTCCCTCAGTGGGATCTGGGCTGTGAGTCCCAGACCTGTGGAGCTTCGGTAGCCCACACCTCTTCGTCTCTCAGCATCTCCCCCTGCCCAGCACGGGGTGTGCTGGCAGCCGAGTGTGGCCACTAACAGGAATTCAGGTGGTTTTCAGTCCCCCTGCCCTTTTACAAAATTTATTTATTTGAACACCAGAGAGAGATCGCTCATCTGCTGGTCCACTCCGCAGGCTGGACCGGCTGAAGCCAGGATTCAGGGGCCCTGTCTGGTTCTCCCTGCGGCCTGCAGGGCGTAAGCGTGTCAACCACCATCGGCTGCCTGCCCAGGCCGTCAGCAGGAAGCTGGGGTGGGAGTGGATTAGGCGGGACCTACACCAAGGCTCTGCTATGGCTGTGACGCCCCAGGCAGCAGCCTAACCTGCGCGCCCTCCCCTCTGCCCCGCCCCTCTCCTTTAAGCCGTGTGGTCTTATTTGTTGCTATATGCTGAAAACCCACCAGAAGCGATGATTTTCATTTTCCAACATCAGACATCTTGTTAACAACTCCAGAGGAGAACGGGCCATGCCCTCCTCTCCGAGTGTTGTCTTTCTGCTGCTTCCGCTTTACGCTGGGTCGTCCACTTTCTGCTTCAAATCCTGTTGGGAGAATTCACTGAAGCGCTTCCTGATTGGCGGCTCTGTGGGCGGTCAGCTCGCCCGCTCTCCCCACCTGGGAGAACACGCTGCCGCCTCCGGCGCACCTACCGCGTGTTCCCCAGGGTGCAGACCCTTGCTTGCCTCGGCCCTGTTGAGACGCGGGGTGCCACTCCCCCCGGCCCCTTGGTTCCCACCAGGAATCTGCGCCATCCTGTCGTCCCCTGCTGGTGCCCTGAGCTTCCTCCCTGGCTCTCGCCCGAGTTTGTCTTGGGCTTTAGTTTCCATCAGCTGGACTGCGAGGGTCTGGGTGTGAGCAGGCGTGGGTGTAATCCCGGCTGCAGTTGTCTGAGCCTCAGGAACCTTTTGCCGGATTTGGGAGGTTCTGGTCATTATTTCCTGGAAGAGTTGATAGGCCCTGCACACCTGCGCTCAGCTGGGCGTGATGCGAGGGTTAGGGCAGCGTCTGCTGTCGTCCCCAGGCCCCGGAGGCTCCCCGCTCCTCTCTTTGACTTGTTCTCAGTCTCTGTTCCCTTTGGATCATTTGCGTTGATTTGTCTTCAACTTTTCTGAATTTTCCTTCTGTCGTCTCTCTTCTGCTCCTGACTTCATTCGCTGAGTTTTTTTTTTTTTCTTCTGTAGTTCACGTATGATTTTCTGTTCTACAATTTCTTTTTTTTTTTTTTTTTAATTGACAGGCAGAGTTAGACAGTGAGAGAGAGAGAGACAGAGAGAAAGGTCTTCCTTCCAATGGCCACTATAGCCGGCTCTACTCCGATTCGAAGCCAGGAGCCAGGTGCTTCTCCTGGTCTCCCATGGGGTGCAGGGCCCAAGCACTTGGGCCATCCTCCACTGCACTCCCGGGCCACAGCAGAGAGCTGGCCTGGAAGAGGGGCAACCGGGACAGGATCCGGCACCCCGACCTGGACTAGAACCCGGAGTGCCGGCGCCGCAGGCAGAGGATTAGCCTAGTGAGCCGCGCGCCGGCCTCTATCCTAAAATTTCTATTTATGTTTTTTTACCTGTCATTTAATCTTTTGGTATTTTACCATTTTTATAATCACTTTAAAAATACCTGAGATTTTATTAGAGCACTTTTAAATTTTATTTATTTCATTTGGAAAGCAGAGAAATAAAGAGAAAGAAATATCCCGTCTGCTGACTCACTCCTCAACACCTGGGGCTGGGTTGGAGGCTGAAGCCAAGAACGGGGAATTCCACCCAGCTGTCCCAGGTGCCGGCAGGGACCCCTTGGACCACCACTGCTGCCTCCCACGGTGCTCATTCTTTTCTTTAAAGGTTTATTCATCTACCTGAAAGGTGGCGTTCTAGAGACAGCGGGAAAGGCAGAGGGTGAAAGGGATCCTCCACCCACCGGTTCACTCCCCAAAAGGCCACAACAGCTGGGGATGGGGCAGGCAAAGCCAGGAGCCTGGAGCTGCAACTGGGACCCCCATGCAGGTGCAGACTTGCGCCATCCTCCACTGCTTTCCCAGGAGCATTAGCACGGAGCTGGATCAGAAGTGGAGCAGCCGGGATAAGAACTGACACCATACGGGATGCTGGTGCCACAATGCTGCCCCCCAGGGTGCACCATGGCCGGAAGCTGGGATTGGGAGCAGCGTGGGAGTGAGACCCAGGCAGTCCAGGATGGGGCGTGGCTGTCCCAAGCAGCGGCGTACCCACTGCGCCAAATGAGCCCGCGGCACTTTGCTGGGTGCTCTGACGTCCTTGGAGCGGAATCCTGCGCCCCGTCAGCGGCGCTGTCTGCTGACAGCGCTTTCCCTGGCGACTGAGTTTTCCTGATCCTTGTAGGCTGAGTCATTCCAGGTTCTGTCCTGGGTAGCCCAGTTCTCTAATATGAGAAGCTAAGTCTTGTTTAAATCTTACGGAAAACACTGACATTTTCGTTTTAGTAGGCAGTTGAGTCGGGTGGGTTTAGGACACCAGTCCCAGCTCCCCCACAGGGCTCAACAAAGAGGGGCATTGACGTGAGAGCCGGCCATGGGTGCTGAGACCTGGGGCCTCGCAAGGTCCCACTAGAGCCACAGGGACCCGTGGTTCTGCGTTGATAATTTTAGAGGTCTGGGAAGTTCGTCAAGCTCCCAGGATTGCCAGGTCACCCTCTGAGTAACCACGATTTGCGGGGCAGGTGGGTCTTTAATGGCCAAGTTCATGCAGGACCCGGGTTCGTTCTTAATCAGTGGGCAGGGAAAGGCTGATGGCCGTGCCTGGCCACGCCCACCAGGCCCTCAGGACAATGAGGTGACCTATGGGGACGATGCTCGCCCTGTGGCTTTTCATCTGCTTGGTTAAATACAACTTGCCGGGCTGGCACTGTGGTTCAATGGGTTAACGCCCTGGCCTGCGGCGCCGGCATCCCATATGGGCACCGGTGCAAGACCTGGCTGCTCCTCTTCCAATCCAGCTCTCTGCTAATGACCTGGGAAAGCAGTAGAAGATGCCCAAGTCCTTGGGCCCCTCCCGCATGAGACCTGGAAGAAGCTCTTGGCTCCTGGCTTCGGATCGGCTCAGCTCAGCTCCAGCCATTGGATGGAAGGCCTCTCTCTCTCTCTTTCTGCCTCTCTTCTCTCTGTATAACTCTGACTTTCAAATAAATAAATAAATCTTTAAAAACAAATTTAACTCGCCTAGGCTCAGAGGACGACTTGATTAATTCTGAGTCTCAGCGGAAACCGGGGCCCCCTGGAGCTCAAGGCCTGCGAATCCTCCCGGGGGAGAGGATGCTGTGCACAGAGCACCCTCCCCGCAGTTTGTCAGACAAAGACAGGACTGCGCCTCGCCTTCCTGGAGAAGTTTACAAATGTTTGCACGTTGTCAAAAATAATTAGTCTAAAATCGTCTCCCAAACCATGGAAGGAAAGAGAACGTGCTTTGTTGAGATCAAAGAGCCTCTGTTTCCTTGTGCAAATCCGAATGGAATTCACAGGAAAATAAACTCCAGGAGCTGGGAATTAGCAGTGGGCTTTGTGAGCGCTGATGGCGGGGTGGGGGTGGGTGGGAGGGTGGGGGGGGTGGGGGCGTGGAGTCCAGTGCCCCGGGGTGGGGGGGAGGCAGGGGAGCCACTTCCGGGACGAGGGCACCTGGCCTTGGGCCTGGGGTTGCTCTCTCTGGGCGTTTGCAGCCGGAGGCGCAGGCTCTGCGTTTGCCCCCGGCTCAGCTGGCCACGCTGGGCAGCTCCTGGGGTGGGGTGGGACGGATGCTGGAGGGCTAAGCAGTGTCCACGCAGGACCAGGTGCCCTTGTCCCTGGAAAAGGCTTCCTCTCCCCCCTCTCCCCCGGGAGCATGGGATTGTTTAGGGCTGCACCTGCGACGTCACAGCAGAAAGCCTGGAGTCAGAATTCTGGGGGCCCCTCAACGAGATTAGAGGACACACAGGCCCCCAGTCCCCCTGATTGCATTGTAGCAGTGTCCGCTAGGCTGGGCGGGGGGGTGGGTGGGCTGACAGTAACCCACGGGGCATCTGTGAGCCCGGAGGAGTCGGGGTGCTCTGCACTGCTCCACCCCCAGAGCGGGCGCCCCTCAGTCCTTCCCCATGGCGGGCAGCCTTGTGGCCAGAGGACCCCCAGAGCCTGCGAATCCGGTCACAAAGGCCTGGCTTGAAGCAGGCCTTGGCGTTCTCCTTTTCTTTTTAAATTGCATTTATTAATCTGAAAGGCAGAGTTAGAGAGAGAGAGAGCGAGAGAGAGAGAGCTTACATTGCTGGTTCACTCCCCAGATGGCTGCCACGGATATGGCTGGACCAGTCCAAAGCCAGGAGCCAGGAGCTTCTTCTGGGTCTCCCACACAGGTGCAGGGGCCCAAGGGTCTGGGCCACATTCCACTGCTTTCCCAGGCACAGCAGAGAGCTGCATCGGAAGAGGAGCAGCCAGGACTCCAACCAGCGCCCGTATGGGATGCCGGCACTGCAGGAGGCGGCTTCCCGCTGCCACAGCACCAGCCCCTCCATGGTTTTAGCACAGCTTGTACGGCCCCTGCGATGCGCCTCCTTCTCCAAACCCCTGTCTTGCCTGAGCGCTGTCCTCAGTTTCTTCAGATCCTCCATCCCTTCCAGAAACTTCTCCTGGAAGCCGTGGTCTCCCCCAGGGCCAGGCCCTTGCATCTCCTGCTGCATCTGCTTCCTGGGGGTCCCAGGAGGGCAGAACCAGGCCCAGCACCTGGAGTGGTTTCAGCAGCCTTGGCCCAGCAAAGCGGCTGACCCTCCGTGGCTCACCGGGAGCCGACAGCGGGCGAGCCCAGCGGACCGGGACCCATCATATCTTAGGAACAGTCCTTCAAAAGGCTGCCTCAGGACACAGGAAGTCCACGGGAAACGCGCGCTGTGAAAACCCTGGGTGTGGATTTCACAGTCTGCATCCTTCAATTGTACCCTTAATTCCATTTTCCGTGAACTTCTTCTTGATGTGGAGGTGGACGAGTGGCACCCCCATTTCCACGGGGGTCCTGGGCAGGAAGGCACGCTGGCTGAGCCATGCTCACGCTCCTGGGCCGGCGGAGCCATGGGCACGAGGAGTCCCCAGGCAGACCAAGCAGGCGGCGGCCGGGGGAGGCGACACAGTCACTTACGATCTTGGAATTTAAAATGCCTTTTTCTCTTGTTTCCAGTGTGAAAGCGATCCATCCTCTCAGATTTCCCAGCGCCTGAACGCCTGCGGACGGGCTGAGAGCAAAGCCCCCTCCTTTAATCTCTCCAATCTTCCAGCACCATTGCCTCCGGAGGTGCCCCTCGCTGGGAACCCATTTTGTCAAGGTGAGGTCTAACTGTCGCGTTCCTGGACGGCTTGCCTTTTCCACCTCCCGGTCAACCGTGGCTGCTTCCCAGGGACGCCCACACCAAGCTCGTTCTCAACTCTTCTCTGTCCCTCCACACAGCAAACCACCGCCGTTGACGGCGGGGCCGACGGTGCCGGTGTCTGGTGAACTGGGATTCACGTGACAAGCGACATGAGCATTTAAAATAGCAAAGGGCACCGCTGACCGCCATCCACACAGACTCACGCGAAATGTACATTTTCAATGACCTGGGAGAATTTCCAGTCGACGGGACACTGTTGGATGGAAGTGACAGAAAATCTAACTCAGGCCGATTTAAACAAACACTGGACCATTGAATCACAGGACGAGGAGTTTGCTTCCAGGGCGTGCAGAACTGCTGGCAGAATCCAGTTTTGTCTTCGTGCAGCTCAGTGGGATCCTGCTTCCTGCTTGGCCTCCTTTCACGCGGGTCTCTTCCTCGTGTCACAACAAGGCTGCCAGCGGCGACCGGGCTACAGGGTCCAAGGTCCACTGAAGGGCATGGCGTTCCCAACCTTCCTGTCACAAGCTGCAAGAATGACTCTGATTGGATACTTTCGGGTCACGTGCTTACCTGTGAACCAATCAGTGTGGGGAGGCGATGTGATGCGGGGGTCACGTGTTCTAGTCCCGGGCTCAACCCGGCTTCCAGTCACACCTTGAGGGTGAAGCTGTTTCCCTTTGACAAATCCTTGCTAACTGTTGGACGGGGACCCAAAGCCATTCAGACAGCAGCCAGGTGAAAATGGGAGTATAGCTCAGTGGGCAAGCATCAGTGTCCCCTGCGTGTGGCCAGGGCTCACAGGGCTCAGGTTGGGCTCTCCTTGCCCAGTGTAAGGCTGAGATGGTAAGGCCGGGCTGGGTGGTCTCCAAGGTCTCTCAGCTCTGCCCCGCCCTGCTCAGCTCAGTCGGCTTCGCTTACGCTGCTGACATTAATCCCTACTCTGCACTACATTTCTGCACCTTGTCAAGTTCTTTTTTTTAAAGATTTATTTATTTATTTGAAAAGTCACAGTTACACAGAGAAAGGAGAGGCAGAGAGAGAGAAAGAGAGAGAGGTCTTTCATCCACTGGTTCACTCCCCAGTTGGCCACAACAGAGCTGCACGGATCTGAAGCCAGGAGCTTCTCCCAGGTCTCCCACGCGGGTGCAGGGGCCCAAACACTTGGCCATCTTCTACTGCTTTCCCAGGCCATAGCAGAGAGCTGGATCGGAAGTGGAGCAGCTGGGACTCGAACCGGCGGCCATATGGGATGCCGACACTTCAGGCCAGGGTGTTAACCCGCTGCGCCACAGCACCGCCCCCCTTGTGATGTTCCTAAATATAAGTTGCCTCGGTTGGCTGTGAATTGAAAGAAAAGATTGCCTGCGGGACTGAGGGTTCGGCCCTGATGGGCCCAAGCTCTCTTCATCTTCACCAGTGTAATGGAAAATTTCTAATAAGAAAATCCTGAGGCTCGGGGCAATGCTTTCTGAAGGTTTTTGCAGATTGGTAACAGCTTGGCGTCGTGGAGCACACACATGTGTGTAGTTTGCTTTCTTCTTCTAAGTAACCCAATTATTCCCCTCTAATTGAGAGCGAGGCAGACGCTCCGATGGGACCCGGGCGTTTCCGATGTACGTTCTCCCTCCGCATCTTCATAAATGGCCCCGTCCATCCATTTCAGAGGAAATTATGTTAGATGGCCCATCTTCCAAAACAGCGATCAACACTTCATTTAGCTGTCAATACCGGACACGTCCTCTGCTGACAGGAAGTGGGGGGGCCCCAGCCGAGGCAGAGTGTCTTTGCTTAAGATGCGCCTGCCCGTGTGCCCAAGCCCCGGCCTCAGCCCGCCCCTCCTCAGGGGTAACCTCTGCTCTCAGCTCTGCGTCTCCTGTGGAGGATTTCAGACAGTCAGACAGACACACAGACGGAAACGTGTGCATTGTTCCTGGCTTCCTGCCCTCAAGCTGGCTCGCTGGTCTCCGTGATTCTGTGCAGACCGGCGCGTCCTTTTAGCCGTGGGAGTGTGTGCGAGAGCTGCGCTCCACACCCCGTAGCCTTGGGGACTTGGAGGTTGACTTGTGGTTTTTTTTCTTTCTTTTTTTTTTTTTTTTTTTTTGACAGGCAGAGTGGACAGTGAGAGAGAGAGAGACAGAGAGAAAGGTCTTCCTTTGCCATTGGTTCACTCTCCAATGGCCGCTGCGGCTGGTGCACCGCGCTGATCCAAAGCCAGGAGCCAGGTACTTCTCCTGGTCTCCCATGGGGTGCAGGGCCCAAGCACTTGGGCCATCCTCCACTGCACTCCCGGCCACAGCAGAGAGCTGGCCTGGAAGAGGGGCAACCGGGACAGAATCCGGCACCCCGACTGGGACTAGAACCCAGTGTGCTGGTGCCGCAGGCAGAGGATTAGCCTATTGAGCCGCGGCGCCGGCTGTGACTTGTGGTTTTCAATGTGGCTCAGAGAGCGCAACAGGCATCCCCATGTGGTGGAGGCCGTGAGGTTGGACAAAGGGGGCCTGGCCGTGGTGACGCCGCCACAGTGGCCTCACGGTTGGGCCGGGCTCTGCTGCAGGTCCTCCTGAGCTCGGGACCTGGGGCTCCAGCCTGAGGCCTGTGTCCGCAGTCACCGGGCTGCCCTGGGGAAGGGGCGTGATCTGGCTGACCTGTGCAGCCCCAGGGAGGGGGTGTCAGGGTGTGCGGGGGCTGGGTTGTGGCCGTCAGCTGTGAACCCCCCAGCAGCCGGGTCCGGAGGGAGGCACCTGGGGCGGGGGGTGCCAGGGGCTGCACGCTGAAGGAGCTTCCTGGGCCCGCGGACTTGGGGAGTGGGTGCCACAGCAGACAGCGGATTGCTTGGTTTCAGAGGGCAAAGGCAGTATCAGGGAACCCAAGGCAAACTGGACATTGGGGTACACCTGCCTTTTGGCGACCATCCCCACAAGCTGCTTTTCTGTGCAGCGGCCTCGTTCCGTTCCCTGCACGGGGAGCTGAGCCATGGCTGTCTGCTTTCTCAGGCCAAACGGCTGCTCGGGGCCCCGCAGGGCGGACGCCTCCCCCCACCCCCGCGCCCCTCTGCCCTCTGCAAACCCCTGGCTACAAGGTCGGCGCTAACGCGGGCCCTGCGGCCTCGCTGCTTCGAGGAACTTGACTGAGTTGGGGTTTGAGAGCGTATTCTTACACCATCAATTTTATTAAACATAAACGGGAACCATTAGCTGAAACATTTAATTAAAACTACAGCTGGATTAGACGGATGCGAAGGAGACTTCTCTGAATTTATTGCCCAGTGATCTATAGGCTCGCTCGGTAATATTCTCCCAGAAACGTCCCTAACGAAGCCATTAAGCACAGAAATATCATATGTGCCAAGCGGCAGCGTTTAGTGATGATTTAACCCAATTTACTTGCGAGGAAACACACCCTGTTGAAAGAAGTCACTGATGTACGCCGATGACAAAATCTCTCACCTGCCCGAAAACAGACCTTCTAAAACAAGCATTGACTGCACTGAGCCCGGGTGGCGAGGGGCGGCCAGGTGGCTCCCTCAGCCTTCTTGCGAGTGCCGAGCACGCCCAGGGCCGCCGAGCCACCGTGGGGACCCTCAGCCATTTGCTGGGCCGACTGAAGCCACGTGGAGAGAGGGCCCCAGGCGTCTGTGAACTTGGGGAGATCTAGGCGACCTCTCCCCACACTGCTGTGGTTGCAAGGCACAGGGGGCTGCAGGTGCGGCCTGGGGTGTCCCCAGCTCCCCGGCACGCAGCTCACCTGAACTGCGGCGCACAGGTGACTCTCCTGTGGTACTCAGCAGCCGGGAGGTCCCAGGTGGGTGCCCCGGGGCCTGCTCTTCCCCTGTGGACCTGGGTCGACCTTGTCTACTCTCCCTCCACCCACAGACCCCATCCCTGATTAACCACACACCACCCACTGCTCCCCAGCTGGCAGCCAACTTCTGTCACCACAGTGCCGACTCAGGCCCCTCTCCTGGCTCTGCTGGTCTCTGGAAACTGTCGGCCCACTGCGTGCTTAGTGTCTGTCCCTTTATCATCTCCTTCCCCTCCCACGAATCCAGCGCCAGTGGAGCCGGGGAGGGAGGAGGTGTTGTACGTTTTTTGCTCACTGTGAATCCCTGGTGCCCAGTTCAGTGTCGGCACATGATAGATGCTCACTAAGTATTTTTCCCATCCACAAATATGTGAATGAATGCATGGATGAATGGATGGTAAGCAGCAGGAGGCCCCGCTGTGTGCCAGGCACTGTGCTAGCCTAGGAACCACGCCTGCCCCGTTAGCATGGACCAGCCGGCTCATGCCAGCACACGTAGACCCCAGGGAAGTGGCCCAGACTGCGTGCGGCATGGGCAGGCTCCCCAGAGGCAGGAATGGAAGCTGGGTTCCTCCCCTGGTGGTTTGTTGTACGGAGGGCGACGCATGTGAGGGGAGGTCACCCTGGAGAACCTGTGCAGCGCAGGCCACAGAAGGACAGCGCCCACCCCTGCCCTGCAGGAATCCTAGCCACGGGTGGGCAGAGGCCGGGAGCACCCACAGAGCCTAGGGGCGGAGGAACCCAGGAGAGAGGCCCCCAGTGCAGGGAGCCAAGGGCGCAGGCAACCAGACCAGCAGGTGATGCAAGAGGTGCAGGGAGGGTCCGAGAGGCACCCGGCTGTTCGCTGACCAAAGGGGCTGCCCGGGTGCTGGGCGGTCCTGGCTGACCAGCAGCGAGGCGAGGAAAATGAGGGAGAAGCAGAGACCGCGAGGGGGCACTCGCCAGGGCGGGGGCCAGAACCCTTTGCGCGTCCCCTCCCAGGGAGGCCTGAGGCTTGAGGTGACCAGCGGGTCCAGGCCTGCCTGGCTCCAGAGTGTGTGTCGTGGTCCCTGGGAGAGGGAGTCCCAAAGTCACGTGTTGCGGACGTGGGGTTGGGTGGCCCGTGGACGTGGCCCGGGAGCCCCTGCACTGCTGGGTCGGACCTCCTGGGACGCGAAAGGCAAAGCTTCTTTCATGTCAGAGAGGGGCCCTCCACGTGCCAGTCCTTTCTGGAGAAGGCAGGGGGCCCTGGGCTCTCCTGGACCCTGTGCTCCGTGATAACCCACATCAGTCGTCTCCCACCCCTCCACTGGGTTGACGAGATCCCCGCCCCCAAATCCGCAGGCCCTCACCACGTGACCTCGTTGGGAAATAGACTTTGCAGATGTGATCAGTTCGGAACAGGGCTGGGTTCCTGAGGCTCATCCAGTGCCCAGTGTTCTGATGAGAGGAGGGACACAGGGGTGCAGAGACCGACACAGCGGAGCCTGGAGGGGTGCGGCTGCCCACCCAGCAACGGGCAGCGCTGGAAGGGGCAGAGCCCAGTCATCCCCGGAGTGCCCGGAGGGGGCCGGGCTCTGCCTGCACCTTGGCCGTGGCCATGTGGGCTCTGAAACCATGGGAGCAGGAAGCCGTGTGGGTCTGAGCCACGCAGCTTTGTGTCACTCGTCAAGGCAACAGCGGGGAAGCAATGCAATCCTTCGTGAACACCCATCCATCAAAAAATCGAAGATGTCGGGACGCCAAATCGAGGAGCATTTAAACCTCCACAGCATCCGCCTCTCCATTTGTCACCTCCTGAAGCCAGGCAGGGGCACAGGTTCCAGTCTCGGAAATCGTCTTCACAACAGGAAACAGTTTGATCTTAAACACACGAAACTCAAGTCCTCGCAGGCAAAAGCAGCTTTTTGTGTCCCTGTTTATTTGCAATAAGTTTGAGGCAATCAGGCGGTGGGACGATGGCTTGATCTGTTCCACGGGTCCTTCTGGGCGCGTCCTTATCCAGGTCGCACTCGGCCCTTCCACGAGAGCGCAGGTTTACCATTCAGATCCATCATTAATCTCCCAACGACTTGCTCGCTGGTCATAAAAAAGACAGAGAGCTCTTTATGAAGATTTTATTCCCGAGAACGCGGGCCCGGGGCACGGTGTGCGGGGACCTGCGGCCGCCTCGGCTCTTCTGCGTGCTGATTATGGAGCAATAATGTCACCTCCTGCCGGCATTGCTCTTCGCTCTCTGTTCTGCAGAAACCCGGGCTTGCTTTCTGACATGGAGGACAAAGCGGCACCGTTGTCGCCTTGTGTGCCTGCCCGTCCCCGTGTGGCTGCGTGGATGGCGGTCTTAGATCATCTTTTATGAGTACATCAACTTATTTGCAATTAAGTTTAGATTGTCTAATAAAATCTGGTGACATTTTAGCTCACAGTTTATGTCCCAGTAAAAGGCTCCCAGTGTTACTGCCGCAAGGATCCATGCAACAACCCCCCATAAACCTTTTATTTCTGGCTGGACAGCTGACGGTGCACTTAGCAGTGACCGAGGGAGGACAGACCCGGGGTGGCGCCCATCACTGCATCCTCAGGGTCTCATTCGTGCTCCCCAACAAGCCCCCTTCTAGAACTTACGCATGTCCTGCACGTGTCGAGTGTGTGACCTGGGAAACGTGTTGAGAGGCTTCTGCAGTGGGGCCAGGGGAGCCCCAAAGAGAGCCAGAGAGACCCCTGCAGCCAGTGCAGGCGGCGTCCGTCTGGGTCTCGGGGCACAAAATAAGCTTTGAGCGCCAAGTTCTCCACCGAGGGGAACCTGGCGGTGCTGGGGGACCCTTCGGCGGTGGAATCTTGGTTGGGGATGTTGCCGGCACCTGGCAGGTGGAGGCTGGGATGCTGCTGGCTTCCTGGAGACGCAGAAAAGCCGCACAGACAGAAGGGCCCAGGCCAAGTGCAAATGGAGACATCCTGGTCTCAGTGAGCCCTCGGCGAAGAGACCTTCGGCCTTGCCAGGCGGCTGCCCGGGGCCAGGCCTCGCCTGTCCTTGACTGGAAGACCTGCTCTAAGGGACGAGTGCTGGCTGAGGTCAGGAGGGGTCGACCTGCAGGGGCCCAAGGCGGGAAAGCAGAGCGGGGAGAGCAGTGGCCCTCCTGGGAGGCCCGAGGCGCAGCGGGAGCTCTGGCCGGGTGGCTGGCCGGAGGAAAGCCACGAGCTGCCTCCTCCTCCTGTGCGCCTGGGACGCTTGATTTCCAATGGAAAACACAGCCCTTGAGGGAGGAGAGCGCAGGACCCAAACCACACGCCTGGCGCAGCGGCAGCTGGCGGCCGCTTTCCGGAGCCACGCAGGCGTTACCGCCACCAGCTGCTACCAGGCTGTGAGCGGGTCTCTGGGTGTCACGTGACCCTGGCCTCGCCACAGCTCTGAGTCCAGAAGAAGCCTTGTGCGGGAACTGGGGTTAGGAAGCCCCGTGCTCTGTCTCCCCAGGGGCAGAGGCCTGCAGTGGCAGGGCGCACACGGCTCACCGGGCAGGCGCGTTCGGAGCTCCCGGTGCCCACGGAGCTGTGCTGAGTCCTTCCCCGGGGACCCCCAGTAGGGCTCGGGACCCTCGAGGGCGGGGTTGACCTGAGCCTACATGGAGGGGGTGCGGGTCAGACAGGAACTCGAGGCTGAGCTTGGGGCACTGGTTTCTGCAGACGCTGGCGCCTGAGGCGTGCGCCGGGCTCGGAGACCCCTTGCAGGAGCAGCCGCCCCTCCCCCTCCCCTCCATCCCTCTTCCATCTCCTTTGGGCTCTGAGCCTCCAACTGCCATCTTCATCGAGGAGAAAACAGGAGCCTGAGGTTAACTCAGAGGGGGAGAGGCGGTTTATGAAAACACTGAGGTGAGCGGTTTCAAAGAACCTCCGCCTGCTTACTCCTCGTGCTGACGGGGCTCGGTGGAGCGGAAAGAGATGGACGGGCTTGGGTTGAGAGCTGAAGCTGGCGACCGTCCGTGGCCGGACCCCGGCTGACCTCAGCGGGCCCTTCCAGGTGGGGTTGGAGCTACACCGCTGGGCCACAGGGAGGATGGGAGGACCGCACCTCCCCCACCTTCGCCTCCTGCCCTGCCTTTGCTGTGAGCTTGAGTTCTCCCCCAGGGCCCGATGCCCTGGGTCAGGAGGGAGGAGCTGCCCAGGCTCACGCCTGCCCAGGCGCCCCTGTTGTCCAGTGCGGCATAGCACGCCCTCGACACCCAGCTCCGCTCTGATGGCAAAGGCAGAGGCCTCCCCTGAGCCCTCTCGGGCGGACTGGACCTTTCCTGCTATTCTGAGCCTGTGCTCACTTCCTCTTTAATCCGACAGGGGAAAAGGCAGATGGGCCGACGCCAGGCGTTTCTTTCACAATCTCGGATAGAAATTCACTTTTCCCTGTGAGCCGAGAAGGGGAAGGGACTGCTCGCTGTCTCTCTCGCTCTCGCTCTCTCTCCTTTCCTCCTCTCTCCCCTCCCCTCTCTCCTCTCTTTCTTCCTCCTCCCTCCCTCCCCTCTCCTGCCCTCCCCTCTCTCCTCTCTTTCTTCCTCCTCCCTCCCTCCCCTCTCCTGCCCTCCCCTCTCTCCTCTCTTTCTTCCTCCTCCCTCCCTCCCCTCCCCTGCCCTCCCCTCTCTCCTCTCTTTCTTCCTCCTCCCTCCCTCCCCTGCCCTCCTCTCTCTCCTCTCTTTCTTCCTCCTCCCTCCCTCCCCTCCCCTGCCCTCCTCTCTCTCCTCTCTTTCTTCCTCCTCCCTCCCTCCCCTCCCCTGCCCTCCCCTCTCTCCTCTCTTTCTTCCTCCTCCCTCCCTCCCCTCCCCTGCCCTCCTCTCTCTCCTCTCTTTCTTCCTCCTCCCTCCCTCCCCTCCCCTCCCCTCTCTCCTCTCTTTCTTCCTCCTCCCTCCCCTCCCCTCCCCTGCCCTCCCCTCTCTCCTCTCTTTCTTCCTCCTCCCTCCCTCCCCTCCCCTGCCCTCCCCTCTCTCCTCTCTTTCTTCCTCCTCCCTCCCTCCCCTCCCCTGCCCTCCTCTCTCTCCTCTCTTTCTTCCTCCTCCCTCCCTCCCCTCCCCTGCCCTCCCCTCTCTCCTCTCTTTCTTCCTCCTCCCTCCCCTCCCCTGCCCTTCCCAGTGGAGTTCTTGAAAAGCTTGCATGCACCCCCCCAAAGCCCCTCCCTGGAGACTTCATTTAACACCAAGGATGCCCCCCCCCCGCATCCTGCTCTGAGAGCCCGGGAAAGCTGTTTCCACAAGAGCACCAGAACCAAACGGAGGACAAACGTGCCGCAGCCCAACGTCGCCCCGGGTGCCTCGTTGGAGTGCATTTCCATTTTGATGCCATTTTAAAAACTGTGATCAAAATCGGTGGCACAGGCTCTCTGTAAAGGCGTGTGCACCCCGGGAAGGGTGGAGCCCTCCTGTCGGCCTCTCCCATGTGCCGCCTGGCCGTGGCAGCCTCCTTCCCTGTCCATCCCGGCTCCGGGCCGAGGGCTCCCTCCGCCGGGGCCCCGGGGAGCGGCTGGCCCTGCACGCTCCCGGCGCACAACCTGGCTGTACGGCCGCCGGCTGCCTGTTGGAGACGATGTTTACCTGACGGCCTCGGAATGGATTTCACCAAGATCAAAACTAATTACTTTGCAAAGTTCATTTCCGACTTCCAGTATCTTCTTTGCCTCCGAATAAATATTTCATCAGCGTGAACCTCGGAGGCTGCCTGTTCCTCTTTGCTTCTCGAGCGTTTTTTTAATTAGCCGACACGCCTGCATTGCTCCCTCTGCGGTTTCCTTGGCTTCACCTTCCAGAACCAGAGTTCCCGCCGCAAGTCCGAGGCGTCTTCCCCAGGGAATCCTGAAGAGGGCGCTGCACGGAGCAGCAATGGGGCTGAGCCCTCACACATGCTGGTTTTCTGGAGAAGTCGTGGATCCAGGGCCTGCCTCTGGAAGCCCTGGGAATCCGGTTGGTTCCCATCATTCCTGGGGCCCTGGCTTCGAGTTCCCCTGGACACTTTGGGGGTTAAGCCCGTGTTTTCAGAGCGTCTCCTTAGAAAGAGTCTTGGGCTCCCAGACGGCAGCGTGTGCCACCTGCCCGCAGCCCGAGGACAGGCCGAGGACAAGGCTGCTGGGCCCCGGCCGGCACACGACGACGCTGACGGAAACCTAAGACCAGGTGCGTGAAGCAGGGGCCAGACGAGGCCTGCAAGACACCCAGAGCCCAGCGTGGCCCCGCCTCTCTCAGCCCCGCCCCAGCATGCGCAGGGTTAGCGCCTTTCACTCAGGTGCTTTGACCAGGCCTGGGCTCAAGGAGGGACAAGATGCAGCATGCGCGACACCAGTCAGGTCACAACAAAGCTCCTGTCAGCCGTGCCCCGAGGGTTGGCACAGACACAGCGCTTCTGTTCACTGCTGCCAAGAACCTCCGGAGGACGGCGACCCCGGCCCATCACGGGGCTTCCCCTACCCCGGCCCCAGGCGTGATGGCCGGGCCCCGCCCTCCCCTCCGCAGCCACGCCGGGCGGATCCTGTTCCAGGCCCGCCGGCTGCTTGCTCCCAGGCTTCCGAGACGTGTTCGTGGGGAGGGGTTGGCAGGGAAATCGGGGTGACTGGGAATATTTGGGGGACCGCGCCTTGGAGAAGTCGGTGCTTGGGAGAACCTGAGGAACGGGTGGCGTTTTAGACGTGCAGGGCCGAGGCGGCTGACGCCAGCTGGGCTCCGAGCCCGGCACAGGGCAGGGGAGACGGGTGTGAGACGTGCCTCTTCGTGTCAGGGCGGCGGGCGTCCAGCCTTGTTGAAACTGATCCTTGATCGTGTGCTCTCCGTCTCCTGGCGTTTCAAACACGACTTTCCACTCGTTCTGGCAACAGGGTTCCGGCACGGGAAAGCAGCCGGTGTGCCTGCCCGTGCTGGTGAACGGTGGGTGGAAGGCGCAGGGGCGACAGGTGGTGGAGATCTGGAAGGCAGGCGGGGCCGACGCGGCCAGGGCCCTCAGCGTGGGGGCGGCGTGGGGTGCGGTCTGCAGGTCCGGCTTGTTATTCCTGGGGAGTAGCGAAATTCTGCAGAAATGAGATAAATGTTCCATGCAGCTGCACAGCTTCTCTTGTCAAATTAAAAACACGAACAGCGTAGCGGCAGCTTAAATATTTTCTGCTCCTTTGTGCCACCTCCACAGAAAGGAGGCAAACAAAATGTGGGAGGGGACAGAAGCGATGGCGGCACAGGTGAGGCCAAGGTCTGTGCCTGGCAGCACGGAGGAGGCCGCCGGGGAGTGGGAGGAGGGGAGCGCCGTGAACACGCTGTGTCGCAGCTTCGGCGAGTGTTTGGCTGCGCTGTCGGAGGGTGGGAGCCGTGATGGCGCCGGCTGTCACTGGCACAGGACCCGCCTAGCGCATCTGCAGCTGGGGGAGACGCCGCCGCGCCCCTGCCGGTGACTATGCCAGCGGCCGGCGCGGACCAGAGCAGCTCGACGGTTGTCTGTGCTGGCGGGAGTGCAAGGGGGCGCAGCCCCTGGAGGTGGTTTGGCAGCTTCTCAGAAAGCCGAGCAGGCAGCCCCACGGCTGTGCTCTCGGCACCGACCCTGGAGGCGCAGAAATCTCCCGTCCACTCACCAACCTGGCCGGAGCGTTACAGCATTGTTACGTGTAGCATCCCAGACTGCTAAGGCCCACCGACCCCACAGCGGGCGCGGTGCAGCAGGCCGTGGGCTGGCCTGCATGGACGACTACCCGGCAAGGAAAAGGGGTGATTGTGGATACACAAGCCAACGTGGCTGCGTCCCGGTGGAGAAAGTGAATTCCAATTTTATTAGGCAACATTCTTGAGATGACAAAATCATGGACTAGTCCTCGCCAGAGGTCATGAAGGAGGTAGGGGTCCTGTGACCACGCTGGTCCCCATCCGGACTCTGGCTGTGGCGCCATGAGCCCACCCACGTGATAAAGTTGCACAGAGCTGACGACCGTGCACACAGGTAGACGGATGCGCTCTGGACACGGCAGGGGAGCTGTCGTATCGGGGTCACGGCCTGGCTGCCATGCAGGCTCTTGTTTTGCAAGATTTCACCAACAGGGGAAACGGTCAAGGGGGCACGGGGCCTCTGCCCTGCTCCGTCCACGACATGAGAATCCGTGAGTGTCTCAGATAACACGTTTCGTTTAGGAAACGGTGGTGAGGCAGTGAACCCAGTGACCCGGTGACTCACTTCTGCTGTGAAACGAGTTCCCGGCTGGAACCTGCCTGGTGGGGGGCACCTGGCAGACGAGGGGTGCTGGTGTGCTGTCCCCCACTGCACCCCGACTGCCTCCGTGGGCACTTGCTTGTGTCTGTACAACACTCGTCACTGGCTCACTTTGAGTTTCACATTTGTTGTTCAGGTTAAATCACTTTGACCTGGTAAGTAAAACAATTTACAAAAGACTAAAAGTAAATAATTAATTTGGATAGATGGGTGTGCGGGGATTTTATGTGCCCCCAGCTGGATGTGCAACCTCATTGTTTGCATTTTTCTCTGGGATCCTTTTAAATGCAAAGGTTTGTATAAAAGTAACAGCATAGCTTGTGGGGATATAAATTTATATTGCTTTCTTGGGGAGTCACGTGACAACGTGAATCAACAAAGACCTGAAAACACCCGTGACAAACACCCTTAGCCCGGCAATACAGCTCCCGCGCATTTATCCTAAGAAAGTAGTTGGGCGAGTGTGCGAAGCTGTGTGTGCAAAGCCGCCAGCTAGGACTGTTCCTAACAGCGAAATGTGGGAGGAATATCTGAAACAAACCCAAACATTGGCTGCACGAGCTGTGGCGCAGTGAGACAAGTGGACAGGGCAGAGCCGTGGTCAGCGACACCGAGGCCACCTGTGGACGGGCGGGAGGCGGCTCCTGGACACGCGGGCACAGCGCCGGGTGACACACTCCTGGCTGAGTGAGGCCATGCTACATGCAGGGCAGTGACAGGCACCGTCAGGACGGAGGAGCCCCAAACCTGAGCTGTGCCCCCGCGTGGGCGAGCTTTCAGCTAATTACGCATATACATATATATAAGCTTTAAAAATGTCCCTTTGCATATCATAATTATTTCCCATAGTGATTACTTCCACACATAAAATAATAAGATCTCTCGAGTTAATGTTTTGGGAAAATTTGATTTTGTGATCATCTATATTTTCCACTTTTAATAAGTTTATCACATGAAGAAACTGAATAAAAATAGCAACATTTATTCTCAATATGATTAAGAAAGAGAGCCCACCTCTGGGTGCAACGTGACAGTCAGGGCCACCATGGATAGGGCTGGCCTTTGGTCCACATAGATGGACGTTCAGTTGGGTCAAGAAGGGATTGGAGGGTGGGCATGGTAGCCGAGCAGGTTAAGCCTGTGCATGGGGTACCCTCATCCCCTGCTGGAGAGGCTGGTTCCAGTCCAGGCAGCGCCACACTTCTGACCCAGCTCCCTTCTGAAGTCTGGGAGGCAGCAGGTGATGGCCAAGTGTGCAGGCTCCTGCCATCCAGGTGGGAGAGCTGGTTGGAGTTCCCGGCTCCTGGGCCTGGCTACTGTGGGCATCGGGGAGTGAACCAGCAGATGAACCATTTCTCCCTCCCTCCCCCTCCCCCTCTCTCCTGCTGCATGCCTGGTGCACAGGATCAGAAAGCTGGATTGAGGGCAGTGGGGCCAGGACTCCAGCCAGACACTCCTGTAACCGATGCAGATGTCCCAGGCGTGGATTAACCTCTGCACCAAATCCCCCCAGCGTGGGGAAGACTTCTGAAGCCTCGAAGGGGGATCTGCAGGAGAGCAGGGAAGCCGGGAGGTGTGTGCCCGCGTCTGTGCTGTTCTCACTACGATACCTGCCCTGCACTCGCCTAGCAGGCCCCCTCGCTGTGTCGGACACGTGTGCCCCAAACTTTATGTCACCTCCCTAACACAATGTTAATATTTGATGGCAGTCCTAAACAATTAAAACTAATTATGTAGTCCAAATCAAGACCGCGTAATGTCGCGTTCAGGGTAATGGGCTTCGTCACCGGCCGATGTCATAGGAGTCACAAAGGAGCGCGTGTCAGAAGAGCCTGATCCTTACGGCTTCGCCTCCAGTAACTGAAAACCGCTCTTTCCCACGAGCACACGGCTGCCTCTTGCAGTTCAGAGCGTTCCTTCCAGCCCGGGGTTAGCGAACCAAATTCAGTTGCCCTAGGTACCTGCAGGTGCTTGGTGCTGGGGCGGGGATGCTGAGAGAGGCAGGAAGGGAGGCCAGATGTTCCCGAGGAGCTGATTCATGGGCACAGCCTCCAGGACCTGCTGAGCACCGTGCGTGCCCAGGTGAGCGATGCTGACTGGAGAGAAGCTTCCGCTGCCTGCGGGTTGACTTGTTACCGCCCACAGGCGCAGCACTTGTGCCGGGCACACGCGTGCAGGGAGAGTGAGGGAGGGAGCATTCAGATCCGGGCTGAGATGGAGGCAACCACGCTACAGGGAGGAAGCAACGTGGCCACGGGTTCGTGCTTGGGTTTTCTGATCAGAGGCCCACGGACTTCACGAAGCCACCGAGGAGCTCAGGGAGCTGCCTGGCAGCTTCCACTGTGAGACTGCACACTGCTCCCCCCACTGCGTGCCGGGACCCTGGGGATGGGGTTCCTGCATGGCGCCGCCCGGTGCTCAGATCCTCGTGTGCCGCGAGGAGCAGCCGGCCCCCAGAGATGGAGGGACAGTTATCAGAGAGAAAAACGCTTGCCTCAAAGGCAAAGCTGTAATTTTTTTATTACTGCAGCTATTAAAATAAATGGAAAACAAATATTAAAAGTTATTAAATAAACAAGAAATAATATTACATTTAGCTACAAAAAAGTAGAGGTTTCCCGATACCTTTTAGCTTTGCGCAACCAAAATTATACAAAGAGGCACAACCCCAGCACAGGAAATAAAACTCGTTTCTGTTTGAAATGGAAACGAGGATCTTGGGGAGCCGCTCCGCTGCAGGGCGCCGACCAGCGCAGGAGACTCCCTAGCACCGAGCCAGGGTGGTTGCACCGTCTCAGCCCGGCGTGCAGATCACTCTCCAGGCTTTGACCAGGGGCTGCGTCCTCCGTGGGTCGCTTTCTTGTATGCAGAACCCCAGGCTTGCCCTCCCGCTTGAGGACTTAATCACCGTGACTGCCTGGTGCCTGCGTGCTTAGGGGGCCCTGACGGAGCCCGGCTTGGGCAGCGCCCCACGCCCCAGTGCCCTTGGAAACCAGTTTGCGCACAAGAAAAGGAAGAGGGTAAATCAAGTTCACATGGCAAGGAGAGGACCCCGAGAGCACTTGCATCTCCTCCCCAGCCGGGTCATCTCCGTGCCCGTTCTCTCTCTCCAGTGCTTTCCATTCTGCAGCCATTTCTGTAACGCAGTTTTAGAGCATTTGAGAGGTGGAGAAATGCATAGAATAGAAACCATCACAGCGACAGCCCTGCTGTCTTGTTGCACTTCCTCGCAATATTCTTTCCTGGTATTTGTTACTTGTTAAATATTTATGGTCATCTTCAGTAAGGCCCCAGTCACAACTTTTAAAGATTTATTTATTGCTTATTTGAAAAACAGAGTGACAGAGAGAGAGAGAGAGAGATATCTTGCATCTAGTGGTTCACTCCCTAAATGATCAGAACGGCTGGGGCTGGGCCAAGTTGAAGCCAGGAGCCAGGAACGGCATCCAGGTCTCCCACATGAGTAGCAGGGACCCAAGTACTTAGGCCATCGTCTTCTGCTTTCACAGGTGCATTCACAGGGAGCTGGATCAGAAGTGGAGCAGCTGGCGCCAAGGCTCACTAGGCTAATCCTCCACCTGCGGCGCCAGCACACCGGGTTCTAGTCCTGTTTGGGGCACCGGATTCTGTCCTGGTTGCTCCTCTTCCAGTCTCTGCTGTGGCCCAGGAAGGCAGTGGAGGATGGCCCAAGTGCTTGGGCCCTGCACCCGCATGGGCGACCAGGAGAAGCACCTGGCTTTGGATCAGCGCGGTGCACCAGCCTCAGGGTGCTGCAGGAGCGGCCACTGGGGGGTGAACCAAAGGAAAAGGAAGACCTTTCTCTCTGTCACTCTCTCTCACTGTCCACTCTGCCTGTTAAAAAAAAAAAAAGAACAGAGCAGCCGGGACTTGACCCAGTGCTCTGACAGGATGCGCGTGTAGCAAGCGGCCGCTTAACCTACCACACCACCAGGAGCGAGAATGTGGGCTCTAAAGTGACGTGATGGCAGCTTCCAAATGTGAGTCCAGGTGTGGGAATGCACCTGCGCCGGTCACTACCCGTGCGTCATCTCGTCTTCAGGCCACCTTGCAAAGCAGCAGCTGGCAACGGTCATCCGAGGTGCAGCGTCTGAGGGGAAAGAGCGACCTGCTTGGTGCGTGGCCTGGGCCTGACCATGCCTCCCTGGCTGTGGCTGGAGCTCTCGGCACTGCCCACTGCTCTGCTCCACCAGCCGCGTCCACCCTCTGCTCCTCCTCACACCACTGCCACTTGCTCTCTCGCACAACACCGGTCGAGCCGATATCCCCTGTGTTCCCAGCTCCTCCCTCCCACTCTTTCCACTTCTCCAAAAGCTACAACTACGCCACAACTGTTACTGTTATTGTTTGAGCAAGGACCGTTGAAAGATTAATCAGATAAGGAAAATCAGAGATTTTGTTTTGCCTCACCGACGACTCCTCTCCCTTCCCTGGGGCAGAGCCGTCTCTGGCCTCCTGGATCTTGCCGGGCGGGTCTATGGGTGACGGACTCCTGCATCCGCTCGGCTCTGCTTATCTGAGAAGTCTCTATGTCTCCTTTGCTTTGGCAGGCCAGTCTTCCTCTGGAGGTAAAAAGAGAGGTGCCCTCGCTTCGTCTTCCACGTTTCCTTCCTCTGCTGTGTGGCTCCTGGTGTGGCGTCTGGGACAATTCTCGGGCCTGCCTCTCTGTGGGTCAGAGATCCCTGCTCTGTTTGAAGTCTTTGTCTTTGGTCTTCTGCAGCCTGAGTCAGCTAAGTGGGTCTTCTGGCTGCGTTTTGCCCCTGGGGTCTGATCTTGGACTTGGGGTCTGTTTTGGGAAGTCCTCGGCCACTCCGCATAAAACCCTGGTGCTCATTTTCTTATTCCTTTCCCAGGAACCCACGCGCTGACCCCTTGACCCTGCCCCTGCCCCACGGCTCTCGGACACTCTTCCGCTCTCCCGCTTTGCGTTTCAGTTTGGAAGGTGCTGTTGCGTCCTCACCAAGCCTCCAGTTGCTGCCTGGCCCTGTTGGTGCAGGAAGGGGCTCCTCAAATGCTTCCTGCAGGTTCCTCTCAGGTCCTCCTTCTCCCCCACTGTGACTTTGAACGTCCCCAGGTCCTCCTGAGGCAGGGCTGGTGTCTGGGAGCTTTGTCAGCGCGATCTCTGCTTGTTATCCTGGAGCCCGGTCGGCCTGGTGGGGGGTGTGAGGGCCCGGGGGGGGCTCTGGCTTCTGCAGGTTAAATCTCAGCATTCCAGTGGGCCCGCGGCCTGCACAGGGGTGTCCCCATCCTCGGGTGAGCCTCCTGGGGGCTGGAGAGGGTGCAGCGAGAGAATGCGCTTCCCCCAGCCCGGGTGGGCCTGGGCACTCCCTGTCCTGGAGAAGGCTCTGGGTGTATTTTGTAAGATTTGCTCTTGTCCCTCTGCCAGAGCCGGGGGGGATGATTGGAGGATCTTCCCCATGAGACAAAGTCCACAGTGTGGGGTCCTGCCAAGGCCGCAGCCCCCAGAGCGTCTCGCTGTCCAGGGCTGGCTCGGGGTCTTGGCCAGGGGCCCACCTGCCCCGTCCATGTCCCCAGCAGCCTCTGCTCAGCTGTGGCGCTCCAGACTCCTTGGTGGCTCCAGGTTCCACGTGGTGTTTACCCCATGGGCAAAAGACAGAATTTCAACAAATTGCAGATCTTAATTCCCTTTTTTTTTTTTTTTTTGCTTAACCTGCAGGCTCCCTGGGGCATTATCACACTTTATCCCACAAGGAAACTAGTTCCCATGTGGGCAATGCACACATTTGACGGTATTTTCAGAACAGTACATAGGATTCTTTTAAATACTGCCGGTTAACAATGGTTTTGGGCCAATTCCCTGCATGCACAGGTCTAGTAAGATGGCGAGAACTTCAGCAAGAAGGTGCATTTAGAGAACTCGTTGAGGAGAAACTGGCCGCCGGAGTAACCCGCACAAAGATCGAGGTAAGTTTCCATCTTTCTTTCCCAAACTTAAAATATTCCACTGAATCCTTCCTTTTTTTCCTGTCTACTTTGGTTTACGGAAGAGGGAAGCAGGATTCAGTTTTCCCGGTAGATGCTTTCCTGGCATGCAACGCCGTAAGCAGTTGGCTTGGAATCATGGGAAATGGAGGGTGCACGGTGGGTGGGGAGGGGGGGCCCGTACCGCTCCTTGGACGCAGGATTCTAGAGGCAAGGAGGCATGGGTCGGGGTGGCACCGTGTTAGACGGCTTTCCACTCCCTGAGAAAGCAGAGGCGCCTTTGGACCGCACCGAGCTGGCCGCTGAGGGGCAGCTGATGACCTCTAGCTGACCATCTGCAAGGAAGCCAGCCTTGGAGCTGGCTTTCATTCGCACGTCTAGAACCGGTCAACATCGCTCCACGGACACACCGATGGCTGAGCGGAGCAGGGCTGAAGAGAGCAGAAGCGGGAGGCAAAGCCGGCTTCGAGTTTCAATGTTACTTTCCTTGTAGGGTCGGGAGGAAGGTGATTTCCCCATTAGCTGCCTCTGGTTGCCCAGAATCTCCTATTTTAGGAAAACTGCCTGATTCCGAGTCCAGGTGGATAACGGGGCCCTTGGCAGGAGCGGCTGCCTCTGGACGGGGGCCCTGGGGCTGGTGCAGGGCTCAGTCCGGGGTGCTGGCTGCCCGAACGCTCCACCACGCTGCGAACTCGCTTCTCCAGCAAGTCCCAGGAAATCTCCGATTTTCGGTTTTTCCAAACTTACCTTGTTGGAAGGTTGGAAGCGGTCACTGCCAAGTTCCTAACGCGCAGTGGCTTGAGACTTGAGCTCTCTCATTGCACGCAAAGCACAAGTGCCCATTTTCCCAGCGTTTCTGAGCTGATCGCCCGCGGACTCCCTCATGCAGTCACTTGCGTGCTCAGAGAGACTCAAGGTTTAACATTTTCCGAATCGCACAAGAGACTCAGGGTTTTCTCCTGGGAATCACTGCTGCTGTCCCATCGCCTCGCTCAGCTCACGATGACAAGCGAGAGATGTCTTCATTCAAAATAGCACTTACTGGGGCTCCATGAAGGGGCGAAGACCACAGGAAGTTGGGCGAATCACTTGTGGCTGGGCCGTATTTTTGAAGCACCATAATCAAATGAGCCTCAGATACCTTCAGAATATTTAAAGGACTTATTTTCTAGCCTCTAGATTTCATCTTCCAAGAAATAGTCAAGTAAAATCTTAAACAACATGCATTGAAACCTAGCAACACATGGGGCCGGCGCCGTGGCTCACTTGGTTAATCCTCCGCCCGCGGCACCGGCATCCCATATGGGTGCCAGGTTTTAGTCCTGGTTGCTCCTCTTCCAGTCCAGCTCTCTGCTGTGGCCTGGGAGGATGGCCTGGGTCCTTGGGCCCTGCACCCGCATGGAGACCGGGAGGAAGCACCTGGCCCCTGGCTTTGGATCGGCACAGCTCCGGCCGTAGCGGCCATTTGGGGGGTAAACCAGCAGAAGGAAGACTCTCTCTCTCTCTTTTTCTCTCTCTCACTGTCTAACTCTATCTGTCAAATAAATTTTAAAAAAGAAAGAAAGAAACATAGCAACACACACACCTTTGAAAACTGCTATATTTTTGCAACACATTGGGCTTAAGATACAGAAACGTAATGAGGATTTTTTTCCCCCAAATCTCCTTCCCCGATGGCAATCCCGCCCCAGGATCCCTCACGGGGCCTTTGCCGTGCGCAGCCCCGTCCTGGCCGACGCTTACAAGCTGCAAACTCCGTGTGAGCTGTTGAGACGTGCCCGGGGCCTACGTCAGCCCTTTCAGGCAGATACATGTTTTGTTTGATTGAGAGGAATAAAGCAATTCAAATCGGATGTGTTCTGTTTGTACGTGAGAGCTCACAGAACATCCCTGGTGCTTTCTCAGCATTTAAAGGCCTCCTTGCGTGCCACAAACAGAGAGGGCCAAAGTCAAGAGGCTTTCCCAGCCCCCGCCCACCTGGAGAAGCCAGGCCTCTGCGGGGAGGGTGGGGGCGTCTCCCCTCCCCGCGGATCCTGCGCTTGGTCTTCAATTGATTTATCTCAGCAGCTGCACGCGGGGGAGGTCGAAGGCAGCGGCTTCTCCGGTCTCAACAGCCTGGGGACTCCAGCAGGAGAAGGAAGCAATTTCAGCTGTCCGGACTTAATGAAACTCAGATGGTGACACCGGCGCTTTCCGCGGCACAATTGGCCACGGGGGACGCTCCAGAAGCGTTTGTTTGGGACTCCGTGTCTTCCCAGACAGCAAGGATTTGTTTTGACTAATTATGTTGTCCTGGAAACCCCAGACACCCTGCCTCTGGTAGGACGCGGGCAGTGCATCGCCTTGGGAAGCAGCAGGGCCGACCACCCGCCGGCTCTGGCTCCATGCAGCCAACCCCTTGCTCACCTCCCCCTCACGTCCCGTCAGCCTGCTCTGCCCTGCCAAGTGGGGAGGGCCTGGCCCCCACAGGGCCGCCGTGGCTCAGTTCTGACACCTCTGATGACTGACGTTTGGCAAGGAAGGTGAGTTAGTAGTGGATCACCCATCTTTGCTTCAACTGCCTAACTGAACTCTGTCACATAAACCCCGAGTTTTATAAACAAAATGGGGCGCTTGGTGCTAACCCTGCAGTTGGTCTCTGCCTTCTGCCTGTCTGTTCGCTGCTGTTCCTCTTTGTGGGGGCTCCCCACACTGCTCCCCGTCCCCGTCCCTGCCGTGCAGTGAACTCTGCCCCAGTCACCTTGAAACTGGCACCGTCTGGCTTTCCATTACCATCATGAAGCCCTTGAGGGCGATTTTGAAAGGGAAAGAGGTCCACACTTCCGGGGTCACAGTCGGAGATCAGAGGGGTTCCCCTGGTTTGGGCCCCCATGATGGCCTCTTGGTGACAGAGCCCCTCCCCGTCCTTGCTGAAGGCCTCGCCCACCGTGTGCTGTGATGGCAGCTGATGCCGTCCCTGCTGGTTCCTGCCCGGCAGCTGGTGCAGTCTGTGGGTTCCGCTCCTGGCCCATGAGCAAGGTCCGTCCGGCGGGCCCAGGACCACGGCTTTCCCACGCCTCGCTCCTCTCCCGTTCCCCCTTCCTCGGCCCCTGGACAGCTCCTCTGGTGGAAACAGGTGAGCAATAAACAGTTATTTAAGAACTTGACCATGCCAATCCGGCTTAGAGGACTTCCCATTAGCACTTCCTGTGTTTATTTACGTGAGGTTGGCGACATCCCAAGTGTTGCAGCCCATGGTCCTACGGGATGCACTCAGCAACCCCATGAAAGCACAGGTGGTCCTCCGGAATCCGGAGCGAGCTGCCTCGCGTAGAGAAGAGAAAGCAGACCATCCAACGCAAAGGGGGCCGTGAGCAGTCTTCTGTGTGAAGTCGGGGCTCGGGGGGCTCTCCCATAAATCACAAAGAACAGGTGCAGCGAGAGACACACAAAGGAAGCAGAGAAAGGGGGGCGATTGTGGCAGGAAACAGTCAAAGCCGGGACATACACACATCAGGGACGGCTGTGCGGCCGTGACCAGGACGCCTCCGGGATGCCTGTACCCCGTCACTGGAGCGCCTGGGTTCGAGTTCAGGTTCCCTCACTTCTGGTCCAGCTTCCTGCTGATGCAACCCTGGGAGGCAGCGGGTGGCGGCTTCCCACCTGGGACACCGGGATTGAGCTGCAGGCTCCTGGCTTTGACCTGGCTCAGCCCTGGCTGTTGTGGGCATTTGGGAGTGAACTGGTGGATGCAAGAATCCTCTCTCTCTCTGCTTTGCAAATAAAAGGAAAATAAATAATTAAAGAAACAGAAGCTTTGGGTCCAGATGGAAACCAGCAGAGACAGCAACCACAGGGTGGGAGGGGTCACAAGCCCACTGTGGGGGTGGGGACGGGAAGCTGGCCCTCTCGCCACAGGATGTCTGCCGTGTCAGCCTCCAGAGTTGGTCTCCACAGTTGTGGATTCTGCTGCCACAACGGTCAGGGGGCTGTGACCCTCATGACACCTGCTCCTTGGGCTGTGCACTCTAAAGTTTGTAGAGTGCTCAATGGCGCCAGACCCGGGGGGCCAAGGAGAAGCGTGGATGGCTGCCAGCCCCGGGTCCCGGTCAGTCTTTCTCCGAGCACAGTGAGCTCCACAGGGCAGCTCCTGAGTGGCATGGGCTCCCCACCCAGCACCGCTGCTTGGTTCACTTGATTCGCATGAGGATGGCAATTGTGCAGAAACTGTGTGTGTGTGTGCTAGCTGCGGGTCAGCCGCGTGTTGGTGCCGAGCCTGTGCCGAGCCTGTGCAGAGCCGGTGCCAAGCCAGTGCGGAGCCCATGTGGAGCCGCGCCCCTGCGCTGTGGTGCCCTTCCTGCCCTTAGCACTCCTTCCAGAGCGACAGCCTGGAAACCCCCCGGGCCCTCACCCAGCTCTTGGAGGCTCATCTGGTAACCGACACCAGGGCCGTCCTTCCAGCCACCACCGCATCAGGGAGGAGGCGTCTGGATTCCCAAAGCCTGCAAACACCTCTTACCCAGCACGGTGTTCAGGCAGCTTTGCAAGGCATCCACACAGCATCTGGAAACTCTCCCCATCAGCCCTCACTGGCCCGGGACTAGACCTGATAATGGCTGACTGCTTGACGTGGAGCCCAGGCGGCCGGCAACAAGGACGAAGCCAAGAACAAACCCAAGCCACTTGTGGACAGGGAGTGAGTGATGCCGCGACTTGACCGCGTAGAGCGATTTAAGCTTCCTTTCCTTTAGAGTTTGAGTTAAAAAGTGAAGCAAGCCCGAGAAATCCATTACACCAGATTAGTATTGAACTCCAGTCAAGACCATCAGCTAGGGTCATTAGTGCTGGCTGTGGGTAAAATCAAAAGTAAAATGAAGTCTGGAGACTCTCTCGCATCTGCATTCATCTAAATTACCCGAGGAGCTTGGAAAATCCCATCGACGGTGTCGGCGGGTGAAGCTAAGCCAGGAAAGATGCAGCCTGGAGCAGCCGCTCTGCCGTGCTCACAGATGGACCAGTGCTGCCAGATGTCTCTCTCTGGGGAGTAGAAGCTGCATCGTGGAAACCGTGGAAGCCCGGGACGGAGACGGTGGGGCGGATGGGGACCACAGTGATGGAGAGACAGTGCTGACTGCCGGCTAATTAATAACGATCATTGTGAGAGGTCGAGAGTGGAGAATTGGAGAAAAGAGGAAACACACATTTAAATGCCTCCCAACGTGCGGGCTTCATTCAGAGAGCTCAGTCCCAGCCTGCAAACAGCAGATTTCACATCAAATGAACGGAAATTGGCCTCGCACGCAGTGGGTATTTCGTTTTGCCTTGGTCTTGGGTTAAGTAATTAAAATCAACATCAGGTTGTGCCTGCAAGCTAGGGCGGCTGAGCCGCGGCTAATTGTTGTAGCAGCAAAATTAGCAGATGATCAAAGAAAATCTCAGAAACGCTTGCACAGAGTAGATACGCATGAAATTCTATCCTCTGATTCAACAAAATACATCCAGGGGAAAATTAAATTCAGCTAATTAGATTAAGTATGAATTATCCCAGAGTCTTGATTCACTAGGCTGCAGTCCCATTTATCGAGACTTTGACGTAAAATTACGGAGTCTGTAGCTGGAAGTCGGCTGGCCAGCTGGCCCCCGTCCTCTGTCAGCTGTACCCGACCTCACCGTTTCTAGTTCCCTGCACACATCACTGTCTCCTCTCTGCTCGAAGCATCCCGGGACGCCTGTGCCCTCTAAGATGGAGGCAGGAAGTGCATTGCATTTAGCTAGAAAGAGAGGGGGCAGTTGTCAGATTCAGGGACGACTTTGGGTAAAGAAAGAGGTACGGGGCGCAGCAGAGTGGGCCCGCTCCAGTGCTCCCAAGCGGGTGAGCCGAGAACAATGGAACGCACCGTCTGTCCAAGCAGCGACCTTGGAGGGGCCTGCAAAGACCAGTGGCGCTCTCCTGGGAATAGCAGGGCTGAGCGTGAGAACGTGCAGCCAGGGCGAGCTCTGAGGGTGGCCGAGGAAGCTGAGGACGGGGAGGAGGTTAAAGGTCAAAACGCGGAGACCTCACAGGATGCTTTCAAACAACCGTCCCTAGCTCCAAGGCCCAACAAGGGAGGTGGCAGCCTGAGGTTGGACCGACGGCGGCTGGGCAGATGGCTCTGCAGAAACACGGCTTGTGCAGGGGTGCGGGGGCCTCTGTGCGAGGCGGGGACTCTGGCAGCCTCCTGGGGGCGTCACCACCAGGCCACCGTGCTCAGAAGTCTTTCCTCCGCAGCCTCCCACCTCTGCAATTTCTCTCCTTGTTAGACCTGACACAGCAGCTGCATTTTGACTCTGAACAATCTTCCCAGCTGTAGCCTTGGTGGCCACGCTTACAGCGTCGCCTGCCGGAAGGAGCCGGGAGAAGGCAGGTCCCAGTTTTTGAAGGGTGGTTCTTTGCTGTGTTTTGTTCTCGCTTCCTTCTGAGGGGCTGGCTTCGTCTCAGAGGGCTGGGAGGGGCGCAGCAGGGTTTCACGTGGAGCTCACGTTGGTGAGCGACTTGGACCACGGCAGTGGTCTCCTAACTCATCCTCGCCCACCACTGCCGCAACTCCGCCCTTCAGTCTCCTCCATTCAGGGTCTAGGGGAGAATATTTTGAAAAAGACCTTTACAACCTAGGATTATTTTACCAGCAATCACAGCGGCAGGACTTAAGCACGGTGTGGGGCGGTGCCAGACACCCCCGTGATAGCCCTGGGGACTCTCCAGTTCATCCCGAGTCTGGAGAGCCACGCCTTTCTGAGCCTGTCATTCTGGTCCCTGTAGCCATATTCACATGTCTCAAAGCGTGGAGTCACAGCCAGGGCCCGGGCGGCCTGGCCAGGCCACGTCTGCAGTGTCCGCGCCAGTGTGTCGCGCGGTGGTGTTTTATCTTAGGAACGTACTAGCACCTGTTCATCTTGTTCACCTTCCGAAGGGCACCTGGGTGTTTCCTGTTCCACACTCGTAGAACCACGGCTGTAGTTCATGTTCTGATACGAGCCATCTTGTGGACACGAGTTTTCATTTTTCTTGGGCTAATGCCTGGTGCTGGTGAGGTCACGGTTCTCCCTTTACAGATTCCATATAAGTCTTCTATACCCAGCCATGCTGTCCACCAACAGGACAGATCTACAGTAGTCTTTCCCAGTCTCTATGACTTCTCCCTTTTTCTTGTCTTAGTGCAACAGCTATGACTTTGAGCGCAGTGCTGACTGGAGCTGGTGGCAGGAGGACGTCCCGTGTACACGGGTCAGGAGAGCGTTCCTTCTCCATCACTGACGTAGAGACCTTGCCACCTTGTCTTATTTGCCCGTTGGCTCTGTGTGGTTCTCTTTCTTCTTCTCTCTTCTTTTGGGTTAACTGAATATCTTTGTAAAATGCCATTGAATCAGTTCTTTTAAAGCTACATATTTAAATCATATTTTAGTGGCTCTGTTACTACAATATCTATACTTAGATTACCAGAGACCACTGCAGGTGGCATTTTATCACCTCATGAACGGTCTCAATGCCTTATCACCAATTTGTGCCTTATGTTCCATGTTTGGCCTCCCTCTGTGTTGTAAGCCCTATAGTACTCTGTCATTTTGCTTCTATCAGTCAATAGTGTGGTACCTCTTCTCATACACTAAACAACGCCATTTAGCAGTTTCTGATAACTCACATCTGCAGGGTGCGACTTCTTTCAGGTTTTTGTCTGTGTAAGGAGGTCTTTTTGTTTCTGAATTTTGAGATGCGTTTTGACCATATGGAGCACTGTAGGTCCAGGATGTTTTATTTTCTCTCAGCCCTGAGGGAAGTCCCACTGCTTTGCACCTGCAGAGCCCCCTGAGGAGCAGGCGTGGCTCTTCTCAGTGCCTCTTCCCACCAGGTGGACACTCTTAAAATTTTCTTTGGGTTGTTGGGTCCAGAGGTTGATTAGGACATTTTTAGTTGTATTTTTCCTTGTCTCTGTCCTGTGTGGGGTTTTCTGAGATTCTTGGATGTCTAAGTCGATGTCTTTCACAACTTCTTGTAATTCCAACTAAATCTCTGAAGTTTCTGACCTTTTCTTCAATCTTCTGTTTCAGAGCTGCAATTACCCTAACATCAGAGACTTGGTGCTGACTGAGTGCTCGTTCTCTTCTACTGTAAAAAAGTGGTTTTCCTATGTGCTTCAGCTTTAATAATTTCTAATATCCTCTTCTAATATCACCCTTCCTCTGTGTTCAACCTTTTGTTAAGCCTGTGGAATAAAATAGTAATCTTTGAAGATTGCGTTATTCAGTGGTTGCATTTCCAGGTGTTATTTAATGTTTCTAGTCATTCACAAAATCTCCTCCCTGTTCACATTTGTTTTCCACTTCACACTGGACCTTTCACATGCTGGCCGTGGGTGTGTTCAAGCCACGGCGGATTGATCACCTGTGGATCTGCCTCTGACGACTGATCCTCCTGTCGATAATGGGTCGCCTTTTCCCCTTTAAGGCCCATTCCAGAACTGTCAAAGAGCAGCAGACACTGAACAGCCACCGTTGAGCCCTGAAGGGTGGTGCACCGCTTCCTCCGACAGACACAAGTGTTGGGGGCGGAGTCGATCCAGCGCAGTCTGTGGTGGAGCAAGGGCTCAGCCTGGAAAGAGCTCATCCCTAGGTCTCTGTTTTCATCTCTCCAATGTGTCATTAGAAGCTGTGGTTTCGTGGTGTGTCTGCTTATTCTCAATACTGTACCATCAGTCTCTGGCAATTGTCTGCATCCCGTGATGGCGTTTACTGCTGACCTTGTCATCCTGGCGACGCTTTTACCACTGTGACAACTGCTTTTGTTGGTGCTGAGTGGCTGAGCTGTGTCTCCCCAGGAGGACTGGGGGTGCGGCTACGGAAACTGGGCTTTGAGCAGAACTGTGGTGGAAGTCACAGCTCACGGTAGGGGCGATCTTGTGCCAGCTGGTGTCCTGGTCCAGGAAACTGCACTCGACAGCAGGACACGGATTCTGCCACCCCGCTCTCGACCTGAGTAGTCGGATGCGGATGCGGCCAGATGTATGTCCCCAAGGTGAGGCCAACCTGCAACACAGAGAGGTTTCAGCGTAGCTCAGGCTGTGGGGTCTCAGTGGGATACAAGGAGGGGCTGAGGTTGCTCTGTGCCTGTGGATGTTCCATGGGAAGTCGGTATCCACATGTAAGTCAAGTGCATCTCAGAGGCGTGGGACAGGGGACTAACAGGTTGATGTAAGACTTAGACTTCTGGGGCCAGCATTGTGGCGCAGCAGGTAAAGCCACTGTCTTTGATGCTGGCATCCTAAGGGTGCTGTTGATGTCTGTTCGAGTCCCGGCTGCTCCACGTCTGATCCAGCTCCCTGCTGATGGCCTGGGAATGCAGCGGAGGACGGCCCAAGTGTCTGGGCCCTGCACCCACGTGTGAGACCTGAGGCTCCTGGCTCCAGCCTGGCCCACGATGAAAGAGCTCTCTCTCCATGTCTCTCCATCTCTCTCTGTAACTCTGACTTTCAAAATACATAAATAGATTTCTAAAAAGAATCAGACTTTTTATAAGAGGCCCCAGGAGACAAATTAAATCCGCTCAGAAGGCATTTATGAAACTCTTACTGCATTTCAGGCTCTGTGTTAGTTCAGGTTAAAACCAGACGATGTTATTGAACTCCACCGGTTTCCCAGGAACTCCACGGAGCACTTCTGTGCCTGGGCTCGATGCCTTCATCACACCCCTGCAGTAGGTTGGGGCCCAGTGCCTGCTTCATTGGTTTAGAGACCGAGCGTGGGGACGCTGCTGTCTGACATTTATGAGGCCGTGTGCACGGGAGCCAGGATTTGACCAGACGCCCGCTGAATTCAGGGTAATCCTGATTTACAAGTGAAGGGATTGAGGCACCGCCCATGAGACCATGCGCTTCAGGAAAGCAAAGATGGCATTTGTTTGGCTTTATTTCTGTGTCTCCTGTGCCCACTGAAAAGCCTCGCATCCTGTAGAGTCTCAGTAAACACTGGATGAAGCGGCGCGTTCATCAGTGTGTGTGGGGCGAGCCCATCACGCTCTCCCGGTGTTCCTGGGAAGGGGTGAGAGGCTTAGAGGCTCCAAAAGGTTGCAGCCGACCGCCAGGCGCCCTGCCCGCCCCTGTCCCTGTCCCTGCCCCACCCCCACCCTGGGATCCGAGGTCCTTGATGGACACCAGCTCCTCCGTGTGTCAGGGGGAGGATGCCCAGCAGGTGGCTGTGGAGCCGGTGTCCCGGGGAGGGGGCAGGGGGACTTCTCTGACCAGCAAAGAGGTTTTGCAGATGTGTGCGCTGTCAGGCAGGGCTTGAGTGAGTAATTCAGGAGGGATTTCGCCTGCTGCAAGGAAAGGAAGTGTTTTAGTGTAGAGGAACGGGACCACAAGCATTAAAAAACAGTCCTTTTTTTTTTTTAAGAATTATTTTCTTATTTTTATTTTTCTGAAAGAGAGCCAGGCCCGGGAGTGCCTCTGCACTGGTTTACTCCCCAAATGCCCACGACAGCCAGAACTGGGCCAGGCACAAGCCAGGAGCTTCAGGCTTGACCCAGGTCTCCCACAGGGGTGGCAGGGACCCGGCCACTTGAGCGGTCAGCAGCCGCCTCCCAGCGCCCACACCGACAGGAAGCTGGGCTTGGAAGCACAGTGCCCTCAGCAGCACACAGCCTGGGAGCTAAGTGCTGGGCACAGGCACCCTGGCTATGTGCTCTTAAAGAGACAAGGGGCGTGAACCCAAGGGGAGACAAAGGGGGTGGGGGGTGAAGGAAGGGGAATGGAAGTGGGACAAAGAAAAAGAAAGAAGTAGGGGGGAGGGGGAAGGGAGACACAGGGTGAGGTGGGGGAGGGGAGGAGATGAGTGGGGCGAAGCTAGGAGAGAGAGCGCTTTATCCAAGCCCCTACCCCAGCCAGTCGGAACAGAGTCCTGGAGCTCTGTGAATCGAGCTCATCGTGGTTCAGCTCTGGAAGGATTCTGACCTGGAATTGATAACAATCTGTTCTGTAAGTGAACTTGAACCTGTTCTTGTATCTATTTAGGGCAGAAATGGCGCATTGCACCCAATGGGTCAAGCCCAGCTCACTGCCTGCTTTGGTGCAGCCCCTGAGCTAAGGATAAGATGCACTATTATGCTTCTAAATGTTTGAACAAACTACAAAGGGAAATGCACCATGTGCAAGCCACAGGAAATTCACATTTCAGTGTCCTCAGTGAAGGTTTAGTGGAACACAGCCACAGACGCCCACTGAGGCTCTGTCCACGTGACGTCACGCTAAATGAGGCAGAGGCGCGGTCATCAGTGAGTCGAGGGCCCAGAGACGCCCTTGACAGGAAGCGCCAGCCGCAGAGAGCGCTGGTTTGGTGGGGTCTGGGACATGACCTGGGCTTGGGCAAGGAGGTGCAGGCAGCCTGGTGCTTGCTCCAGGATCGCCTCCCAAACCTGTCCCTGCCTCCATCTCCCGTCCTCCCTTCACTGGCTGCCAGCACATCCCATGCGCTGTGGAGCCCACGCAAGGGGGCACAGTGGCCATTTGGGGAGTGAACCAATGGAAGGTCTCTCTCTCTCTCTCTCCCCCTCTGTGTGTGTGCGTAATCCTGCCTTTCAAATAAATAAATAGAATGGGGTTTTTCTAAAGGTTATTTATTTATTTGAAAGAGTTACACAGAGAGAGGAGAGGCAGGGAGAGAGAGAGAGAGAAATCTTTCATCTACTGGTTCACTCCATAGATGGCCCCAATGGCCAGAGATGTGCAGATCTGAAGCCAGGATCCAGGAGTCTCCTCAGGGTCTCCCATGTGGGTGCAGGGGCCCAAGGATTTGTGCGATTTTCTACTGCTTTCCCAGGCCACAGCAGAGAGCTGGATCGGAAGTGGAGCAGCCGGGACTCGAACCATATGCCAGCACTGCAGGTGGTGGCTTTACCGCTATGCCACAGCACTGACACCAATAAGTAGAATGGTGTTTAAAGAGCACTGCTATTTTAATATTTAATAACTAGAGCAAACGCAAGTATCCACCCAGGGGGAAGCGAGTTGTCAGCTGGAGTGGCACACACAACGCGGCTGGCCCTGGTGGGGGGAGTTCTCCCCGACGCCCCCTGAGCAAAAGCATCCAGGAGGGGGGAGCTGCGCCCCCCCGGGGGGGCTCGGTGACATCATTAGGTAGGAGGCGTCAGGGTCACCCGCGTCTGGGCACCGCGGTGGGCGCCGCTCTGCTCTCTGATGCGTGCGTCCGTGACTAACGGGCTGCGCTGTGTGGACATTCATCGCGAGGTTTGTGCACGTTGCTGGGCCGGTTTTCTTCGCTAACCTTCTGGCCAGCAAGACAGGACACAGAGGATCTTGGAGGGGGCTTCTGACCACGGGGACTGGCCTCACGCCCTCTCAGAGCTGCGGGCGCCTCTGCCTGCTGGCCCGGTTCCCAGAGCCCCCAGCCCGCGGGCACACTGCTCCCCTTCCAGCCGCCTCGGTTGGGGATCTTTCTCAGCACTCTCTAGACATTGGCCAGGCCGCTGGGAGGGGCCCGACAGTGGGCGCTGGGCTGCCAGGGGTCAGCGCGGCCTCCTCCTGCCAGCAGCGAGGTCAGCCTGCGCAGGATCACAGGTGCACGGGGCCCTGGGCCGCCCTGACCGGGCTGCGGCTCACGCAGGCGGATGGGCCGGCCGCCCAAGGGCCTTGCCGCTAATGGGTATTCCCGAGGCTCGCCCCTGCTGTTTGCATTCTCTGATTGTGGCAAGCGCCCAGGTGTTCTGAATATTAACGCAGCAATCCACTGCCTCCTTCCCGGACTTAAAATATTCAGCATCAGGCGTACTGTTTTGTTCCCAATTCAGCCCAGTTTAATTTCTCTTAACCAGCTTTGTCGTTGTGAAATAAAACACATGTATAATTTCAGTGTTTAAATCTCAATTCTCAGCAATTCAAGACACATTGCCCGTGAATATGATTTGTTCGTTAACACCTAATGGGTTGAAGTAATTTATTGTGCAAACATTCCCAGGAAAAGGAGGCAAAGCAGGAAATGTTACTTGTTTATCTAATAAACTACCCCAGGGTGAGTGAGTCCATTAGCATCGCACAAACTCTGTGACTTATTCATCATCACTATTTATTATTAAAACTTTATCTGCTTCAACTTAGCGAATGGCTGCCCTGGGACACACTGCTGGCAGCGGCAACAACACAATAAAGTTTATGCGATTTGCATAATACTGCGCGGAGAGTATTAGCTCCGAACAATATGTATCCCTAGATCGTTTGCACAGCCCGTTGGTGTTTAACGTTGGTAAATATTTAAGTAACAGCAAGCCTGTGTCGTTATAAAGATTTCTCGTTCTAATCCGCCTGGGATGCGCAGCTGTTGTAAATCAGCGTGGCCGCTTGGTTCATCTGGGAGAAGGCGGAGCTTGATCAAGGGGTGCTTGTCGCCCCGTTGGCCAGGATGAAGGAGACGGGAGGGGCCCGGGACACGGTGCCAGCGTCGGCTCCTCTCCCTTCTCCCCTCCGGCGGCATCAGGTCCTGTGCAGAGCCGCTGTGCAGCAGCTGGGTGCTGCAGCTCCGGATCCTCGCCTGTGAGCGGAGAATTCGTATGTTCAGAGAAGACGTGGCCGCGTCTCAGGGCCTCTGTACATGCTGTTCCTCTCTAGGTTGTTTTGCTGCCACATCAGCTGGTGTCTCCCAGTGAGCGCTCATGCCGCTGTCCGCTCTCGGAAACTCTGCCTTCTCCACAGAGAGAATGCTGGCACTGCAGGCCCCAGCAATGCTCTTTAAAAAGCATTCTGTTTGTTTATATGGTGCCGGTGTGATGGCCTAGCGGGTAAAGCTGCCGCCTGCAGTGCCAGCATCCCATATGGGCACCGGTTCGAGTCCTGGCAGCTCCAGTTTCAGTCCAGCTCTTAACATAGATTCCACTAAGAGGTACAGCTAAGTGACCACTTTTAGATAATTGCTTATTAATTTATTTTCATTTTATTGGAAAGGCAGAGACAGAGAGATGGAGGCAGAGATCTTCCACCTGCTGGTTCTCTCACCAAAAATACGCAACAGCCAGGACTGGACCAGGCTGAAACCAGGAGCCTGGAGCTCCATCAGGTCTTCCATGTGGGTGACAGGAACCCAAGTATCCGTGCACCATGGTCTGCCGCCTCCTGGTGCCGGCGGCAGGCAGCTGGCCGGGAAGGAGTGGAATGACGATTCAACCCGGACACGGGGCGTGGGCACCCAACAGGCAGCTTAACTGCTGAAGCGAACACCCACCCCCAATACACTGCTTTTTCTCCTAATAATGAACAATTCCTCTCTGAGGGGTTAAACCTGCGACTCTGCATAGGTTTATTTGCTTCGTTTTTGAAGAAGGGTCCCATTAAGAGGGAAATTCGCCGAACTGCACGTAGCGAGTTCCTTAACGCCTTGGTATGTCTGCGTCCTGATACCAGGGCACACACGGAGGTCATCACCAACGCCGAACCCCGGCCACGCGGTGCTCGTGTCTGCTTGACCATAAAGCGCCTCCCGCACCTTCCCCACGTCATCACACGCGTGGAAGCTGCTGGTCCGTTGCCTGCAGAGCAGTGAAGCAACGGTTCTGTCGTGCACATCAATTAAACTCTCGGCTAAACCTCTGCTGTTGCCCATTTAGGCTGTTGACAATTTGTCAGAGTTTTAAACAACACTGCGATGAATATCCCGGGACCAAATATGCTTGTACAGTCCCAAATTATGCTTCAGGGTAAATGCCCATAAAAGTATTTGCCGAGACAATAAAAACACAATAAAAATCATTTGAAGACTCTTGTCTCATGCAGCTAAATTGTTCTCCTGAAGTATTTCAGAGTCCCCACATGCCCCAGCGCCGCCTAATGCTAGACTTTCTGGCCCGTTTCTCGGTTTGTCTGATTTGACAGTTAAACATCGCACGCAGCTGTGCGCGTTTCTTTAAAGGGGTGACCGCAGGGATCATTTGTTCCCCGTCACCCGGTCTGCCTCCTGCCATCCTCCCGAGCTGTTCTCTGTCGCCACGGCCATGGCCAATACTGACACGTCCTTCCCGCCGTGGGGCTCGGAGTCCAGAGGAAAAAGATGTTTATGTAGGGAAGCCAAGGAAGAAAAATGCAGAGGTATTAGACTCGCCTTTCACATAAAATGAAAATAAATGAATAAGCAATTACCTAAAAGCAGTAATTGGCTGTTCCTCTTAGTGGAATCTGTGTTAAGGACGAAAAGAACATCCGACACATTTTCTTTCCCTTTCAGTGGTTACATTGTTAATAATAATATTGACAGTGTCTGGAAGCTGATTAAGTAATTCATAGGAGAACTCCAATAAGGAATCATGTTAATGCCATCAATACACAGGATACTCAACTAAAGGAAAAGAGAAAACTATAAATGGGTTAAAATAAAAGCCCTGAAACCCTAGACTTGCATTTTACAGGGAGCCTCTGGCTGACGAGGGGGCTCACCAGGGACGGTTTCTCTCTAGATGGAGGAGGCCCAGTGCAGAGACCAGGGTGGGCACAGAATCCAGTGTCCCTGGCAGTCATGGGACTGCGCGGTCATGCCCAGGACGTCTGACATCACAGACGGGAGAAACGGGCAAGCGTGAACCCCGCGGCAGGGCACTGCACCACTGTGGCGTTTTCTTGCTACAATACTGACCTGGGACTAGGCTGGGAATAGGGAACCACGTAAAACAGGGAAGCACCACGCCGCGTGGACAGGCGAGTGTAGACATTGAGACAGGAGGCGGAACCTGCACACAGCGATCGGACAGCCCACCCCGGCTTCCGGGCGGGCTCGAGGGCAGAGGCAGGAAGAGTGTGTGTGTGTGTCTGTGTGTGTTTAAGATTTTTAGAAATTTATTTATTTGAGATGTAGAGTTATAGACAGGGAGAAAGAGAGAGAGAGAGAGAGAGAGAGAGAGAGAGAGAGGTCATCCACCCGATGGTTCACTCCCCAATTGGCCTCAACAGCTAGAGCTGGGCTGATTTGAAGCCAGGAGCCTCCTTGGGGTCTCCCACGTGGGTGCAGGGGCCCAAGCACTTGGGCCATCTTCTACTGCTTTCCCAGGCCACAGCAGAGTGCTGGATCAGAAGTGGAGCAGCCAGGAAATGAACTGGCGCCCACAGGGGACCCGGGCGCTGCACGCGGAGGGTTAATCTACCGCGCCACAGCACTGGCCAGGAAATGTGTTCTAAGCAACAGCAGGTTAGGAATAAAAACTGATATTTCTAATTCAGATTTAGGATCACAGGGCTTTTATTTAAGACTTGCAAGGTGTGGCCTTGCTTGGACCCTAAGCTGAATAAGTCAAGTGTGTGTGTGTGTGTGTGTGTGTGTGTGTGTGTGTATTTGGGGGCTTCAAAATGTTAATGGAAAATGGAATTAAAATATACGTTTACTGTGGCGCAGAAATTTTTTGACTTCCCCGCATACAACAATTTCATGGAGGCCGGTGGTCTGGTGGAGCAGCCAGCCGAGAATGTTAACACTCGCTGGCTCTTTGGAGATACTGAGACGCGACTGCTGCTGGCTGTGTGTGATACCAGTCCTGTGGCCGCTGTAAAATGTTCTTCTACGTTAGAGATACCTGCTAATTACTTCCAGACAAAACACGCTCGCTCGCTGCGTGGCAGGTGTGGCCTGTTCTGTACTGTCACTAATCTTTTCAGGTCCTTGAAGGCCTTCCATTTCGAAGGCTTAAAATGAGACTTTTTTCTCAGTGCTCAGAAATGTTCTTCTATTATTTTATTGATCCTTGCAAAAACTCCATTTACTCTGTTTTCTCATTTTGTAATTCCCTCGGGCGGAGGATAAGGCAGCTTAACCTGATTCTATATTTCTCTCTTCTTTTTTTTTCTTCAAATTCATCATTCAAGAATAATTGTATTACTTTGGAATTAAATGAAGTTGATTCGAAGCGACTTCTCTCCAGCGCGGCTGGGCCAGCGGTTCGAGGCTGCATCCACTGGAGGTTGCGACTTGAAACAGCAGCACAGGCTCAGAGACCAGTCTGCTGGTGTAGGCGCGAAGGTGAGCGTAGGAGAGGGTCTGTCACCTTCCACGCTCTGGCAAAGCCCGGGGAGCAACGCCTCGGCCGTCTGCACCGACGTCTGGATCTGGATCCATTACAGGAAGGCAGCAAAGAAGGAGTGCACTTCCTTGGGCGACCGCTCATTGCACTATAATGTTCTCGGCGCTTCCGTCTGCCATTGCTGGGGAGAACTGGTAGAGCGCTGTAGACCAGGATTCAACACAAATCCCCGTGTTGAATCCCCTAAAGGCAGGAGAGAGGATCGGGCTAATTTCAGAACAAGGCTGATTTTAGAAGGACACCACAGACAGGCGCCTCTGAGTCTGTTTGCAAAAGATGACGCTGAAATTTCCCGGCCTGCACGCTTGTCCTGGTTAGCTCGCTGAGGCGGCTCTAGACGCAGCTTCTCCCTCTGAGACGTTTCTCTGGACTGCCCTACGGGGACTGTCTTCCGTTTCCTGGTTACAGAAACCTAGCTCAAAGACGCTTTTTCCTTGTAAACGGGAGCGTGTTGTCTCATCTCACAGCTGACCAGGAGCTCAGAATCCGGTCCCGCTCCCCGCTCGCCTTTGTTCTCGGCGGCCTCCGTCCACCCAGGGAGAAGCGGTCACCAGGAGCTCAGGCCACAGCTTGCTGGCTCAGCAGCCGCCCTGTGGAGAGCAACAGGCCCTCGTTAGCCTCCCTTGGGTCCTGTTTGCGGCCTTGACCGTGTCACTTGGCCGGAGGGGTGCTGTCCCTGGGGCCAGGGGGGCCCACGTCCACTGCGGCAGCCCCATGGTGAGTCTCCCACATGCACACAGCAGCAGGGGGCTTGAGGGAAATCAGACCCTGGGGGGGGTGTGACTGCCGGGTGCAGGTCTGCTGGGGGCATCATAAATAACTGGGTGGAGGCATCAGCGCTCGGTGACGGAGGAGTGCAGTAGGCTGGCTCTGGGAGCTGGCGGAGAGTCTGCGGCTCCTCTAGGGGTGGGCGGGGAGCTGCTTGGTGAGAACGTGGAATTTCTAACTCTTGGGCTTGCCCGCCTTTTCCTCCGAAGACACAAAGGCCGCATCGCCAGACGTGCGCTTACCGGCAGATCATGAGTTATTCAAGTCCCATGAGAAAGCGACCTCTAATCCCTCGAGATTTTAGAAACGATAAAGTAGACCCCTCTGCTTCTCTACCTTAAGGGGAAATCTAAGTCACTGACTACTTTTTTTAAAAGATTTATTTTATTTATTTGAAAGGTAGTGTTAGAGACAGTGAGAGGGAGAGGCAGAGAGAGAGAGAGAGAGAGAGAGAGAGAGAGAGGTCTTCCATCCGCTGGTTCACTCCCCAGATGGCTGCAACGGCTAGAATTGGGCCTATCCGAAGCCAGGAGCCAGGAGCTTCTGGGTCTCCCATGCAGGTGCAGGGGCCCAAGCACTTGGGCCATCTTCTACTGCTTTCCCAGGCCACAGCAGAGAGCTGGACCGGAAGTGGAGCAGCCGGAACTTGAACTGGTGCCCATGTGGGATGCCGGCACTGCAGGTGGGGGCTTTACCCACTACACCATCATGCCGGCCCCTCACTTACTTATTCTTACTTTAGCCCTATCAAGGCCACCTGATATTACAGCTCTTTTGGAGAATGTGATAAATGCCGTTTCTAGAATTTCTGCTTTGGCTAACTCATGGATACCATCCATCCATAGACACCTGGTCAGCTGCTTACAGAGAGGTAGCATCCAAGTGATGTTTGAAAATGGGAGGTTCAGAGTCAAGTGTTCGTGATGGCGAGCAGTCCTTGGTCTCATCCAACCTGAGCCCCCATGCATGGAGCGGCGACTGTGTGCTGGACGGTTTTCTGTGCATTGGAGACATAGCTGTGGGTGCATGAATGACAGGATCCTGCTGTTAAAGAGTGAAGCCCTGGGGCCAGTGCTGTGGTGTAGTGGGTAGGGCCACCTCCTGCAGTGCCGGCATCCCATATGGGCGCCTGTTCGAGTCCCGGCTGCTTTGCTTCTGACCCAGCTCTCTGCTATGGCCTGGGAAAGCAGCAGAAGATGGCCCAAGTCCTTGGGTCCCTGCACCTGCGTGAGAGACCCAGAAGAAACTCCTGGCTCCTCGCTTCAGATTGGCGCAGCGCTGGCCGTTGCGGCCAATTGGGGAGTGAACCAGTGGCTGGAAGACCTGTCTCTCTCTCTCTCTCCCTCTGCCTCTCCTTCTCTCTCTATGTAACTCTGATTTTCAAGTAAAACAAATCTTTAAAAATAAAAAGAAAGAATGAAGCCCTGCTTCAACAGGTCACACCTTGGGGTCAGTCAGGAAACAGGGAAAGGAGACCTCAATAAAATAATCAAAGCTCAGAAACTTCGTGTTTGCACAGAGTCTTAGTCCTACATGTACGGATACAAAGAATGGCATAAACATTAGACTCAAATAAAATTCACTCCTCCGCAAAGCTTCCTGGAGCTACGGCGTGTGTGTGCCCGTCTCTGAGCCGGGTGAGTTAATTCTGTCTGAAATTTTGTAGCATTGGGGGGTCGGAGGTCAGACGAGATAGACTCGCCGTCACTGGTGGGGTGAGCTGAATCGATCGCTCTTTCTTTCTGCTTCACTGGAGACAGAGGTTAGTCAATGTTGCTGCATGTCTAATATCATTTCCGTTGGTATCTGCCTTGCTTAGATACCGAAATGCATATTCAGTGGGGTTGGGGAGGACCAGCCCACGGCTGCTCAAAGCCCCAGGGACGTGGCTTACGCTTGTTAGCCCTTGGCCCTGCTGGCTCATCCAGTGTCCTATTGTGTCACCAGGTTCCCTGCGACTTTGATCGCACAAACACGCAGGACACTCTCTAGGGGAGCAGGACTGCGTGAACATCTGTGGCCGTGCGGGGAAGCAGCTCACCCGAAGCCTTAGAAGGCCTGGGCCAATTGAAATTCTCCGACCGTGCCGGATGCTAATGAGCCTTCCAGCCACTGCAGGCGTGCCAAATTAGTGCAAACAAGGCCTTCCTGCGACCCAGCAGGGGGTCTCTGCTGCTGCCACCACACGTGTGCAGATTTCTGAACGTTGGGAGGGGGCAGGCCTCTGATGCCAGGGTACCCCCCCATCTCAGTGATCACAAGTTCCCAATGCGCGTTTGCCCAGGCGAGACGAGCTGTGTGCTGGGACGAGGGCTGTCAGGGCTCGGGATCAACCGCTGGGCGCGTCAGGACGAGCAGGAGCTCACCAGGATCCCGGGGGCCAGGGGGGCCGGTCCTCACGGCTCTCGATGCACTGAATGATGAAGACTTTAATGCCGTCATAGGAACTGCGATCTATTTCTAAACGTTTTCCCTGAACAAAGCCACGTGTGTTACATAGCCAAGGGTCACGGCGAAAGTGATCTTACTTGACCAAGTGCCCAGTGATTACAGGGCGGAGGGAGGCGGGGGACAGAGGACAAGGGGCTGGGGCAGCCAGGCTCCGGGCTGTGGTCCATGGAGCACCTGAGACCCGCAGGTGGGGCTCCCCCGGGGCTCTCCAGAGTTGAGCCCATAAGTCCTGTCCTTACTTTCCTAGGTCAGGGCACGTTGGTGGTTGGCTCCCGACCACTGCACCAGCCCCACTGACACAGACCTGGGCCCACCCTCCACGGCCGCCCTTAACCACCATCTGCATCCACACAACGCTAGGACCGTCTTCATCTAATTGAAGAGCTAAGAGCAGGTGGACGCCTCTGGAGTCTGCGTGTTGTTTTGGTCTCTGCAGTCAACACGTCTGACACGCCTCTTCCGGCTTGTTAGTGGATGGAGCTTCCATGGGGCGGGATTCTGGCTGTCAGCTGTCGATCCTTTCTGCTTCTCTTTTCTGACACTCTGTGGAGCTGGAGATGCCTTCCCGGGCTGAACTCCTCTGATCATAGACAGACATTTCCACCTCCCAGAGGAGGAGGCCGAGACGGAGCACGCCCCCGCCCCCGCAGTGTGGGAACGGGACCCAGGGTCCCACAACCTCTGTGCCTCTGCACGGCTCTGCTGGGCTGGCTGGTGCGACCCGGGCAGAGGTGCCAACACGGTCACTCAGGGCAAGAGGCGACATGACCGGGAATCTGGAATGGATCCAGACGCCGACGCCGGGCTCTGGAGTGGTGCTGCCTTCCGGGCAAGGGCAGCGAGGTGGCTGCAGCTCACTTGGTGTCACACTCATCACACGCTCATCACACTCGGGCTCATCATTCACACACTCATCGCACACTCATTACTCGGGCTCAGCACACACTCATCATGCATCATCGCACACTCACCACACTCACCACTCACACTCACCACACTCATCATTCACACACTTGTCACTCATCGCACACCACACTCGGGCTCATCATTCACACACTCATCGCACACTCATTACTCGGGCTCAGCACACACTCATCATGCATCATCGCACACTCACCACACTCACCACTCACCACACTCATCATTCACACACTTGTCACTCATCGCACACCACACTCGGGCTCATCATTCACACACTCATTGTACACTCACACCACACTCGCCACACTCACACTCAGCAACGGCAGGGGAAGCAGAACTTCTCTCCCCGTCCTTCCCTTGGGAGCGTGGAGACCTTGGCTGTGACTGTGCCAGCACACACTGCCGTTCCCTGAGCGCCGGGCCACGCTCAGCCCCGCCAGGCCTCTGGAGGGAAAGGGGCTCGCCCGGCTGAGAACACTCCACTGCCCGGAACTGGCTGCTGGCTGGCAGCAGTGTTGATTCTGCAGTGCGGATTTCAGGTGGACGGCAGCGGGGGCAGGGTGCTGCCAGGGCCCCCGTCGGATCTGGCCTCCGGGTGTCCCCGAACGTGGGCAGTCCCCTCTCACGCCGTCTCGGAGCCAGGGCACAGGACGTACTCTGAGCAGTGAGATGAACGGGAAATGCGACACGAACAGGGTGTCTTACGGCTGCGCTCAGGACCTGCCCCCGAGCGAGTGTGTCACAGGCCCGCAATAGGACTGCGGCGGGATACATGGCTGGGGGGGGGGGAGGCCATTGAGGGTTAAGGCTGTCACAGCGGGGGACCCATCTGACAGGACCGGCATCCCCGGGAGAGGAAGAGACCGAAGAGCCCACACCTTCACAAACTGGAAGTCTGGATTTCTGTGCAACACGCTATTTTTAAAAATTATTTATTTATCTGAAAAGTTACAGAGAGGCAGAGGCAGAGGGAGGGAGGTCCTTCATCCTCTGAGTCACCCCCAGATGGTCGCAACGGCCAGAGCTGCACAGATCTGAAGCCAGGAGCCAGGGACTTCTTCCAAGTCTCCCAGTTGGGTGCAGGGTTCCTAGCGCTCGAGCCGTCCTCCACTGCTTTCCCAGGCCACAGCAGAGAGCTGGATCGGAAGTGGAGCAGCTGGCACTAGAACTGGCGCCCATATGGGATGTTGGCACTGCAGGTGGTGTCTTTACCCGCTACACCACAGTGCCGGCCCCGTAAAATGCTTAGTTTTAAAACACCAGGCAATAGAAACACAGCACGGAGCAGGCCAGCCTGAACTCACTTCAGGCTGCGGTGCGCCTGTGTGATGCCTGCTCTGCACCAGCTGCCAGCAGCGGCGACGCCGACGCCGACGCCGACACCCGGGGTCCCTGGGTCTCGGCTGAGCTCCTCCTCCCCCACTGTTTGGGGATGGAGTCTTTGCACAAAACTGGGTCGTGCATCCACAATAGAATAGGCGGGAAACAAAACAATGAGAAAATTCTGGTTGTTGATTGCAAGTCTCTCCATGTCCAAGCTGCAAGAAAACAAATAAAACACAGAAACAAATAAAATGCGAAAATCTAATCTGGGCAAACCCAGAGAAAAAACAAGAAATGGAGATGTGCTGCTTTGTATTTCAAAATGATCCTCGGCCAGACAGCGAATTTCTTCCTTCCTCCCTTCCTCCCTCCCTACCTCCCCCCCCCCTTTCTTTCTTTCTTTCTTTCCAGGCAGGGTTAGACAGTGAGAGAGAGAGAGAGAGAGAGCGAGAGAGAGAGAGAGAGAGAGAGAGAGAGAAAGAGAGTTATAGACACTGAGAGAGAGACAGAGAGAAATGTCTTCCTTCCTCTGGTTCACTCCCCTAATGGCCGGTACGGTGCACGCTGTGCTGACCTGAAGCCAGGAGCCAGGTGCTTCTCCTGGTCTCCCATGGGGTGCAGGGCCCAAGCACTTGGGCCATCCTCCACTGCACTCCCTGGCCACAGCAGAGAGCTGGCCTGGAAGAGGGGCAACCAGGACTAGAAGCCAGCGCCCCAACTGGGACTAGAACACGGGGTGCTGGTGCTGCAGGCGGAGAATTAGCCAAGTGAGCCACGGCGCTGGCCCAGACAGGAAATTTCTGGAAACAAGTCAGGGACTGATTTTGTTTGTGGCTCAGGTGGTGTCTGGTGAATCTTACACGGGTTCCCTGCCTGGTGAGTGTGCAGGAGGGCCGGGCATGCCTCTCTCTGCTGTGGGGCAGAGTTTCGGAAGCAGCTGAGTGAATGCTGAGGAGGTGGAGCCGAAGGGGGCTTGGTTCGGGTTCTGGGAGTGTCAGCCTGTCCCCTTCGGGGCGGAGGTCCGAGGTGTACACCGTGCACAGCCGCGAGGCAGCTGCCACCCCGGGGGATCCTTCTTTGCTAGACTTGGCCGTGTGCAGCCACCACGGTGAGGTTGAAGTTGAAGAGAGCTTGCACGACCACGGCCAGTCGTTTACCACGTGTCCCGTGGAGCTCAGTGGTTCTTGAACAAGCACAGAGAAGCTGGATTCTCCGCGCTGGCTGGAGCCGGCATTTCTTTCCTGTCTCTGGAAGTTTCTGCTTCCTCTCCTCTGGCCCAGTAAGGAGTCGTCAAGGCCAAACCCGAGCGCTCAGGAGGCAGGGCCACCGCAGTTGGCAGCTACGGATTCCCAGAGCATCGCTTCACCACCATCGCTCTGCTTGTACAATCAGACCCTGACTCTGGCTGGGACCTCCCACTCCTCCCCCTACACCTGCCCCCAGCTGCAAGCGTGGCTGGGGGTGCTCACTCTGCGTCCCTCTGCCACCTGGCTGGTGACTTCTTTGCCTCTGGAAAACCGATCCTTTCCCAGCCATCAGGGGACCCCGTGCACACAACATATGTGAAACAGAAGTCTTGCTTGCATAGCCTGTCTGGGGGCAGCAGGGGCCCCGCCCCGGGGTTCGGAGGAAAAGGAGCCCAGAGCAGGGGCTGAGTGCAGGTGGAGCAGCAGCCAAGGCCTGTGGCCGCGCCCCCTGGAGGTCCCTGATGTCCTCCCCGTTCTTGGCTTTGCTTTCGGATTCTTCCAGGGACTGCAGACCCTGGAGCACTTGTGCCTTAGCACAGTCTGCCTGACAACCCGACAGCTGGTTCCTGGAGACCTCGGAGGCAGCGAGGTCCCCCTTCAACCACGCGGTGGAAGCCAAGAGACTAACGCTCCATCTCTGCTCCTGTGTCCTCGTCAGCTTTCCTGGCTGATCCGTGCGGGCAGCGTTTGCCCAGGTCTATGCCTGTTGTTCTGGGGTGGTCCCAGTTTGCACAACGGATCACGAAGTCACTCAGGACACAGGGGGCCAGAACTTGTCCACAAACTCTGCACTTGTGTGTTCAACCAACCACGAATAGAAAATACAAGCTTTTAGAAAAAAAAGTTGCATCTGGCGTGAACATGCACGACTTAATTTTCTTGTCACTATTCCCTAAAGAACTCAGCACAACATCATTTGCATCCCATCAGGTATCACAAGCAATCTAGCAGCAACTGAAGAATAGAGGAGCATGCGCACATACCCTTCGTGTGGCGGCCTGAGCGCTCTTGGGTTTTGGGGTCCAACAGGGGTCCTGGCACCAATCCCTCGCACTCACAGAGGGCCGATGTCTTTGTTGTACTGATTGTTTATCCGGCGCACTGCTGCACGATGGAAAGACTAAGAAAGCCACATGTGGAATTCAAATTTGATCAGTCCTCCCACGGAAACTCAAGGGAGAGATGGGATTAATTTTTGTATATTCTGTTAATCCAATATATTCAAAACACCATTGCCTCTACATGTGATCAATACAAAGTTAATGATATGTTTCATCCATTTTGCATGAGGTCTTTGAAATCCAGGAGCATTCATATTTCAATTGTGGCTCAGTGTGGACTGCCCGATTCCAAGTGCGCGGGTTGGAAGGTTGCAGCTGGGGGGTTGGAGAACTTGAGTGCTCAGCCCGTTTTCGTCCATGCTGTGATGTCACGGGGCTTGGATCATCAGAGCAGAAAGATGTTGTAAGACTACTTTCAGAGCAGGAAGGGCATGAGTGAATCTCTTCCCTAAAGTTAGAGATACAAATGGCATTTTAGCACAACAAACTATTGTTTATAAATTCAATGTTTCAATCTATGCACAAGACAAGATACAGTTGCTAAATACAAGTGGGAACAGTTTTGAAGCATGTAAAATCTTGCAATAAGCAAAGTTTTGTATCTGTCATTCAGCTTCAAGACGCGTCCTCCGCGCCTTGAGAAAGTCGTGAGCTCGTTTTACCGATGCTCTCGTCCCTTTGCTCACCGGTGTTTCCACACATCTGCCAAAGGTGAAGATTCCTGTCTTTAAAGACAACCACAGTAGTGGGACCCAGGCTTACAGCATTAAAATTCCTTCGCTTTATCCAGTACTCACTGTTCACATTTCCCCAGTTAGCAGATTTTTCTCTTGTATTCGGTTTGTTGAAATCAGAACCCAGCGAGGTGCACCCGTTGCAGTGCGCTGGGACGTGTCTCGTATTCAATGTGTGGTTTCCCTCGCCTCTCCTGACGATTCACTGGTTTGTGCGCCCTATGGAGTTTTCTGCAGTCCAGATTCCGAGGCTGGAGGCTCCGGGGGCCCTGAACGAGTCGCTCTCCCTCTGCGTGTCTGCAAACTCTCAGAGCCAAAGCCTGCTGGGGCGCGGGGGCGCACACTCCGGCAAGAGCGCCACGCAGATGCTGTTGCGTCTGCCAAGGGGTGTGTGGCGTCTGGTTATTCCTCTGTGGGGGGGACAGGGAGGGGGACACAGAAACTGCCTCGGGGGTGAGTCAGGACCAGGGCTGCAGTCCTTACTCCTCAGGTGCTGGGTCCTGGGCAGCTTCAGGGAGGTTCAGGTCGGGGTGACCTGGGGGCAGAGGAGGCACCCGGGGCTTCAGGACAGTGGCCATCTGCCAGCCGGGGTCCGGGTACTTTGATAATTCAGCAACCAGCTCAACCCCGCCAGGGCTGCCTCTGCGCTCAGTCCTGCGTTTGCTCTGGATTGCAGCCTTGAGAGCAAACGCAAGCCCTGAGCGCTGGAGCCCCGGGGGCGGTGCCCACGACGGGGACCGGGGGCGGGCTGTGCGTCCCAGGAGCTGGGGCGGTGCCCACGACGGGGGCCGGGGGCGGGCTGTGCGTCCCGGGAGCTGGGGCGGTGCCCACGACGGGGGCCGGGGGCGGGCTGTGCGTCCCGGGAGCTGGGGCGGTGCCCACGACGGGGGCCGGGGGCGCTGGGCAGGTCACAAAGGAAAATCCGGGTTCCAGCCAGGGAAGGGGCGTGCAGCACTTGGCAGTGGAGCAGGGCCACACCCAGCCCGACAGGCCCCCTGGGCATCAGAGCGGCTGGCACCGGACGTCCACACACGTCCGCTTGTGCTTTGGTTTGCTGCAAGCTGTTCAGGATATTCTGACTCCCACAGGCACAGAGGTGCAGGCTGACAACGCTACCAATGCCCCCTTCCCATCACTCCAGGGAACCACGTCTGTCCGTCCGTCTGTCCATCTGTCTGTCCGTCCGTGTCGGGCTGAGCAGGAAGCAGCAGGGGTGCGCTCACGCGAGTCACTGTCAGCCCCAGCATGTAGGTACTTTGGGGAAGCCAAGAGGACAGCAAGGCGGGTCCTCGTTCAAACGCTGAGGTCATCAGGACCCTGAACCGCCGCGGACCCAGTGCAGCGGTGTGGGCGGCACCGCAGGGCCGGTCCTATTGGCAGAAAGGCGGCTCAGGTTCGCTCCCCTAACAGAAGGGTCCTGAGACCCCCAGACTGCGGGCAGCCCCAGTGTGTCAGGCGCACGGGCCCTGCTCTGGGTCCCTGCTGTTTCTCCGTCCTCCCTCTTCGGGGTCTCGTGGCCTTGGCCAGGCCCTCACCGGCCTCACCTGCATTTCTCTGTTGGTGAAGTGGGATAATAACCGTGGGCTGCCGTGGGCTTGTGCCCAGGGTTTGATTCGAAACAGGAAAATGCCCCGCAGGGGGTATGAGAGCAGGGGACACAGTGTGTGTGGGACGGGGGAGGCGCCGCAGTCCGGCTGTGGGGAAGCTGTAGTGTACGTGTTCTGCACACAGACCCACACGCGTGTGTTTTGCTGGAGTGCGCCGCCACGGGCACCTCCCGGGAGGGTTTTAAGTGAGTAGAAAGTAAAAACCCTGCATTTTTTAAATCAGCGTGACAGCTGCCGTAGCCAGTAAGACGTCTTCCGCGGGGTGAAACCGTGCACAGAGCAGGCGTGGGCGTTCCCCGTGAGCGTGTCCACGCCGTTCCGCCTGTGCCGTGGTCCCACCGCTGGCCGAGGCATGCCGCTCTTTATGGCACGGTCCTTGGGGCAGGGCTGCAATGATGTGCACTCCCTCCTGGCAGGACCCCAGGGCCTCTGTGGTCTCCCCGAAGTCCTTGTGTCCGGGTGTCCCCGAGCCCTGGCCGAGGCCCCACCAATGGATCTGCTCAGCCCGGGCGTGTGATTTTGCCATTGGTGTTAAACCAAGCACAGACGTCCAAAGGACTGACTCTGTATCTTACAATAATGAAAACAAAGAAGATAAATATATCTTACATTTGACACTTAGACTGGAATTATAGCTATGAGCTACTTTTTTTTAATGATTTATTTATTTATTTGAAAGAGTTATAGAGGCAGAGAGAGAGAGAGAGAGAGAGAGAGAGGAGAAGGCTTCCATCTGCTTGTTCACGGCTAGAGCTGGGCCGATCCAAAGCCAGGAACCTGGAGCTTCTTCTGGTCTCTGATATGGGTGAAGGAGCCCAAGCTCTTGGGCCATCTTCTGCTGCTTTCCCAGGCCATAGCAGAGAGCTGGATTGGAAAGTGCAGACCCAGGGGGAGGGGGAGGGAGGGGGAAGGGGGGAGGAATGGGGGAGGGGGAGGGGGAGAAGGAGAGAGAGGGGTCTTCATCTGCTGGTTCACTCCCCCAGTGACTACAACAACCATGGCTGGACCTGGCCAAAGCCAGGAGCCAGGAGCTTCTTCGGGGTCTCCCAGGTGGGTGCAGGGGCCCGAGCACTTGGGCCGTCCTCCCCTGCTTGCCGGACACGTCAGCAGGGAGCTGGAGGGGGAGTGCAGCAGTGGGACACGAACCGGCACCCACAAGAACTGCCAGCGCCGCAGGTGGTGGCTTCGCCGGCTCTGCCACAGCGCTGCTCCCCTGGGGTTTCTCCTTCAGGGTGTCATGTCATCGTCTTTCCCTGCACATTCTCTGTGGTTCGGGACTGCCGAATCCTCGGGTGCGGCCTTCCACGTGTGGCCGTGTGTTTTCCAAGGCCACAGCCAGCTACTGCATGAAAACCTGCTCCCCGCGTGAGATTTTCACCGTCCTGAAACCAACCCGGCCTGCCCTTTCGGTGCCGCCCGCGTGGGACTGGCTCAAGAGACACGGCCGCCCTACCTGCCGCCCGAGGGCGTGGCGGGGCTGCCAGGGACCCTCCGCCCTCGCTGCTGGCAGAGTGCCTTGCGTTGTGACAGCTCTTCCTTCCCCACGCCCACGCCTTGGGGCTGAGGCCGCCGCCCGCTGTGTCCTGAGCCCTCAGCTCAGCTGCCCTGGGCCTCACGCGCCTCTGGGATTAGCGGAGCATGCCCGTGTGAGCCCGTGTGAAGGGGACAGCTGCTAGTGACATTGCAGACAGCTGAACGGCAATTTGAATCGCATGAACATTAAGGCTTTCCTAAGAGAAATATGCAAACCCTGTGGTTAGAACGATTTACTCTGGCGCCACGAAGCACCGCTAAAACCCCTGACATCAGCACAGCAGGGGTCTGCGCTAAGAACCTCGTTTGAATGAATATACATTTTGACTTTTCCACTACAAGGGAATTAGGGCAGAAGATTTATTTAGATCTTCCTAATTAATAGCCCGCATTGACCATGCTTTTTGCTTTATCTCTGATTTTATCTCATTAAGAGGGAGGCAGAAATTAGTTGCATTTTCCACTCCCTGGGAAGAAGCCTCTCGTTATCCCAGGCCTAGGAGAAGAAGTCGGGTGTCCGGGGGCTCTGGACAGTGGCACCACCCGCCCTGTCCCTGGGGAGGGCGACGCCTGCCTGTGCTCAGCTCTGGGACCCTGGGCACCCTGGCTTGCGTGCGGGCTGTCACAGTGTCCACTTCACGGGGAGGGCCTGGGAGCAGGCTGCCTGCTGTGGCCTCTGCGGGGTGGGGGAGGTGTTTCCACGGGCCACATGGCCCAGCTGTGGTTAAAGGAGACTGCGGGGCAGCACCTTGCTGGGCGCTCTGCTGACCACTGGCTGGGTCCTTACGAGATGGCCAGATGGCCGTTTGGGAGCTGGATGCCCGCGTGTCCCTGAGCACCAGGCTCTGCCCGCCTTTACCACTGGGTTGTGCCCTTGTCCCCTGGGACCCCGCTCGGCCTCGGCTGCTTCTCCTTGCAGCTCCCTCTCCGTGCGGCTCTCGTGCTGCTGCTGTGGGCGCGAGGACGTTTATCTCCGAACCGAGGGATAGAGAAATGTCAAATTTCTTTACTTTGGAAAGGACTGAATTAAGTAGGACTCTGAGGCCGTCTCCGGCGGGCTGGAGGGAAACCCAGGCTCGCACAGCCTGGGGCTCAGGGCGCTCTCGGTGTGGTCCCGGCAGCCCAGCCCTCCAGTCCCGGCTGCGCGCAGTGGACTCGGTGCCTGTGTGCTGTGCTCGGGCACAGGCGGAAGCCGAGGTCTTCCTGCTGCGTCTGCTTCCTCTCCTACCACCGGCCATGATCTCAAAAGATTGTTTTATCACGAGCGGCAGAGCTTTCCCCCCGGGGGGCCATGGGCTCCCAGGTGAACTGTGGGGGACAGCTTCCGGCTGTGAGCCCTCGCCGGGGCGCAGGTGCAGGTGCCTGGGTGTGCGTCACTCCCATTGACCACGTAACTCCCTGGAAAGGATCGTGAGCCTCAGCCCTCAACCTTCTCCGAGCCTGGGGCACTGGGCTGTCGGCTGATGGATTGCGCAGGGCACGGGAGGCCCTCGCCAGCTGTCGTGGCCTCTGCACAATGCTTGCTCCGATACCAGCTCCCCTGGCGTCGTGGTGGGGGGAGGGTTGTGGCTACTTCAGTTCTCCACAGCGCCAGGCCCCGTCTGACTTCCGTGTTCGCCGTGTGTCCCTCTGTACCCTGTTCTCCGGTGAGATCTGGCTGCGGGGCCCCCCCTTGTCCGGTGAGGCACCCTGGTGGCTGTCGCTTGCACCCTCTCCACGAATGATGGGCTGCACCCTTGCCGGTTACCTGCCGTGTGGTCATTCGCCTCCAAGAAGTCTCTCCAATCACTGGCCGACTTTTTCTTGGGCTGTCTGCCTTTCTCCTCTCGTGTGAGCTCATTTTCTATCCTGGAGAGGAGCCCTCATCAGCTACTTCTGTGAGAAATGTCTTCTCCAACTTGGGGGCTTGCTGTGTTAGGCTCAAGACGTGTCATTTGCTGGACAGACGTGCTACATTTTAATAAACTCCAATGTATCTTCTTCCCCCTTGTTGGCGTGAGCTCTTACCTGTTCTGTTTAAGGGATCTGCGCCTGCCCCAAAGCCCGGAAGATTCACTCTGACATCCTCTTCTAACTCTTTGTATAATTCCCACCTTCCACAGTCCCAACCCAAATCACTCAGCGTTGATTTTGGTCCATAGTGTCTTCTTTGTCATTAATCAAGGCTCTGCCTCTGGCTCGCTGCCCACTTCCCATTTTGTTTCTTAGTCTCTTCCAGTAGTTCGCAACCAGAGGTCGTTCTGCCCCCACCAAGGGGATTTTGCAATTCCTGGACTTTCATTTATTTATTTTTTTAGCACGTGTATGGAGAGGCCGCTGCCGGCATCTAACAGGCAGAGACAGAGAATGTGGCTGAGCACCCTGGGTCACACAGGACAGCCTGAGTCACCAGTCAGCCACTCCTGGAATCTCCTCACCCCAGTGCCACACGCCTGCCACGTCCACCCCAGCCACACAGGAACGCCCCCCACGCCTGCCACGTCCACCCCAGCCACACAGGAACGCCCCCCACGCCTGCCACGTCCACCCCAGCCACACAGGAACGCCCCCCATGCCTGCCATGTCCACCCCAGCCACACAAGAACCCCCCCACGCCTGCCACGTCCACCCCAGCCACACAGGAACCCCCCATGCCTGCCACGTCCACCCCAGCCACACAGGAACCTCCCCCACGCCTGCCACGTCCACCCCAGCCACACAGGAACCCCCCACGCCTGCCATGTCCACCCCAGCCACACAGGAACCCCCCACGCCTGCCACGTCCACCCCAGCCACAAGGAACCCCCCACGCCTGCCACGTCCACCCCAGCCACACAGGAACCTCCCCCACGCCTGCCACGTCCACCCCAGCCACAAGGAACCCCCCACGCCTGCCACGTCCACCCCAGCCACACAGGAACCTCCCCCACGCCTGCCACGTCCACCCCAGCCACACAGGAACCCCCCACGCCTGCCACGTCCACCCCAGCCACACAGGAACCCCCCACGCCTGCCACATCCACCCCAGCCACACAAGAACCCCCCACGCCTGCCACGTCCACCCAAGCCACACAGGAACCTCCCCCACGCCTGCCACGTCCACCCCAGCCACACAAGAAACCCCCCACGCCTGCCACGGCTCCTGTTTCTTTGTTGTTTTGATACATAAATTTATGAGCCATTTGTTAGTTTCTTAAAAACAAACAAAAAACCCGCTACAGTTTTGGTGGAATTGCACCTTTCTGTAACAAATCTGATAACCCACCAATGTGACGTATCCTTCCACTTATCTCGATGGCCTAAATTTTCTTATTTGAAGAATTTTTCTCTATAAAAGCTTGCACGTCTTCTGCTAGATTTGTTCCTGGATATTGATATTACCATGATGTTGTAAATATTATCCATTCTTTCTGTCTCAATTTCTAGTTCACTGTTACTGGCATACAAAGTCTATCTACCTGGATGTGCTAACACGTATGTTGACATGCATGTATATGTTAACATGCATGACATATGTGTTGTATTTGTATGTCACAAGCATCCCTCTGTGGCAGTGGCCATGTATGTAGCACTAGTACTGAATTCTCTTTCCAATTCCATTAGATTGTGCAGGTTTTTGGATTTTCTGTCTATCAATATCAGGTAGGAGAAGGTTTTTTCTTCCTTTCAAATGGTTGCAGCTTTTATGTATTTGGTGTTGACCGTCCCGGCAGGACCTCAGCACAGTTTGAGCCGGCGCTCTCACTCTCCATGCCTTGTTTCTAGTCCCAGGGGGAAGCGTTAGGCATTTCCCGGCTAAGCGTGCTGCAGGTAATTATTTTTCATAGCCACTTTATCGGATTAGGGAAGGCTCTTTCTATTCCGATTTGCTGAGATTTCTTTCTAGAGCCGAATGATGCTGAGTTTTCGCAGGCATGTATTGAAAGGGCCGCATCACTTCCGCCTTTGCTCCGCACGTGGGATGTGCAGGGAAGAGTTAACTCTACCCAACAGAGTTCTGGTCGTTTCCCCCGGCAAAGAGGTGGCTCCGGGTGTCCGTGAGATGTCCTCCCCCAGCAGGGTCCTTGTGCCAGGGCCGGTCGGCATCTGTGGGTGCAGGTGGCGATGGGGGCTTGGGGACTCGCCACATCAGTGCTGACCTCTGCAGGGGTCAGAGACTGGAGGCGTTAGCCCTGGAGGATCTGGAGACCAGGACTCAGCCCTGTGGGCAGCCGGCCTGGAGCCCCAGCGAGGACCCTGGACCCGGTGGCTCGGGTGAGCTCCCCAGGTCAGCACTGGCCTGGGTGCCGTCAGGCAGTGCAGCTGGGAGGAATGAGGCTGCCCAGGCCCCGTGGGGAGGACATGCATGGAGCGTTCCTAGTGCGACCCCTCTGGAGCCCCCCAGACTAAATTGTGTGTCGCTGTGGGCTGGTCCTAGTTTGCATCCTTTCATGTACCAAAGTCTCAATTGCACATACAGCACCTCCCCGAGTTCCCTGAGTCAGCTGTGGACTGAGGGGCTCCTGGAGCCCCCAGAGCCTGCAGCCAGCTGGGGCCCCTCGCCTGGGGACATGCAGCGCTGTCTGAAGTGACAGCGGTCCTGCAGAGGGCTGGGCCCTGCCCTTGTGAGGCTGGCCCGGCTCAAGTCACTGCCGGATGAGTTACGCTTTTCTTTCCAATGTGAAACCGATCGTGTGTTCTAGAGTCAGCCCAGGTTGGCCACGGTGGCTCATATTTTATCATCCCCTCTGTGTCACCAGTGAGATTGGTAACAAGGGGGTGAGGTGGGATTGCCTGGGATTTTTCTTTGCTCGATGTCCTGGCTGGGTTTTGCTGTGGGATTAGACTGATCTCATGTGCACACGCTGCAAAGCCCTTCCTGTCCGCTGAAGAGGTTATGTAAGAGCGACATTAACTCTTCCTTAATTAGCTAGTTAGAAAACTTTACCAGGGAAGCCTCCGGGGCCAGAGTTCTTCAGTGGACATGGAGGTTGCAGATTTCCCATTTGGTATTTGGTCAATTTTGGAAAGTGGTGTTTGCTGGAAAATTGCCAATGTCACGTAAATTTCCGTACTTGCAGAGTAAATTCATTCATAATATTCTTTGGCTAATTTTCCCTCTGCGGGGCTTCTACCGAAATCTTCTCTCAGATTCTTGACCCTGGTAATTTGTTCTTTCTGTCTGACTTTCCGGGTCACCCTCGGTGAACATTTACCGATCATTTATCCGTCTTCTCAGGAAACTCCCACACCGGCTTCTGTCCAATTGCAATCTGATGTTGCCGGTACAGTCCTTCCCTTCCACCTGGAATTCTGCATTGTTTTCAATGCAGTTGTTAGCAGTGATGATTTGACTGCTGGTGTTCAGCTTCCTTCTTCCTGGGGCGTGCCCTGAAGACCACGATCGTCATCTCAGCGTGGCGTAGCTGTGCTTCGGTCATCGATAGGAGTTTGTGTGTGCACGTGTGCAGGTGCAAGGTGGTAAACTTAAAACTCTGCAAGTTCTGCACTTGCTGGGGTTGTTTCTCCGCATGGGACACGTCACGTGTGTCATCACGGCGCACAGCCTCTGTCATCTTTCCTGGCATTTGTCTGCTTCCTTCATTATCGTCTCAGAGATATGTGTTAAAACATATCACAGAAATCGTAGACTTTTCTTTTGTTTCTATCAAGCTTTGCTTTACATATTTTGAATATATGGTAATTAGGTGCATGCAAATGTGGGATTTTCACACCTTTCTAATAGATTCACCGCTGTGAGGTCCCCTTGTTTCCATCAGTGCTGTTGCTGCTGCTTCTTTTTCAAGATTTACTTATTTGAAAGACAGAGAGAGAGAGAGAGAGAGAGGGCGAGGTCCTCCATCTGCTGGCTCATGGTTCACTTCCCAGTGGCCTGGGCTGGGCCAGGCTGAAGCCAGGCATCCAGAACTCCATCCGGGTCTCCCACATGGGTGCAGGGGCCCACCTGCGCCGTCTGCTGCCGCGTTCCCAGGTGCATTAGCAGGGAGCTGGCCTGGAAGTGGAGCAGCCGGGACGTGACCCGGCATCCACCTCGGGATGCCGGTGTCATGGTGGTGGCTTCACCCTTGGCACCATGACGCCAGCCCCAAGGCCGCGTCTTTGAGGTCGACTTCGCACACCAGTGTAGGCGTCACTGCTGTTCTGATCAGTGTGTGCCCGCCCTTTTCCTTCCGTGTCCACTGTTCACCCTGCCCCGATCCTCATGGACAAAGTGTGCTGCATTGGTCAGCTTCTCATTCCTGCAATTACATACCTGAGACCAGAGAAAAATCTATTTCCTCACAGCTTTGAGGTTCCAGTCCAAGATCAGGGGGCCCCGTGGCCTTGGCCTTGGGAAAGGTGGAACACGTGGAGGAAGAGGGACTCTACGCAGGCTTTGCTAAGCAACCTGCTCAGAGCTTCCTCTGCGCGCAGCCCCCAGGGAACCGACGGCCTCCCAGGCAGCCTCCGGGGGGGGGGCGATGTCTCCACCTCTGGGCACCTGAGGACTTTGGGGCTGACGGTGCTGCGCCTTCTCCTTACGGTTGCTCGGAAGTCCGGAAGCTCTTGTGCCGTTGGAGCGCTCGTCCGTTTAGGCGTCACGGAAGCTTGGGCACCACTGGGTTTCTTTTCTCCATCCCTCCTTCTCCCCCTGCCCGCGTGTGAATCGATACGTTTTTATTATTTTGTATTCTCCCCTTTTAGCTTGTTTTATGTCCCCTTTTGTGATTTTTAATAAACTAGAGATTGTAACGTGCACCTCGAGTCTTCCCAGTGGGTCCGTCTAACGTGAGAAGCACCTCATCCTGACCCCACCCTGCCCAGCTCACTGAAGCTCCTTTGTAATCTTTCCACAGTATCCCGGCAGATTAATGAAAGCCAATTCAATCTTTAACTGCTGAAATTTTGCCTTTTGAGAATAACAATAACTGCGTAACCACAAGAATAGGTCAGTGCCCTTCCATTAGGTGGATATTCGGGCCAAGTTCTGCCCCAGGTGCTTCGCCCAGGTCAAGCGTTAGTCCTGAAAGTGGTCCTGTGAGACGAATCGGAGCCTCAAATGCGCCTTAGAGGAGAGACACTGTGTGACTCACCAGGGTCACAGTGGGAGGGACAGAGCTGGGACAGGAGCCGGCCCAGAGTGCACCGTCCCTCGCCGAGTGTGGCCACCCTCTCCATGCCTAGAGCTGGCACGGAGGCGCTCTGGCATCAGAGGAGGGAGACGGGGAGCCGGCAGGTGCGTGGGAGGACTTCCAGCTGCCGCTCCGGGGAGGAAGGAGCCAGGGGATCCATCTGGCGTCAGGAGCTTTAGGCCCAGGAGGGTGACCCAGGGGCTACGCCCTTGGTGCAGAGGCTGCAGGGGCGGGGGAGGGTAAGGGCAGAGCTGGGCTCCCTGTGCCTCAACTCAGCGCCCCTGATGTGGACAGACCAACCCCTCCCCTTCTTGTGTCATTTTGGTCAACACTCAGAATATGGGGGTGGAGGGAAGAGTGGGAGAGCTCCTGGAAACTGCCCCAGCCTGAGTTCCAGCCCCGGGCCCCCTCTCCACTAACCATGGGCAGGACACCTTGACTTGGGGCCAACCTGGCCAGCCCAGTGTGAGAGGGAGGGGTAACTCCCCCAGAGGGAGATGGGCAGTGTGGTGTACACCGCCTGGCTGGAGCAAACGGAGAACAGCAGGTGGCATGGTGGGGGCCGCAGACAGAGGAGCCCAGTGTCGCTGCCCATTCATCTGCTACAGTCCTCTGTCTCTTCCATGAGTTCCCGGGGGCCTGGGAAAACTGGATTTCCCACAAATGATGTTGAGACAATAAAAGTACTTTAACCAAACGTTGGGCATATTACATTTGGCCATCTTTAAAGTGAAAAAAAAAAAGTCCAGAGTCATCCATTTCTCCTGCGATTACTTAATTTCCATGCCATCGTCTGTTCTCAGGCCATGAAGATGGCGATGGAAGTGAGCAGCTCACTAGCAGCCGTGTTGGACAACGGCCCTCCGTGCAGAGATCGCCCAAGACCTGGCCTTGAACCTCGGATGTCTGAGTTGGGGAAGTACCTGTCGGTCAGAAAGGTGAGAGGCAGCGAGGTGAGCTCCGGGGCGTCTCAAAGCGGAAGGACTTCACAGCAGAGGCTCCCGAGGACCCCCTGGTGCTAGGGAAGACCCATGTGAGCAAGCGGCCGGTTGAGGAGCCGTCTCCTGACCCCGCTGTGCCAGGAGGGATGTGTGACCACCAAGGGAGAGATAATGACCATGTGCCTTTTTATATCACCAAAGACGGCAGCCCAGCTGTTGGATTGGGAGCCTCTGATTTTAATGTTTGTGAGGCTTTGAAATCACTAAAAATCAGATGTTTCTGCTCAACCCAAATTCCCCAATTTTGCAGGATGTGTCACATCCACAGAGAATGAGATGGGCGGCCCTGGCCTGCCGCAGCCCCTCCCCCCGCCCTGGGAAATCCAGCAAAGCGGGGGTGGGAGAGGCTGCAGCAGGATGACGGTGGCTTGATTGGACTTCTGGCCCCTGGCTCCCGCACGTCGGCCCACTGCTGGAAAGATTCTGTGGTCAGATGGGAGGAGCCCGTTTAACCCTCTTCGGGTCCTCCCGTCGAGATCCCCGGGCTCCTGGGAACTCTGCACCAGCAAACCGCAGCCCCGAAGGGAGACCCAGCGGTTCTGGGGCTGCCCACAGCGCAGCTGCCGCTCCGCGAACTGCATTTTCTTCGTCTCCGGAAACACTCCCTTCCATCCGGGGCCTCCACCAGAAGCAAAGAGCTGGGGGCCGGCACCGGCAGGGGACCTTCTGAGACACGTCCGGTCGCTTGCCCTCGCTGCTCCTCAGGGCCAAGGGAGCAGGAGGTAGGCCAGAGGGGTCAGCGGGAGCTCGGGCTATTGGCCGGAAGAGGCAACGCAGCCCAGCAAGGGCCGTGTGCCCACCCTGCCTCAGTCTCCCCACTCCCACCGAACTCTGGACTCAAAAAGGCAAAGGGGCGTTGATCGGCCCGGGCTCCTGGTGGGGGTGAGGGCGGCCCCTGGCCCTGCTCTCCTTCACGGCACCGCTTTCCTTTCCTGAGACGCTCAGACCCAGCGGGCTCTCCCCCAGCGACAGTGGCCGTGCCCCCGTGTCCAGGCGTGAGTGGTATATAAATGGGGTGTCCAGGTGGGGAGAGCGAGGCTCGAGGTGAAATCCTCCCCCCACGACTCGCCAGGAGTGCCCTGAGTTGGCGCCCAGCAGAGTCTATGGGCTCCGCCAGGTGAGATGGGGAGTCGGGGGCCGTGCCCAGCAGCTGTGTGGCGCGGTGGCCAAGGGCAGGCAGCAGGCACCGAGGCCGAGCGCCTTCTGCCTCACTGCATCGGACACCGAGCGAATTAGCACTGGAGTTCCTGGGAGAGACGAGGCGTGCAGTCTGGGCAGAGCGAGACGAGGTCCTGGCTAGATCTGCCCCAATCCGGCACCACGAAGCCCAGGGCTGCAGGTGCTCCTGGGCCGCCCTGGCGGAAGCACAGACGGGCGATGCCACAGTCGCCACCTGCCAGGGCTCCCGGTCGTTCTGGGAAGAGACATGGCCTTGCTGGGTGAGTGCCTGGGCTGCGAGAGGGACAGGCCCGTCCTGGACCCCTCCAGGGCGTCTCCTGTGGCGTGTTGTCGAGCAGGTTCTGTCCCCTGTCCTCTCTCTCCGCTGTCTCCTTCCTGTGGCTCCCCTGAATGACCAGGGCAGTTACAACTGCTGCAGCTCTGTCGCCATCTTCAACAGCCACGCCAGGTGCAGCCCCAAGAGGCTGGCGTGGAGGCTGCCTGCCCCGCAGAAGTGGGCCCAGTCTCGCCTGGTCTAATGCCGGGGTGTGCCTTTGGGAGACTTGAGTTTGTGCTGCTTTTTTTGTATGACTGTTTTATTTAAGAATAGTTTAGGCTTACAGAGCAGATGCCAAACTCATCTACCGCATGCCCAGTCTTCCCTGGTGTTGAGCTCCTGACCACAGTGATACACCTGTTCCAGCTAAGAAACCAGCGCTGACCATTGAAGCCTAGGCTTAGCTGCTCTCCAATGAGCCCTGAGACCGTGACCCCTGCTCCTGGGGCTCCTTAGGCTCCGCTTGGTTGGGGCAGTTTCTTGGCCTTTGCTGGGGGGTGAAAACCCTGTGGGTTTTGAGCATTGGGCCTCGTGGGAGACCCCTCTGGGGTCTTCTTCCCCATTAGGGAAGGGATACAGGGAGACTTAGTGCTTTTTTTTTTTTTTTTTGAGAGGCAGAGTGGACAGTGAGAGAGAGAGAGAGAGAGAGAGAAAGGTCTTCCTTTGCCGTTGGTTCACCCTCCAATGGCTGCTGCGGCCAGCGAGCTGCGGCCGGTGCACCGCCCTGATCCGATGGCAGGAGCCAGGTGCTTCTCCTGGTCTCCCATGGGGTGCAGGGCCCAAGCACCTGGGCCATCCTCCACTGCACTCCCGGGCCACAGCAGAGAGCTGGCCTGGAAGAGGGGCAACCGGGACAGAATCTGGCGCCCTGACCGGGACTAGAACCTGGTGTGCCGGAGCCGCAAGGTGGAGGATTAGCCTGTTGAGCCGCGGCGACTTAGCGCTTTTGAACCTCAGTTTGTTTTCTCCCAGTGAACATTCTTGAAGCTATCTAAGAGCCGAGGATTCCACCTGCTTTATCTCATTTAATCCTCATGAAAATGAACTCGAGGGAGGTGCCTTATTCAACCCATTTTACAGATGTGGAAGGTGAGACTGTGAGGGTAATAGCTCAGTGAAAGCCTCACAGCCGGGAGGATGTGCTGTGTTCCTCAGCACCCAGCGGCAGACCGGGACCAGGTCTCCTAGGATGCCTGCAGCCGTGGCCACCATTCATGGAAGCTTTGCCACATTCCGGGGTTTCACAGATTTGCCCTGGGCACAGTTTGGATTCTGGTGGCGTATGGCTCGTGCCAGGCCCTCCTAGGCCACGGGGTCTAGAGCTTCTTGGGCAAGATGTTGTGACTGCAGCCACTGGGTGTCGGGAACCCAAGTGGGAGTGTCCGTGTGTGGCTGGGCGGGGCCAGGGCGCAGCCTGGGGCCCAGCCAGGGGCGCCGACCTCAGAGGAGGCCACGCAGGCTGCAGGGGCCCTGAGCAGCTGAGCTCGCTGCTGGGGGGTCCTGCTGTGGGGCTCTGCTCCCCTCCAGGGCGGGCCGCAAGGAGGAGCCTGCGAAGCTGCCGCAGGAAGGGCCTCGCGCCTTCCTAGTCACTTCCGGTCTCTGAGCTCGGCCTCTGCTGCTCTCCTCCAGCCACGAGGTCCCTGCACCGGGGCAGCGCCCCATCTCCGCCTCGGGGCTTCTGGGTCCGGATGGCCACCAAGGACGACTCGCTGGTTCCGTTTGCCCATCCCAGCCTCCTCACCCCATAGTCCTCTCTTTCCTTAAACTCAAAAGTTTCCAGTGTGGATGCATCCTGCTAGAGGACACTTTGTATTGCTGTCCCTGCGAGCGAGTCCACGTTCCTTGCCCAGTTCTTGGTGTAAAACGCACACCAACCGAAGGGATCTTGTCCTTGGGCGTCTGACCCCTCGTCCTCCACCAGTGGTCCCAGGCCCTGCCAAGCTCCGGCACCCATGCTCGGTGTCTGCGGAGCTCTCCCGGGTGCCCCCGCCCCTGCAGCACAGCACGAGGCTCTCAAGCACCCCCCCCCACTTTGCCACCCACGAGGCCACCAACAGGCAGCCATGGAATGCTTTGAAATAAGGTGGCGGGGGGCGGGGGGCTGGCTGTGTCCTAATGAGAGCTGCCCCTGCGAGGACTGGGACACCCAGGGAGACTAGCGCTGGACTTGAATGACTCACATCACACCCGGCCTGAAGTCCCCTAGCAGTAATAGGACATTATTTATTGTAATTTATGCAAATAGATTAGAGAATTTCCTGATACAACTGAAAGGGTCTAAATTATATTCAAAGGAGAATATTTAATGACGTGTTAGCAGGTTCTATATTTGAGAGCTATTTGTTAAAGTGCTCCCAATTTTGACAAACATTTGTAGAAGTGATTTTTTTTATCTTGAGGGAACAGAAGTAATATATGGGTAAAAACTTTGAGTAACGCTCACAGATGACAATGGGAAGAAAGAACTCAGCCGCTGACGTATTTCTCTGGCTTGCATACAAATCAGCCGTCGCTGCCTCTGTGTCTAATTATCAGAACTCATTTTTATAAAACCAACAAGGAGGGATTCTGACAGGATTTTCTTTTAAAAGAGTTATTTATTTATTTGAAAGTCAGAGCCAGAGAGAGAGAGAGAGAGAGAACTTCCTTCCATTGGTTCACTCCCTAGATGGCCGCCATGGCCAGCACTGGGCCAGGCTGAAGCCAGGAACCAGGAGCTTCATCCACGTCTTCCACATGGGTGCAGCGATCCAAACACTCGGGCCAACTTCTGCTGCTTTCCCCAAGCCGTTATCAGGAAGCTGGATCGGAAGTAGAACAGCCGGGACTCGAACCAGCACCCCTATGGGATGCTGACGTTGCAAGCAGTGACTTTATCTGCTTTGCCACAACACTGGTCCCTTTTGTTAGGATTTTTTTTTTAAAAAATATTCATTTTATTTGAAAGGTAGAGTGGCAGAGAGAGAGGGACAAAGAGTGAAAGAGAACTCCCTTTTCCTGGTTCACCTGCCAGCCAGGAGCCAGGAACTCCATGTGGGTCCCACACGGGTGGCAGGGGCCCAAGCACTCGAGCCGTCATCATCCTGCCCCCCAGCACCTCAGCAGGGAGCCGGATGGGAAGCAGAGTGGCCAGGCCTTGGGCAGGCAGGGGTCTGGAGTGGCAGCTTACCCCCCCGCACCATGAGACTCCTCTGTCTGTGGGGCTGTTAGGTGGCCACAGCGCCTCGTGAGCGGGCGACGCAGCAAGTCGCCTGCGTGGCTGCCAGGTCCCAGAGTAAGAACGCCCCTCGAGGAAACCCAGGGAAGGGAGACGGGGAGTCTGGGGGTTTCTGTCATGGCTGCTGGCTGGGGAGGGTACCCGCAGTGGGGACTTCCGGCAGAGACCCGGCAGTGGACGAGTGGGGCTGAGGCTGCCGTGGCGGTGGGTGGCGCCCGGGACAAGCTCTGGCTTACTAACCCAGGCTCTGCTGGCCCCTGTTTCATTTCTCAGGGAGCGCTGCTGTGAACATCCCCTGGCTTTCATCTCTGCATCCCTACAATTGGAATAATTGCTGGATTAAAAGGAACAGGCAATTAACCTGCTGGACCTCGCCAACTCATCCTCAGCAAAATCACAACCATTTGTTCTCTGAATCCACGGGGCTCCTCCCTGGAGTCCTGGTGTGTGTTGGCATCAGGTCCTCCCACCCCCAAGGGCCTGGCTCAGGGCTGAACCGCAGCCTGCAAGTGTCTCCCACAGATGGCGCTGTTGCCTTGTGCGCCTGTCACGCGGAGGGAAGGCTGTGATTCTGAAACAAAGAAAGGAAGCCCTGCGCACAGGATTTCTGTGTTTACGCCGAGACGGCCAAAATCTGTGTTTCCTGTAAAACTCAGATAACTTTGTGATCCACCGTTCTTCAGAAGGGAAAAAGAAAAGCTTATATTTGACCATCTTTTTTGAAATCTTTAGAAATTCATCCTTTGAAACAGGTCTTTGACAACTTGCAACAGTGAGTGCCCAGTCCATGTGTTTCAGCAGAAAAGAAATCATTTAGATTTTAGCTTAGTAATTTTTTCATTCTCTTCCTCCAAAAAAATTTCTTGAATCAAAAGGAGAAGAGTGAGAAATGCAGATGTGCATGGAGGATGCAGACGTGCATGGAGGATGCAGACACGCATGGGGGGTGCAGACATGCATGGGGATGCAGACATATATGGGGGATGCAGACGTGCATGGGGGTGTAGATGTGCATGGGGGATGCAGACGTGCATGGGGGTGTAGATGTGCATGGGGGATGCAGATGTGCATGGGGGTGCAGACATGCATGGGGGATGCAGACATATATGGGGGATGCAGACGTGCATGGGGGTGTAGATGTGCATGGGGGATGCAGACGTGCATGGGGGTGCAGACATGCATGGGGGATGCAGACATATATGGGGGATGCAGACGTGCATGGGGGTGCAGACGTGCATGGGATATGCAGACATGCATGGGGGATGCAGACATATATGGAGGATGCAGACGCGCATGGGGGATGCAGACATGCATGGGGATGCAGACATATATGGGGGATGCAGACGTGCATGGGGTGCAGACGTGCATGGGGATGCAGACATGCATGGGGGATGCAAACATCTGGAGAAATGGAGACATGCATGGGGGAATGCATACAGGGAAACATGGATGTGTACAGAGAAACACACAAGGGCACATGGAAACACACGAGCACACAGAGAAACACAGGTGTGCCAGGAAAGGCGGCCGTGCGCAGGGCCCTCTTGCAGACCCGAGCTCCAGCGCACTCTGGACTCGTGCCCAGGTCTGTTCAGACACCCAGCCCAGGCCCCTGGACTCGGCCCTGGTGCTCGGCCTCCAAGGCTGGGGTGGCAGCAGACACAGCGGCTGCGCCTCGCCTGGGTCACAGTCAGAGCTTTCTCGTTGTCTGAGCCTCCCTCTCTTCGTTCACTCAGTTCCGCCCCTCCTGCCCAGGGATGTCAGCCTGCCCCTTCCCTCACAGCTCACACCGGGATGGGTGGTCTGCCTCTGGGAACTACTCTCTGCCTGCCCTCCCTGCAGCCCACCCCCCGTCCTTTCCACTGGCACCAGAGCGGGGATGGAAACTGACTTCAGGCTGCCTGGAACCTGGAGGTTCTGAGGCCAGGTGCTTACTCCCTGGGGCCGAAGGCCACGGTTGATTAGTAATGCCTGCCAGGTCACAGGCGTGGTGAGAAGGGGCTGGCCTGCTGGCTTGTCTTTTCAAGGGAGGTCTAGCTTCTTCTGTAATTAATGCAATAGCATAGAGACCTGGAGCAGCTACGGTGTGCTGGTCTCCAGGGTGGGCAGGGAGGTGACACCTGTACACCCCAGGCCCTGGTGGGGGAGGGGAGCTGCTCTCTCTGAGTTTGAAGCGTGGCTCTATCTGAGCCCCCGGTGGAATGCTCGGCCCAGGCGTCCACGGAAGCCCCCGCTGGTTCTGCACACGGCACGCCAACAGCTGGATCTTGGTTCTGCACACGGCACGCCAACAGCTGGATCTTGGTTCTGCACATGGCACGCCAACAGCTGGATCTTGGTTCTGCACACGGCATGCCAACAGCTGGATCTTGGCTGCCAAATTCTACAGCTGCCTGGAGAGAGGTGGGCAGAGCTGTGTGTGCCTCCCCCATCACCCCCACTCCTAGGACCTGGCGTGTGCTCAGCCTCACAGCTCCCCGTGAGCACAGAGGACAGGCAGGAGGACCCAGGGAGACCAGGCCCTGGTCTTGGGCCCAGTGCCGGGGCTACTTGGCTGCGCGGATGGCTGAGGCATGGTGTGATGCTGGCTCCGAGCCCAGGGTGAAGCCCCGGCTGTGACAGCACCGCTCGGGGACTGCAGGGACTTCGCCTCACCTCCCTGTGCCTCAATGGAGCCTCTGTCAAATGGGCTTGAATAATAATCCCGCCTCCTATGGCTACGGAGAGGGTTGTGTTGAGTGACTGTGTGTCAGGGCTTAGCACAGAGCTGGCATACGTCCAAGGCCTGTGACGGTCTGGTCAGTGCCACCAGTGGCACCAGGCAGCCCCTCCCTCCCTCACCTGTGGCATCTCCAGGAGCATGGAGCATGTCTACAACATGCAGATCCGTTCCCACGCAGCCACGAAAAGAGAGGAGAAGCCTTGGACCTGCTGACGTGGAGCAGTTTCTAGGAGACACGACTGAGGGGCAAAGCCGACACGTTGGGGCACTTTCTGTGCAAAACACAGGGATGCACCTGCATGTGCTTGGGACACATGCCTCCACACACTCATGCCCCTGCACACACTCACAGGGATGCTCCTGCACACACTCATGCCCCTGTACACACTCACGGGGATGCTCTTGTACACACTCACAGGGATGCCCCTGCACACACTCACAGGGATGCCCCTGCACACACTCACAGGGATGTTCCTTATACACAATCACAGGGATGCTCCTGTACACACTCACAGAGATCCTCCTGCACACACTCACGGGGATGCCCCTGCACACACTCACAGGGATGCTCCTGTACACACTCACAGGGATGTTCCTGCACACACTCACGGGGTTGCCCCTGCACACACTCACAGGGATGTTCCTTATACACAATCACAGGGATGCTCCTGCACACACTCACAGGGACGCTCCTGCACACACTCACAGGGATGCTCCTGTACACACTCACAGGGATGCCCCTGCACACACTCATGAGCTTGTCCCTGCACACACTCACAGAGATCCTCCTGCACACACTCATGGGGATGCCCCTGCACACACTCACGGGGAGGCACCTGCACACACTCACAGGGATGCTCCTAACACACTCACAGGGATGCACCTGTACACACTCACAGGGATGCTCCTGCACACACTCACAGGGATGCTCCTGCACACACTCACGGGGATGCCCCTGCACGCGGGGATGCACCTGCACACACTCACAGGGATGCCACTGCACATGGGGATGCTCCTGCACACACTCACGGGGACGCACCTGCACACACTCACAGGGATGCCCCTGCACACACTCACAGAGATGCCCCTGTACACACTCACAGGGATGCTCCTGTACACACTCACAGGGATGCTCCTGTACACACTCACAGAGATCCTCCTGCACACACTCACGGGGATGCCCCTGCACACACTCACGGGGATGCCCCTGCACACACTCACGGGGATGCCCCTGCACACACTCACGGGGAGGCACCTGCACACACTCACGGGGATGCCCCTGCACACACTCACGGGGAGGCACCTGCACACACTCACGGGGATGCCCCTGCACACACTCACGGGGAGGCACCTGCACACACTCACGGGGAGGCACCTGCACACACTCACGGGGATGCCCCTGTACACACTCACAGGGATGCTCCTGAACACAGTCACAGGGATGTTCCTGCACACACTCACGGGGATGCCCCTGCACACACTCACGGGGAGGCACCTGCATGCCCACAGGGGCTCAGCCCGTGTCTGGAAGGTTCTGTGTGGGGCTGGTCACACAGGAGCCCCTGGAGAGTACAGGAGAGGCCAAGACAGTGGCGCCTGCGCTTCTCTGTTTCTCTGTCCCCGGCCTCCCTCCCTGGAAGCCTCAGGGCCCAGGCACAAGGGCGAGGGCCAGGGCCTGGCTGTTGTCTTCCCGGTTGTGCCTGGGCACCTGGGCTGCTGCTGGCCGTGGAGCAGGTGCTCAGTGTCCAGGAGAGGACCGTCGGGCCTCACTGGGCCCCCTGCTCCCTGGGGCTCAGGGGGACCTTGGCTTCCTTGGCAGGGGCGAGCACTGGGGAGGCAGGTCCCTCAGAAGAGGCGAGGCTGCCGTATGTTATGGAGGGTGGAGGCGGCTGGGAAGGACCTGCAGTGGCTACAGAACAAGAAAGATCGGGCTCTGGAGAAGGAAGATCCTTGGGACGGATTGCACACGGCTACGCTGCAGCACAGTCCTCTGTGACTGATTGGCGCAGAAACCCCATCCACGGGTTTACTGCTCAGTGGCTGCCATGACGGTGGCTGGGCTGGGACCAAAGCCAGGGGCCAGGAAGCCGATCCGGGTCTCCCACATGGTGTCGGTTCTTACTGGATGCTGTCTGACTCTCACTGGCTGCTGCCCACTCAACCATGGGGGTTTAGGTTCCTGGGTCTCTCTCTCTCCCTCTTTCTGTCTGTCCATCTCTCTCTCTTTCTCTGTCTCTCTGTCTGTCTGTCTGTCTGTCCGTCTCTCTCTCTCTCTCTCTCCCTCTCTATTTCATGTGCTCTATATATTTTTAAAAGTATGTATTGATATATTCGGAAGCCAGAGTTACAGAGAGAGGGAGAGACAAAGAGAACGAGACAGGAGAGATCTGCCATCCACTGGTTCACTCCCCTGATGGCCACAGTGGCCAGGGCTGGGCCAGCCTGAAGCCAGGAGCCAGGAGCTCCACCCAGGCCCCCCACCTGGGTGGCAGGGGCCTGAACACTTGGCCATCTTCTGCTGCTTTCCCCAGGCCATTAGCAGGCGTGGAGCAGCTGGGACACAAAGTGGTGTGGCAGGCGGTAGCTTTACCCTCTACGCCACCCCCCCTCCCAGGTCCCTCTCTTGTACCTCTTTGCTTGTCACTGTCTGCCTCCAAGAGCCCAGTGCCCGGCCTGGCACGGAGCAGGGACTGAGCCAGTAGTTCAGGTCTGGTGCCTTTTACTCTTGGTAGGACTCTGCACTCATCCCAATCCCGACGTTTCGCGCTGGGAAGGCAGAAGTGTGGGGAAAACCCCACGTGGGCACCTCATTGAGACGCGGGATGTGTAGGGCTGGCGGCTGCATCTCCTGCGTGGCTGCTCGGATGAAAATACCCCGCGCGGAGGCTCCGTTCCACGTGAATGTGCAAATTAATCAATACCGGGCCGACGACTTTCAGAAAGCTCCGTGCTGGAATTCTGTAATGACATGTTTGGGCCTCACGGCCACAAAACATTATTTTCTAGATGAAAGTAGATGAGGGGCTCCATAGGAAGGTGCCCCTGCAAGTCACAACTGGGTGACGGAGGAAGATGCCGGGGACCACTGCAGGCCCCGCGGAGTGCCCGCTCCTTGGGCAGTGTCTCCGCCAGGGTCCGCCTGGCGCACTGCATGAACACTGACAGTGCCTTGCGCTGCTTTCTGGCTGGCAATGTTTTCCTCACCAGTTCTCTGTAAGACGAAAGCCACACAAACGAAAACAGGCGTGTCTGCTCTTGGGAATGTTCTCGTTGTCTGGTGGCGTTTTCCTGGGTCACATGACCTCCTAGGGAGCATTTTTTTTTTTTTGACAGGCAGAGTTAGACAGTGAGAGAGAGAGAGAGAGAGAGAGAGAGAGAAAGGTTCTCCTTCCATTGGTTCACCCCCCAATGGCCGCTAAGGCCAGTGCTGCACTTATCTGAAGCCAGGAGCCAGGTGCTTCTCCTGGTCTCCCATGGGGTGCAGGGCCCAAGCACTTGGGCCATCCTCCACTGCACTCCTGGGTCACAGCAGAGAGCTGGACTGGAAGAGGAGAACCAGGACAGAATCCAGTGTTATTTATTAGAGAGGCAGAGTTATAGACACAGAGAGAGAGAGAGACAGAAAAATTTTTTCCATCAGCTGGTTCACTCCCCAGATGGCCACAGAGGCTGGAGCTGGACCCATCCGAAGCCAGGAACCAGGAGCCGGGAGCTTACCCCAGGCCTCCCACACAGGTGCAGAGCCGAAACACTTACGCCATCCTCCACTGCTTTTCCAGGCCCATTAGCAGAGAGCTGGATCGGAAATTCGGCAGGCGGCTCTCAAGCCCGCACCTACACGGGAGGCCTGCACTGCAGGTGGAGGTTCATCCCACCACGCCACAGCGCCGGCCCCTAGGGAGCATTTGAAAGCTCAGCGCTGGGCACTTTGCATCTGAGACCTGGGCCCAGATTACAGGGCCAGCAACAAGCCAGCTCAGCAGGTGGGTCAGGGCCGGGAGCCAGGATCCCTGGCTGGCCTGTGGAGGCTGCTGCTCCTAGCCCGGGGTCTTGAGTGTCCAACCCTTGCCCATAAACTCCCCCATCAGTGATGCAAGGACGCTGAGCCCCGCGGGGTCTTTGCCCCCAGCACTGCCCACAGCTCGGACAGGGAGCTTTGCTGGCCGTCCTGCGCACACGAGTGTGGTGAGCACTACTGCCGGGAGCACCCCAGGCTGTGACCATCCAACACGTCCTCTGTGTGCTCCGTGTCCCTGGAGGACAGGGTGAAGTTGGCCCTGGCCGTGGCGGAGGTGCCCCAGTGGTGCTCACTGGGGCGATGGCTCAGGACGCGCGGGACCCATGGCTCACGGCCCCGGGTGGCCCCCAGGGGCCCTGACTGTTCCCTGAGGAGCACTCTGGCCCTGCCCCCGCTGCATGGTTGTAAGTGTCGGTCAGTAGATCCCTCACGTGCAGGAACACGCAAGCCGGAGCGCACAGCCCAGTGACTTGAAGGGCGCGGAGTGGAGCGGGAGGGCAGGGGAGGTCTCCCCTCCCCCCTGCCCCCATCAGCTGCTCCCCTGACTGCAGCCACCCGGAGGGCGGGGCCTGGCCTGGCCTGGCTGAACTTGGTAGTGTGCGGCCATCACTGAGTCCGACCCGGCCACTCTGCGCCCGAGCATCCTTGGCGCCTGTGCGCTGGCAGCCCTTGCGCGTCTCCCATTGTGTGATTGCGTCTGCGGGCGCTCAGTGAGCTGGCTCCGGCCTGGGGACGCTGAGTGGCACTGCTGCGAACCTCCTCCGTCTTGCGGTGAACGTTCGTGTGTGTGCGTCTCTGTCGGGCGTACAAGGCAGAGGGCAGGTGCATGTCCGGTTTTAGGGGGTGATGCCAAACAGACGCCCCTGAAAATTAAAGAGGGAAAGATTGAAGCTCCATGGAAAAGTCGACAGAAGACTTGAGCTGTCGCAGCGTCACGGATGCCTGATTGTCAAATAAACATTGCAAAATAATGCAGACCCCTTGAGTCATCAGGAAACGCTCACCAACTCCTCCCCCACGCATTCCCGTGCAGTAAACACGGGAAGGCAGGAAAGACGCGGGGAGACGTGGGGAGGGGTCCGGGCTGGGGGCGTGCCGCAGAAGCATGGCTGCACCCTGGCAGGCGAGGCGCTGCTCCTTGCTTCTGGTCTGGGGCTCTCAGACCCCAGGGGGCTGCTGTGGTCCCCCAGAGAGCTGCAGGGGGCCCCAAGGTCTCCAGGAGCAGAGCAAGGCGTGGGGGTGGGGTGGGTGGGGAGGGGCCTGGAGGACAGGGGCCAGGACCTCTCAGGGCTGGCAAGGGGACGCAGGAGTCACGGATCTCCGGAGCAAAGGCCACCCCGGGACAGACAGCAACCTGCAGACGCTGGCCGGGACCGAGGGGCAGGGCCGGCAGACCAAGACCCTGCCCTCACCCCTGCCCCACGCATGGGGAGAAGGTGGGGGCAGGGGGAGAAGCAGGCGAGTCACAGAGAACACACCCATGGGTGAGCGTTACTGGCCTTCTCTGGGAAGACTGGGACTGAGACCTGGTACAGCAGGCTGTGAGAACACCACCCCTGCAGTCACACTGTGGTCTGGCAATCACCTGTGTCTCCGCCCCCTGCCCTGCTGCAGGCTCTGTGACTCTCCCTGCCTTCCCTCTGGAGCCAGGGACTGGAGAGAATATGGATGCACTGCCCTGCCCTGCCCCACCCACCCCGCCCTACCCTGCCCTGCCCTGTCCTGCCCTGCCCTGCCGAGGGAGCTGCCTGTCTCACGGAGCACCTACAGGACAGCAAATGCCCAAAGCAATGGGACAATGCAGTGTTTGCTGCCATGAGTGACACAGAAAGGGTGCCACTGTGGAGGTGCTGGGCCCGCGTGCTCTGGGGGTGACAGACATGGAAGGGGCAGCCAACCCAAGACGGCAGACTCACGGAGAGCAGGCCGAGGGGAGGGAGCAAGCTGTGCAAGGGCCCCGAGTGGACAGGACGGATGTGTTCTGGGGCGAGGACGTTGACAGAGGCATAGCGGTTGGGGGGCGGGAGGGCAGGGACCCAGGCCCCGCAGCCCCCAGGGAGGGGTTTTGGAAAAACAGCCCTGGCTGTTATGGAGAGAGAACAGTGCCGGAAGATCTCTGTCTGTCATCCTCTATCTTCCTCTTTTTCAGATGATTTTTAAGAAGCCCTTCTTTAAATGAGATTTTCAGAGTCTATGAGTGGTAACGTTCTCATCTCCTGAGCAATCATCTCCCCTATCGCAGGATTTCAGATTCCTCCCGGGTTGGCTCATTCCTGCGCTGAGCAAAGCCGTTTGCACTCGTGGCTTCTGCTAACCCCTTACCCAAGCAGGGAACTCCCCGTGCGTCTGGCTGCGTCTGTCACGGTGACCTCTGTCGTGTCGCGATGCGTCTGGGGCTGAGCGGAGTTCCTGGGGGTTCAGCAGAGAAGGCTCAGTTAGTCCGAGTTTTGGAAAACTCAGAAGGATTTTGTTAGTGAAGAACGGCCTCCTCCACCCCTGCTCCTTCCCCCGGAACCCCCCTCCCCACCGCCAGGTCTCCTCTGCTTATCTCCAGCGTCCTGTCATCGATTTCCACTTTCTAAATTTAATTGCTGGTGTTTTGTTCATTTCTGCACCCCAGTTATGTCTAATTATGACTGTATTTTTCACCCCTAGCTGTTCTATTCGGATCTTTAAAATTTGAATTCACCATTCCTTTCTTTGATAGCATTTAGTCCTTTCACAATGGCTATGGTGAGTCTTTTATCCCTTCCAAAGTCTTCGACTTTCCTAAGGTCCTTGTTGGAAAGATCAATTCTCCCTGTTGTGTACGCTGGTTCTCTGTTATCATCCATCTTCTTCTCAAGTGGTTTATAATTTTTAATTTTGATCTTGTGCTCAGCTGGGATGGTTATGTGCTGGGACAGATTTGTGTAGCTTTGACTATGAAATTATCCCTGTAGACCAATTTTCCCCAGCTGGAAGTAAGTGCTACGTTTATTCTGGTCTGAGATGTCTGCTCTGTCCAGGGAATCTAAGCCACAGCTCTGCATCCTGGTTCGTGTGGCATTCCCAGCAGGCTCGGAGTCCACGCTCTCCCTGGTGGGAGCCGCATTGCAGGCTCCGGTGTCTGAAGACGTCCAAGGTTTTATTTTACATTGTCACACTGCTCTTCGATGAACACTTTGCTCCCAGACACCCCGAGGATGACTCCCAGTTCTCTTGCTAGCCTTGGGCCAGCGGCCTCCCCAGGAGGCATTTGGGGGCCTATTTGATTGTCGTGAAGGGGGGAGGGGGTGGTGCTGCAGAAAGCCAGAGGGTGGAGGCCAGGCAGGGCTGTGGCCATCACCCTACAGTGCATGGGATGTGCCCTCCGGCAATATTTTACCTGGTGGGAGGAGGAGCCGGCCCGTGAGGCAGGTGCGCACGCCTGAGCCCCGCTCCAGACCGGGAGTGCGCTGGGGCGGACACTGGTCGGGGGCTCAGCTTCTCGGGCTGTCCTCACTCACGAGGTCTTGCCCATGGGGCAGGTTAAGAGTGACATCCTGTTTTGGTTTGCGCTTACTGGAGGAGTCAGGAGGCGGGGCTTTTAGCTTCTTGTAAGCTTATTGGTCACCTGTGCTGTGAAACAACCCCCTTTCCTTTGGTTAGATGAACCCATCCACACGGCCCACCTACCCACACTGGAGTCAGGCTGAGCGAGTGGATTTGTTGAGAAAGGACCCACGGAGAGATGCACCCTGTGTGTGGTCGTAACCCTGTGCTGCTCAGCCAGCCCCTGCCTGGGAAAGGGCCCAGGGTCTGAGTATAAGTTGCTGACTGCACACGGGAGAAAGCAGGGCACTGAAGTCCAACCATCACCCAGCCTTAGACCCCAGAAGGTGGAACCGGAGAGGAGGATCCACCTGTCTACACCGACCACTCACGAGTACCGTCCTGAGAGCGCTTGATACTTCCCGGATCTTTCCACATGGGGCGGGGAAGGTTTCTCTCAATCCTCCCAGAACCCCATGAGGCGCCGGGGTGCTGCTGTCCCAGGCCACGCCGTGGGCTGGCCGTGCTTTGGAGACACAGGGACTTCAGAGAGCAAACGTGTTGTCGTACTGGAGTGCTGCTCCGGCATGCCTGCTCGTCTCTTCCCTGAGCCCAGCACGGGAGGACACAGGGTGGGACCTCCTCTTCCTCTACCACTGAGAACTTGACCTTGACCTGGAATGGTGGGATGGCGTTTGTGAGCGGAGGTGGCTTTCACGCCCAAAGCTACGACCTTCCCCAGAGTCGACTGGGCCTTGAGGAACCAGCGTCGTGCCCCTGGAGCCTGGGCTGTGCTGGAGCCCTGACCGACGGGAGCTGTGGACTGGCTCGGGGCCCTGGGCTCGAGGAGTCCTGTCCCTGGTTAGCAGCTGCACTAGGCTGGATCTCCACGCCGTGTCAGGGGAGGCCAGAGATCCATGCAGGTCACCCAGGGGCCGGAGCGCCCGCAGAGCCCCGGTCCTAGACCCCTTCCCTCTGCATGGTCACACCTGCGGTGCCTGTCCGGGGAGAGGACCTGCCTCTCCAACTCTGCTGGCAGCTCAGGTGGCTCGGTCTCCCAGGGCCGGAGAAACATCACACGCCAGCTCCCCAGGCGCCCTTCACAGCGTCCTCATCACATGCTTATGTGTGCACTTTCCAGGTAGACTGTGGGGTGCATAAGAGCAGCGATCTTGGCTTTCTGAGTCTTCCAGCCCTTCCTTGCACAATGCCTGAAACGAGAGTTGCAAAGTTACCTGGGAAAGCAGCCGAAGACGGCCCAGTGCATGGCCCTGCGCCCACGTGGGAGACCGGGAAGAAGCTCCTGGCTTCTGCCTGTCCCAGCTTTGGCTGTTAAGGCCATCTGGGGAGAGAACAAGCAGGTGGGAGACCTCTCTCTCTCTCCATCTCATTCCTATAAATAAATAATCTTTAGAAACATTCTGTGCCGTTTCCCATGGTTGCTAAGCTGCAAACCACGCCCCAGAGCAGCAGCTCTCTGCAGCCCCGCGTGCCCCGTCTCGGCCTCACTGGACACCAGGCGTCATCCCAGCTGTCAAGGTTTCCCAGGCTTCCGTGCGAGTCGCTGGTGCCCTCGTATTGAATTCACTTCATTCCTGGCGACTGAACATCGTTGTCTTTTACGACTTCCCTGGTCCCATCTTTGGGTCGGGCTGCTTTCCGTTTTCTGTTTAGAAGTTCCCTCCAGGCCTTAAGGATACCATTCACCCGCGATGCAAATGTTTTCTCCAGCTTATCATCTCCCTCTTGATCATTGACGTGCATGGGATTTATCCCGGTGCACGTCGTGAGGCAGGGATGCAACCTATCTCCTGCAGGATGATCTCACATCCGTTGAACCGTCCACTTCTGTTTCATCGATGCTGAAATGAGGATCTTTATTAATAATTTATTTGAGAGGTACAGTTACAGACAGTGAGAGGGAGAGACAGAGAGAAAGGTCTTCCATCTGCTGGTTCACTCCCCAAATGGCTGCAATGGCCAGAGCTGCGCAGATCCGAAGCCAGGAGCCAGGAGCTTCTTCCCGGTCTCCCACGTGGGTGCAGGGCCCCAGCACTTGGGCATCTTCTACTGCTTTCCCAGGCCACAGCAGAGAACTGGATCAGAAGTGGAACAGCCGGGATGAGAATCGGCACCCATATGGGATGCCGGCACCGCAGGTGGAGGATTAACCTAGTGCACCATGGTGCCAGCCCCGTACCATTAATTTTTGAATGCCACTCGTACCACATACTCCATCTGGGTTTGTCCCTGAGCTTTGGTTCTTGCCTGGTTTTCTCTCTGATGCTGCCCGGGCGATCTGAAGCTATTCTACCTTAGTGCTGGTTTTGTTGAGTGCTGACACAGGCTAACCTGCACTATCCCCCCCTCTCCCTCTCCCTCTCTCTCTGGATGATGTGATACGGTTATTCTTCCTTGCAAGCTTCATAATGATATTGTCAAGCTTCAGAAAAGCCCACGTTCGGATTTTGATTGGAATTCCATTAAATTCACAGCTTAGAAAGGTTTTGTGTTTTCACGACATCACACCTTGTCACTGACAAATGAGGGTGAGGCATCTCCGCTTTTCTTCATCTTTTACTTCTCACAGTAAAGTTTTATAACGTGTGTCACGGAGCCCTGCGCGCCCTGCTGAGGCTGCTCTGAGCCGTGTGGTCGTTTTGTGACTACTCGCAGAACCTGGTACTTTCCTGGCTGGCACTCTGGGCACAGAAACTCGTCGATTTCTTATTTATTGATGGGTCATTTGGCAAACGCTCCTTAGCATTCCGTAGCTTTTTGGCTGATTTTCTTTTTTTTACAGGTAGACTTTTTTTGTATGGCATAATCTTTGCTTCTGCCTTTCCAATATACGATTTAGACTGTTTAATTACTTTTGTAAAAAAGATTTATTTATTTAGTTAGGTGAAAGGCAGAGTTAAAGAGAGGCAGAGGAAGAGAGAGAGAGAGAGAGAGAGAGAGAGAGAGAGAGAGAGAGAGGTCTTCCATCTGCTGGTTCACTCCCCAGATGACCTCAACAGCCGGAGCTGCGCTGATCCGAAGCTGGGAGCCCAGAGCTTCTCCCAGGCCTCTGACACAGGTGCAGGGGCCCAAGGACTTGGGCCATCTTCTACTGCTTCCCAGCCCATAGCAGAGAGCTGGATGGGAAGTGGAGCAGCCAGGACTCGAACTGGAACCCATATGAAATTCCGGCACTGCAGACTGGGGCTTTAATCTGCTGCACCACAGCGCTGGCCCGTGTTTAATTACTTTTGATAAAACGATGTTAAACACAAAGATTGTAAGAGTTCTTGCCTTGCTGTGGTCTTTCATGAAATGCACCAAGCGGTTCTGTGTGAAGACAGTCTGCACCGTGGCAGCAGATTTCCCGAGAAGTGTTGTCAGAGACGAAGCTGAATTTCAGCCGGAGCCTCTCCGTGCCCGCCTCCGTGTAGGAGGTGATGATGGGACCTCCCCAGTACCCCTCCAAGGAGACGCGCGGTTCTCATGCAGGGCAGCAGTGAGCACACCTTCCGCCTTCAACTCCTCAGCATCAGAGCAGCCGGGTGGGTCTTAGAGACAGCTGATGATCCGCGTGTTCTCACTCAGAGAGGGGCTGCCCCACTGACACTTGAGTCACGGCGGATTGATACCCTTGAACTTCTTAACATCCTCGTTTCTGTATTCTGTACTTAGGCCACTCTGTTTTTTAAATAAAACATTACTGGGTGCACTGCACGGTCCTTGATCATTTCCCTGCTACTGGTGGAGATGCGTGTTCTGTTTAAATTGTCATTGATAGTTACGTTGTTGCCTTTGGTGCCAGCGCTCTGCCATCCCCTGTGGGCTCTGGTTCGAGTCCCGGCTGCTCCACTTCTGATCCAGCTCCCTGCTAAAGGCCTGGGAAAAGCAGCAGAAGATGAGCCAAGTCCTTGGGCCCCTGCACCTGTGTGGGAGGCCTGGAAGAAGCTCTGGTTCCTGACTTCAGCCTGGCCCAGCCCTGGACTCTGGCCGTCTGGATAGTGACCCAGCAGATGGAAGATCCTTCTGTCTGTCTCTCCTTCTCTCTCTGTAACTCTTTCAAATAAATAAATAAGTCTGTAAAAAAGTTACATTTACACACTAAACACATAAATTTCTATCTCTACAGTTATAAATATTGAGAAAAACTAATATATACCGTCACCGTAACTCAAGAAATCTACAATAAAACGCCAGTGTGCTTCATGCAGCTTAAATGACTAAGGTTTTGTTTTTCAAAACTTTCAAAAAATCTGAGGACACGCAGATCTTGGCTTGGCTCAGTAGCTCCTACATCTCAGTTGGGCCCACATCTCTCAAAGCTCTTCCTCATGGTGATAAAGGGTTGCCACAGCTCCAGGCACTACCCTGACATCCACAGCAGAGAGAAGAAGGGACGTTCTGTGCCAGCTGCTTCTATTTCAAGCATTCCAACCTCAAGAAGAGTCCCACTAACATCTCACTGCACAGAACTGTGGCACGTGCCCCTCACCCTCAAACACAGGGGACACCCGGAATGGGGTGACGGTGCTGCCCAGGCAGTGCAGGTGGGAGGAAGGGGGCCAGTCGCAGAGGAGTCTGGGAAGTGCGTTCCTCCCGCTGAGCTGCCCCCGAAGGACTTGGCGCAGTGAATTTCCTTCTACAGCGAACAGTGCTGCGATTCACCTGCGTGTTAGCACCAGGGACCACTTAACATTTTCTAGGTGCATGTAGGAGGTTAAGAAGGGAGAGTGGAAGCCTCTTTTTGGACTGATTCGTGAGTCATCTCCCTTTGAGTGGCTTTGCTTGAAGTGCCGGATCCCTTATCCTTTATTCCATGATCTCATCTGTCGTCTGCATTTCATTCCGACGCGATTGCCCTTCCTAGTCCAGGTAACAACAGAATACATTTCCTTCCCAATAATTTGTGTCAAGTTATCTGTATCTATCTATCTCCTTCAATAAAAAGCACATAGTACAGCCAGTGTCGCCGGCATCAGGGAGAAGCAGCCCCCGTCTCTGCGGGTGCTGGGGCCGATGCTGTCCTGCCCGTGTCCTTGGCGGCTCGCCCGTCTTCCGCGTACCACATCTGGTGCCCGTGTCCTTAGCGGCTCGCCCGTCTTCCGCGTACCACATCTGTGGCTTTTGAGATTTCCTGCTGCAGCGGGGGGATTTTCGGGGAAGTAAACTGGCAGGTCTTGGCTGAGACTGGTGTTTACTCTCCTCGCTGGTGTTGGCTCCTTGCGTAACGAAGCCAGCTTTGTTTACGGCTGATGCTTCCTGCCAAGTCTACCATGTGTAGCTTTGTCCATGTTGCAGAGTTTATGGGATGCAATGCACAGTGGTACCTTAACAGACGCGAATCCCTCGAGAGTTAGTTCTGAAAACCCTGGCAGCGAACGCACCTCTGGGGTGCTGGGGAAAGAACGTGGAAGTCAGACTGGGTCCAAGCCCTGCGTTTTCCTGCACAAGCTTCCTACCCACTGCTGTGTGCCTCAGTTTACAAACGTGCTGTGCAGCCTCTAGCGTCAGGCTGGTTCGTGATCGGATTCATGTGGGGATGAGGAACCGCACAGAGGCGCCCTGAGTACCAGCCTTGTGGATGTCTCTTTCTCCGTGACCCCTCGGCTCAGCCGGGCTGACCAGCGCCCAGGGCACTCAGCTCCGCTTGCCAGGGCCCCGAGGCAGGGCAGCTGTGTCTTCTCACGCCCTGTCTGGGGGCATCTGTGCCACACGGGCTGGCCTGGTGCCTGTCACGCCCAAGCACCCCTCTGAGGAGCAGCTGTGCCCGGGGGTCTAAGGTGCTCACTATTGGAGGACAGCCCAGCCAGGCGGCCCGGGGGCAGGGGCTCTGCCGAGGAAAGCGGAGCAGGTGCACGGCTCCTGATGAGGTCCCCTCGAGAGGCAGAGCTGACGCCCCCGGCCCAGCGGTTCCTGTCCTGGTCCACACCGCGGCCTTCCACTCTGCTGACGTGGGTTCGGGTCTGCTGGGTCTGTCTCGGCCCTGTCTGGACCCAGACGTGGGACTCAGTCTCTGTCCTGGGTCCCCGGGAGCTGTGACCAGTGCTCAGCATCCGGGCATCTGCAGGGTAGCACAAGGCACCGAAGGCAGTGACCGAAATGCTAGTGATTGTGTTCCACCTGCGCCGGGCCTCGACTCCTCCCCCGCCCACTCCCTGGGCAGGTGTCTGGACTCCCTCCCAACAAGGTGGCTGGGTCCAGGCACGAGGACCCCCAGAGGCAGGCAGCGGAAGTGCAGGTGTCCGGGGGCCTGGGTCTGAGCCCTGGCACCAGCCCAGGTTCCCTCAGTCGGGCAGCCACAGAGAACCACATTGATTTATGAGGGACTTCATTTCTCCGTGCATTGGGTGTGCCTTTTTTCTTTATTTGAGCAGCAGACTAAGAGATGGAGAGAGAGCTCGCTCGCTCCCTTCCAATGGTCTGTTCCCCAGGTGCGTGAGGGGACCAGACACCCCAGGTTTCCACGCGGGTAGCAGGGAGCCAGCTACTGGCGCCACCGCGGCTGTCCCCGGGGCCTGCGCCAGCAGCAAGCAGGAGTCAGGAGTGAAACCCAGGCACGCAGCCATGGGTGCGGGCGCGCTCCTCGCTAGGTCAGATGCACACCGGAGGATTACACCTGGACCTGGAGCCAGCTCTTGTGTCTACCTGAGGAGGTGGGGCTTCCTTGCCCATCACCAGGGTCAGACCCCCAGGTCCCGAGAGCCCCTCGGACGCCCGGCCTTGCTGTGTGGCCACCCCCCCTCCCTTGGCTCTGTCCAATCACCACTGCTGCTCTCCTTGCTTCAAACACAGAACAGCTTAAAATGGCCTTTCCCGTGCCCTGGCTCCCGTTCTCCAAAGCTCAGCCTCCCCTCTGTGGTGTCTTTCTAAACAAAGCCCCAGCTCCCTTGAGAGACGGTGACACCAGCCCAGTGTCTGCCCTGCTGTGAGAGTACTGTGTCACCGAGTCACTCACACCCCCTCCCCTCGCCCCTCCCCCCTGCCCTGTGCCGGCTCTGCAGGTTTGGAATCCCCTACAATCACTGCTTGGAACATAACCCAGAGGTGAGGGTGCCTGGAGCCTGGGCCCTGGGAGGTGAGGAGGAGTGAGCGCCCGTGTGAAAGAGGCCTCAAGGAGCTCACAGCCAGAGCTGCCCAGGGAGGGGGCCCTCACCAGGGGCTGCACCTGCCAGAGCCTGGACCCTGGGCCTCCAGCCCCCAGCACCGCATGCAGCTTCGAAGCCCCAGGCCTATGGCATTTCATTGCAGCCTGGACGTGCTGGGACCCCTCCCTCTTCCTGGCCCCCCTCTCTTGTCCCCTTCCCCCCACTGCCTTTCCAGGCCTGCTGACCGCCCAGCAATGCCCACTTAGGGCGTGTCCACCTTCTCCCCAGCAGCCACAGGGCCCCATCCTGGCCTTGTCCTCCACCCTTCTCGGTGGTGCCATTCCTGGTCTTTGACAGCATCACCCCAGAGCTCAGAGCTCTGTCTCTCCCTGGCCCAGTTTCACTTCTCTGCAGCACTTAGGGCCAAGAGGAGCACTCAGTACTCTTCTGGGTGGGCGGGGCTCTGTCTCCTGGTGGGCGGGGCTCTGTCTCATTCTCAGCAGCATCTTCAGTACCAAGGACAGTGCCTGGCATCCAGCACTCACTATCTGCTCAGAGATTTTTTTTTTTTTTTTAAAGAATTGTTATTTATCTCAAAAGGAGAGAGAGAGAGAGAGATATCTTCCATCTGCTGGTTCACTCCCCAAATGGCCACAACAGCTGGGGCTGGGTCACACCAAAGCCAGGGGCCAGGAGTTTCTTCTGGGTCTCCCACATGGCTGCAGGGGCCCCAAGCACTTGGGCCTTCTTCTCCCACTTTTCCCAGGCCACAGCAGGGAGCTGGATTGGAAGTGGAACAGTCGGGGCTCGAGCCAGCGCCCATATAGGATGCCGGCATTGCAGGCAGAGGCTCAACCCACTATGCCACGACACTGGCCTCTGCTCAACGATTCTTAGGGGATCTCACATGAGTGGTGGGGACTGGCAATAAGGGTTGGGGAGACGGATGGGGTTTCTCTCCACCACCCCGTGTGCCTGGGCTGAGGGGTCTCCCAGAGCGGGGGACTCAGGTGCTGAACCAGACAAAGTCCCGGGCAAAGCATTGCTCTCATGACGGCTGCCAGGAGGAGGCTGAGGGGCGCCGAGGACGTCAGAGACCGCCGTTGTCCCCAGGCCTGGTTGGGTCTGGACAGTTCCCAGGTTTCAGTTCACGGCCATCTGCGTCCATGTGCAGGACGCCCCTCCCTTGCTGCCCTCACACAGCCCAACCTCTGAGGATGTGGAAGACAGAGCCGGCTTGCAGTGCATCCAAGCCGCTTGGAGCCCGGCTGCGGTACCGTGTGGCTTGAGGCTCGGCTCTGCCAACGGATCGGCGGCCTCATTCCCCTTCCATCCTCGTGCCTCATGTCATTAAGGTCTGGTTTTGCAGGGCGCCACACAGCACAGGCTCCCAGAGCGGTGCCGGGCTGGCACGGAGGCGAGCACCTTCTGTAGAACCACCCTGGGCGGGGCTGGGGGTGGCGGGATGCACCTGCTCATGAGGGACACACGGCACACTTGCTCTGGCTGCCCAGTGCCCAGCGTGGGGCCGTTCGGCTGGGCTCCGTGTTGGACGACGAGGTGAGGAGCGGGTTGAGAACACCTGGACAGGAACCCGGAGCCAGCGAGGGAGGTGCGTGCAGGCCAGTGCTGCAGCCTCTGGGACGCTGGCGCCCTAGCGGCTGGCTCTCAGTGGTTTGCTTTGGCACCACCCCCGCCAGCCCAAAGTGACCTCCCTAGAGCCTGCTGGACCCGGCCCCGCTTGGCCATGCGCTTTGGCTGCACGGCCCCGAGGCAGGTTTTCAGACCAGGCACTAAAACAGAGCGGCGTCACCCTTGCCAATCCAGGGTCCGCGCTGAGCTGTGGCCACACTGCAGAGAGAGCTGCCCGCCAAGGCCGATGCTGTCTGCCGTGTGGAGCCGCACCTGCTACCACCGGCGGCTCAGGGTGACAACCAGTCACACCCGATGACTTCCTCCCAGCTCCCGGGAAACGTCTTCCAAGTGAAAGAGAGTTTCCAGTTAAGCGGCTTCCCCCTTTCCAAGCCGAGACGATGTTGAGTAATTGGCGGTGTATTTTAAATGATGCCCACCCGGTCTCAGGGCTCCGCCACGCCACTGGCCAGTGGACCTGAAGCCAAGGGTGCAGACCAGTTTGCCCTGTGCAGAAAAATCCTGACTGTTCTGGGGGAAACGTTTCTGACAGCGTGCGCTGCTGCGGCGTCTCTCCCATGGTCTTACTTCTTCCTGCCTATCTTTTATTAATGAGACTTGGTCAGGGATACGATCGGGTGGAAGAATTAAAATCCTGCCTTGGAGGCCTGTTTTCCTGAGGAGGCTGGGGTGTGGGAGAGATGACTCAGCAGATCACAGGAGCTGGGGTGGGGGGGCAGGTGACTCAGCAGTTCACAGGGGCTGGGGTGAGGGGGAGGTGACCCAGCAGTTCACAGGGGCTGGGGTGGGGGGGCAGTTGACTCAGCAGTTCACACTGATGAGCGTGGGGACAAGTGACTCAGCAGTTCACAGGGGCTGGGGTGTGGGGGAGGTGATTCAGCAGTTCACACTGATGGGTATGGGGGAGGTGACTCAGCAATTCACACTGATGGGTATGGGGGAGGTGACTCAGCAGTTCACACTGATGGGTGTGGGGACACTGTGACTCAGCAGTTCACACTGATGGGTGTGGGGGAGGTGATTCAGCAGTTCACACTGATGGGTGTGGGGGAGGTGACTCAGCAGTTCACACTGATGGGTGTGGGGGAGGTGACTCAGCAGTTCACAGGGGCTAGGGTGTAGGGGAGGTGATTTAACAGTTCACACTGATGGGTGTGGGGGAGGTGACTCAGCTGTTCACAGGGGCTGGGGTGTGGGGGAGGTGACTCAGCAGTTCACACTGATGGGTGTGAGCACATTGTGACTCAGCAGTTCACACTGACATCTGACTGCAGGGTGTGATGGTTGCATGGGAGGAGCAGTGGGGTCGGCGGCCATCAAAGTGGACAGGGAGGAGGGAGACACAGCATGGGCTCTCCTGCTGGGATGGGGGTGCTATTTCCCCGGCCGTGACCCCCACCCCAGGATCCTGGTAGCACGTCCTGGCGGACGGCGAACGTTGTCTTTGGAGCCAACAAGACGTGAGTTTGAGTTTCTCGCTCAGTAAAATGTAGGAATAGTCCTAGGAGTGGGGAAGGCACCAAACGAGACGTCCAGGGGAGGGTCCAGTGCAGGGTGTGGCTGCCTCGTCCCGTCGGGCTGGGCTGGCTGCCCCCATCCTGTCCGCCTTGCCAGTGCTCTCTGCTGTCAGCCCCCAGAGCAGGACTTCTCACAGAGGCCCTGGCCTGGCCCTGCTGCCCCTCCTCTCCCTGTTCGGGAAATCTGACCCGGAGGATGATCGCTTGCGCGCAGCAGCCCCGAGCTGGAGCAGCCACGTGAGTGGGTAAGCGAAGGCGCTGTGACCTACACAGCGTGCCAGCACTTGGTGGTGCGAGGGGTACAGTCCTGGCTCCTGCCACACACGCCGGATTCCAGAACCCTGGGCCACGTGAGAGGAGCCAGCGTAGGAGGCCCCGCACGGCGCGACTGCAGGGACAGACAATGGACGAGTGGGTTCCAGGACCTGAACGGGCAGCGAGGAGGCAGCGTGAGTGCTAATGGTCCTTCCAGGGACGATAAAAGTGCGCTAAAATTAGGCGATGGGGATGGTTGCACATCCATGCTATTATAATAAAAGCATTGAATTATGTATTTTAAGAGGTAAGTTTTATGTTGTGTGAATTTATCCTAAGAAAGCCGTTAGTTCCACTGATAAGCACTTTGTTGTACACGGGGGAAGGGAGCCTTGAAATGCTCGCGTTCGTGTACAGGGCACGCGACGTGCAGCTCGGGGGTCCTGGGAGACACCCACGGTGGGGGTCTCTGCTTCTGCAGGTCTCGAGGAAAGATCCGCCCGCCAGCCCCGGGTGTTGCTGGTCCTGCCGGGCCCCTGTCCCCTCCCCGGCCTCCCCGGGGGCCAGGAGCTGACCACCAGGGCACATCTCCATAGAACGAACTTCAGCAGATTCTTGGGGAAGGGAATGGAAAGGTAAGGGGTTTTATGGTGCCAATAGAGTTGACAATTATTCACAATTTTTTCATGACGCACGTTTTCCACAGGCTTTGGGAAGACCCTGCAGTAGCCTGCTGGCATTTGAAGAGGCGGGCGACAGCAGGCTGACTGCTTCTGTGCCGAATGAGACCACAAGCCCTGGCCTTTCTCCGCTGTGAACCCCCAGTGGAACTGTGCCCACAGCCAGCTGTGCAACCCCTCTGTCCATCGACTGGCTCAATCTTCAGGATGCAGGATGCTCTTGGCAGACCTCTCCGCCCCGCCTCCCCCAGCCTCTGCTTCCCTGGGCACGGGACGCCGGCTGGCAGCTCCAGCAGAGGATGCGGGGCTTCCTGCGGGCTCAGCGGCGGCAGCATGGGCTGGCGCAGGTCTGACTGCCCAGGCCTTGGTGCTGACGTGCACTGAGGCAGGGCAGCCGCTGGACAGAGGCCAGGTTCCGCTCCTGCCGAGGGGCGGTTATGTGAACTCGTCTTTAAAATGAATAACGGGGCAAGGGCAACTTCGCAGGTGGATAAAAATAGCAGCAGGTGCCCGGGCGTCCAAATAGCTGTCAGGAAGAGGTGGGAGACCCGAGGCCGTGCAGCGGGCAGTGGGTAGTGGGCAGTGGCCCCTGGGGCTGGGACTACATCACCTAATGAGGCAAAGGGGGCTTTCCGGAGGTGGCTGAGTGAGGGGCTTTGAGGTGAGAGGGGAGCCTGGGTTATCGTGGCCTAGCACAACACTTAAAAGTGGAGGGAAGGGGCTAGTGCTGTGGCACAGTGGGTTAAGCTGCCACCTGCTATACCCACATCCCATGTGGGTGCTGGTTCGAGTCCCAGTTGCTCCACTTCCTATCCAGGTCTGTGCTTATGGCCTGGGAAAGCACTGGAAGATGGCCCAAGTGCTTGAGCCCCTGCACCCATGTGGGAGACCCAGAAGATCCTGCCCATTTGAAGAGTGAACCATCAGATGGAAGATCTCTCTCTCTCTCTCTCTCTCTCTCTCTCTCTCTAACTCTACCTTACAAATAAAATAATAAATCATTTTAAAAAGTGGGGGCAGAATGCTGAAGAGCGGTCAGAGCTGAGACCAAGGAGAGAGGACCAACTGGAAGCACCGTGCACTTGACCGGCTGGAGGAAGGAGCTGCCGGCTGGGAATGCGGCTGGGCCCTGGTGCAGAACGGAGACCCCAGCCCCGCGGTAGCCAGGGACGGTGCTCTGCCATCGCGATCCAGCCACCAGAGCGCATCTCCCCGGGAGCCTCCAGAAAGCCAGCAGGCGGGGACGTGGTGGTGTCAGCCCCATCAGAGCTGCACGGCCTCAGATGTGGAGAGAGGAGAGGCTGGGGCTGCCAATGGCTCAGCTGTGCTCGCCGCTGCTGCAGCAGGCGGGACCGAGACAGAGCCCGGCCCAGGCTGGAGGAGACCCGGGAGAGCATCGTGCTTCTCCCAGCTGCCAGCCGGTCCCCCGTTTTAGACTCTGCAGATGGGTGAGGGCTGGGGGATTTGCCTCGTGCGCCTCACTACGCCCGGTGAGCTCCGGGCTCACCCATGTGGCCACAATCGCAGGACTTCCTGCTTTTGTCACGGCTGACTTACTCATCGGCTGCTGTGAGCAACAGCGCATTGTGTATTTCAACATAGGATCCCAAAGGTTCTCGCCACGAAGAAATGGCCAATGTTTAAGGCAGAGAAGGTGCCAGGTTCGCTCATTACACAATGTAGCCCTGTATGGGAATGTCACATTGTACCACATGAATATGATTATTAAGTGTCAAGCAAAAATAAAGGAGAACACGTTTTAAAACAGGTGACAGCACCCCGGGCAGGCTGCCTGCTGGTTGAGTAAGATCATCCTTGCGTGGCACCAGAGCTGGACTGAGCACACACATGCAGTTTAAAAATTGTTGGTTTATAAAGAAGAACAGAAAAAGAGAGAAAGGGTGCTTCTTTGATGCTATTTTGGAATTTTTTTTTTTGAATACACAAACTGGGTCAGAAAGAAATACAGCGTGAATATTTGGTGCAGGCTAATCCAGTTTCGAAGTCTTTTGCGAGCTTTTGTGTTTTCATGTCTTCAAAATCGTGGGGCACTGGAACTACTCCCAGATCCCTTGGGGTTTCACGGAAGGCCACACCTCGCCTGGCTCCAAGGAGAAAGGACGCAAGGGGCAGGGGAACACGCAAGACCTCGCTGCAGACTTGGCTTCCAAACGCACCCACCGCGTCGCATTTGGGGCGCAGCAGCCCCTGTGCTGCACCAGTCCTCGCACCGGGTCATCTGTGTGTAAGGGCACCCGTGGGTGCCCCATGGACACGCTGGCACCAGTCCTAGCACCGGGTCATCTGTGTGTAAGGGCACCCGTGGGTGCCCCATGGACACGCTGGCACCAGTCCTCGCACCGGGTCATCTGTGTGTAAGGGCACCCGTGGGTGCCCCATGGACACGCTGGCACCAGTCCTAGCACCGGGTCATCTGTGTGTAAGGGCACCCGTGGGTGCCCCATGGACACGCTGGCACCAGTCCTCGCACCGGGTCATCTGTGTGTAAGGGCACCCGTGGGTGCCCCATGGACACGCTGGCACCAGTCCTAGCACCGGGTCATCTGTGTGTAAGGGCACCCGTGGGTGCCCCATGGACACGCTGGCACCAGTCCTAGCACCGGGTCATCTGTGTGTAAGGGCACCCGTGGGTGCCCCATGGACACGCTGGCACCAGTCCTAGCACCGGGTCATCTCTGTGTAAGGGCACCCGTGGGTGCCCCATGGACACGCTGGCACCAGTCCTAGCACCGGGTCATCTGTGTGTAAGGGCACCCGTGGGTGCCCCATGGACACGCGGGGTGGGTGCTTTTGCTTTCTCACTGCCTCTCCCTTTCACAAGAGACAACTTCACGCAGCCCTTCGGTCCTTGTCCATTTGCCCACACGCTGGCTGGGGCTCAGCCCCAGCGTCACCACCCTCCAGCTTCACCACCTCCTCTGGTCCCTTCCCTGTGCACAGGGGCCACGGTGGTGGGGCTGCCTGCGGGGGGGGGGCCATGGGAGGGTCCCACAGCAGAAGCCTTGGGACGCGCGGGCAGAGCGCTCGGCTCTGCAGGCTGGGACTGCTCCGACCGCCCACCGGGCGCCCTCTGCAGTCGGAGACGCGATGTCCGACCCAGGCTGCTGCTCTGCAGGAACCGCATCCCCTATTTTCCTCGCTCCTTTTCCGCTCCTGGTGGTCCGCCCTGGATTCGCTGCTGTGTTCTAGACGTGCACGCGGATCCGTACCTCCTGCCGCTGCTGCCCCCGCCCTCCCCGTGCCTGGATATCCAGACTCGAAGTCCTTCTTCCACTCGCTGGCTTATTAACATGAAGTCGTTTGCTAACTCACTATTACAATGAGTACTGCGACCGAATTGAAATTCAAGGCATCTCACAGCGCTCCACCGATTATTTTTATCTCACCATTAATAACTCCTAAGGGATATATTCCTCACCCGTTCCTATTAGCTCCCAGTCACCCACGGCGGAGCAGGGAAGCAGGATCTTGAGGGATCAAGGGGCTGCAGAGACCCCTCGGCAGAGCCCCACCAGGGGGTGACACTCTTGTCAGTTTCTGTCTGAGCCCTGCACTGTCCCTGGGCTGCCTCCACCCGCCCAGCAGCTTCTGAGGAAGGGGCAGGTGTGGGGGGCACCTTCCCCCGAGATGGGCCTGGGTGAGTGTGCAGGAGGACGGGGCCCCTGCCGCTCTGCCCAGGAAGGCACAGTCCGCCGGAGCTGTCTCTCTCTGGGGCCTGGGCCACGTAAGCCGAAGCCACAGAAAACCCGCAGGAACCTTTCCCCAGGGCAATGGGGTCCCCGAGCCTGGCATTCCTCCCCAGGGAAGGATTTGAGACATCGAAGGAAACCCCACTGGGCTTGCACCCTCCACGCTCACAGCGGATACGTGTGAGTGTCTCAGCCCTGTCCTGGCGGCAGTTCAGGGAAGTGGGGTCCCCCACACAGCCTTTGCTGGCTGGGGGCGGGGTTGTGGGTGGGGGCTGCTCTGGCTGGGGGGCGCCTGGGGGCGTGCGGGCAGAGCAGAGCACTCCCTGACCCAGCCCGCCTCTTGGTGGGCAGAAGCTAGGGCTTCAAGCCAGGTCTGTCTGACTCTGCAACCTGTGCTTCTCACAGATGGGAACTCCTGGCGGGCGTCCTTGCGCAGTGGGCGTTTGACCTCTGTCTGGAACCAGTGGGCACGGAGACCTCTGCCTGCGTGAGACCTGCCCCCACTGCACCTGGCCATCCCGGGCTTGCCCAGTCTCCCCAGAGCCTCTCAGAATGTTTAGCTGTTCCTCGTCTGCAGCCAGCCCCGGACACAGGCTAGCAGGGCAGAGGAAGCCACCAGCCAGCAGCAGGCAAGTTGCTTGGTGAGCGCTGGGTTCCAAACACGACAGGTGCACCTGACTCCGGAAGCACTGGATAAACTGCACCAGCCCCGCCCACTCCTATGCAGGCGAGCGGCCACTGGTCCACAGAGGGGGATCCTGGACCACACGACGTGACCGCATCTCCTGACTCTGAGCCTACGATGTCCCTGTGCCTGAGACGCTTCCCGGTGACCTGAGTTCCATTTTGCAGGCACAGGGGGGATGCTGACTGTGGGCGTGGCTGCATTGCTTTGCAGAATTGCGCTTGTCGATGCACCATGCGGGTGTCACAGGATCCAGTCGGGAGGCCGATGGCTCGACCTGGCGCATGGTTCCTCGTCACCATGGCCAGGAGCGCAGTGGCAGGTGCTGGAGGATCCAGTGGTGCGCTCTGCATCCAGCAGCCGTGGGCTAGTTCTCTGATTGCTCTCCTGCTGTGTGGAAGCTGAGTGCCAGTCTGCCCAGGCCTCGCAACCACCCGAGGTGCCCTGGCGGGGGGCTCGTGACTCCGCTACCCACACATCCAGACGCAGGGTCGGGGGGCGGTTTGCAGACGTGGGAAATGTTTTCTTCATGTGTGGTGACGGCTGCTTCCAGCAGCTCCCAGCTCTAAAGCTGGGTGCCCAGGCCACCCTGGATGCTGGAGTGGTGGCTCCATCACGGCTCAAGGAGTCAAAAGGACCTTGGCCGTGACCAGAAGCACCAGGCTCAGGTGATGCTCATGTTGTCTTCCTCTTAGGACCCACCCGGCCTTCACCGAACAAGGGAAATCAAGCCTCCTGGTGCTGTTGGGAAGGATTCCAGGGACCAGGAAATCCAGGCTGAGCTTCTACAGGACAGAGAAGGGCCGAGTGTGGTCCTGCCGCCACGGGAGCATAGGGGCAGCAGGGAGGGTGGAGACGATGCAGGGGAGGGACATGGCAGGGCCCGGGGCACAAGGGCTTTGCCACTGTGCTGTGGAGGCTACAGCTGCTGCGGCTCTCTCTCCCCCCTTCCTGTCTCCCCATTTCTGTCTCTTGCCTCTCTTCTCTCTGCCACTGTGCCTCACCCCTGCACACCTGCCCCGCTGCCCTCTATGGTGCTGAGACGTTCCCGTTGCTTTTCCACCTGCAGGCAGCGCTGCCAATCACATGCCCCATGTGAGATGAAGACACAGGCCACGCGTGCTTGCTCATGGCAGGGTCGGTAAGGTGCGTGGGCAGCTGTGACCAGTCCCCCACCCATGTCACACCTCTGCGTGGTCCCTCGGCTGCCAGTCGGGGCGCAGGGTGAGGCTGGAAGGCGGCCCAGCGTCCTCCTCCGGGGTCTCTGGGTCCTGTCTTGGTGGATCTCGCCTTCCTACGGCAGCCCCGGGCCCTGCTTCTACCACTGGGTCAAAGGCACAGTCAGCCCCCTCCCCAGCTCTTGAGAATGATCACCGAGAGCATCCGCCGGCCACAGCCCCGTCCGAATCAGCCAGTCTGCTAGGAGGTGTTTCCTGCTCCTTTCCATCTCCTGTCCCAGTCCCTTCTCTCCCCGTGTGACACATCCCCACCCGACCCTCTGTTTCCCGTCCAGTGCTTCTTTCGAAGCCATTGCCTGTGGCGTTCAGAGCGGGGGTCCCTCAGCCCCTGCTGGGGGGGCGGGGTACCGTCCTGGTGGGTCTCAGATGAATTCTTGCTGAGGCCACGCTCGTCGGGATAGCTCTGTCAACATTCCCTTTCTCTTGCTTTATTGCTTGCTTTCTTGGTGACTTTATTAAAATTTAAAATTTCTTATTAAAGCCACTTCTTTTCTGGCGACAACAGCATAACTTTACCAAGTTCGCTCTAAGAACTTGCAGACCACGTTCATCTCGGGGCTCCCCGGGGGCCTGGGGCGGGGCTGGGGCTGAGCACGGGCTCGGGACAGTGGCTACTCTTTGTTCTAAAGATTTCTCTATGGATTTAATTTTTTATGACCCTCACAAGCTAGTTTAGTGAATCACTTATGCAATGAAAGAGTTCCAGATCCAGAAATGCTATTTTTTTCTTATAAACTTTGCAAAATCAGGCAATGCTTTCCAAGACACAGAGATCTAGCAAGTGCTGTGTGAGATAAATTTTAGGAACTGCACATTTTAAAAATGGCAAACGGCAACCCCTGCGATGAAAATACTGTCAATATCAAAGCTTTATGGCTCTCAAGGGTGCCGCTTACCAAGAGGTGTTTAAGGCCCCTTGTCCTTCCTGGGCTCGGGCTCCTGGGGGAGGTTTGCAGGGCTCAGAGGTAGAGCTGCCAGCTCCAGGTTAACCCCACTGACACGGGCATTGCATGCGATCAAGGACCTCCAACTGGGCCGGCATGAAAACCCCCCGCAGTCTCACGTCACAGAGCATGGGGGGCTCTTCAGGACTCAGATGGTCTCTGGCCTTTTGAAAATGGGCTGATGGCACTGAGCTGGAGCAAACCTGAATGTCTGGTGGTCACCTTGGCAGGGAGGAGCCAAGTCTGCCTGCAGATTGGAGAGTGACGTTGGAGAGCGCCCCCTGGTGGACCGGGTGCTTTCCTGCGTCCACAGGAGCAATCCCTGGAGGCTGCCGTCTGGACACCCTCACCCCACACGTGCACCTGACGTGGGCTCCTCAGTCATGAACGCAAACTCAATGCATTTGTGCGATCTCATTCCTTAGGGGCTATCTTGGAATAATCAGCAGACGTTGGGATGTTTCCTCCCTATTTCTAAATGAATGTGAAACCACACCACCCCCACCTCACCTGCACAGGTTCCCGCGGACGCAATGGAGTCAGTCCGTGTGGGATTACGAGGTGTCCCACGTTCAAGGGCTCCGAGTGGGCCCCCATGGACTGCAGGTGGATTCCATGGCCAAGGTCATGAGAACATCTGACAGGGCCGGCAGCACACCCAGAAACGGCCCCTCCTGCAGGTGGCCCGGGTTAGCCTCCAGGACCGGGCGCACCCAGAACCCTGGGCTGGAATCATCCAAGTCATTATCTTGCTTATGGTCTGCTCTGCCCTCGAGTCTGTTCAACCGTGCATCGTGGACGTGGAGCGCTCCGTGGATCGGAACCCAAGCCCCGGTCTTAAGGAGAGCTGAGCCTGAGTGCGGTGGGGGAGGCTGGCAGGTGGCTCTGGGCCCTCTGCATCGGGATCACCTCTGACGACTTCCTCACCGACTACTGTCCACAGCCACGCGGCGCTCCACGTGCCTGTAGCTGCTCTTGCACCCTTAGCAAACCCGAGTCCCGATGTGGGCGTGCTCTTCCCCGGCACGCTCCACTCACGCTCAGCCCCACAGCCTGGGCCCGAGGTGGGGAGAATGAATTATTCATGCATGGTGCCCGTCCGCAGATAATTCAATATTCTGCTCGCAATAATATTTCCAGCGTTATCTGTATTCGCCCTCCCGCTTTGTAGAGAAGGCTGCTAAGTAATTGTTAAATATCTCTCCTGCTCCTTGAATAAATTGGAGATACAGAAAAATAATAGGGATACAATTGCGACACACGCATCCGGCTGTGTCTGCCCCAGTTTCGCAGTGTGGGCACAGCAGATGGTGCCAGCATTCCAGAACCTTCTCTCACACCGGGGCTGGCAGAGTCACGCCCCTTCTCCAGGAGGTCTCCCCATTGTCGGCACTCCTCGACTCTCCCCAGGACCCACTCACCCTTCCCCACGGACCCCGATTCTTCACATCCGGGTGCCTTTTCCACGGATGCGCTATGACTCCACCCACCCGTGGGAAATTCTGACCGCTTTGCTCTCATCTAAGTGCCAGGCTTCCATCGGAGACAAGAACGCTTTAACGACGCCTCGCACGGTGATTTCAGCGGTCCAGAATCCCCGGTCCAGGCCCCGGCTGTGCACAAGGGCAAAAAAGCAGCCAGCAGGAGGAAGCCGAGGGTGCGGCTCGCAGGCAGGGGTGTGAGTAGCGGAGGGAGCTGGGCGGAGCGGTGGCAGGGCAGGCGCGTGGCGGGGGGGGGGCTGTGACCTGGTTTCCAGGAAAACTCAGCTGGAAAATAAATCCCTGCTCTCTGCTCTTAGGCAGGCAGAAGACATCCAAGGAGAATGCAAGAGAGGCCTTGGGCCTTGAGCTCGGCTGCAACACGGGGGCTGCGGGAGGACGAGACCCCCATTGTGCTGCAGGCTCCTCCTGCACCTGCGTGGGCGCCCACCGGGGAGGGAAGCTGGTGCTGGGGGGAGGAGCTCCGAGCCGGCTCAGAGGTGTCTGCGGGTTCGCAGGTGGGGGGCGCGAGGATGGTCCAGAGTGTGGCCCCTCCCACCGGCCCACGTGTGACCCTGCTGGATAAAGACCCTCAGCCTGGTCTCTCTGGCTGTCAGACACTTTCTCTCTCTTCTTCTGGCTCTTTGGGCACCTGTGGCTGTCGTTTGGGCAAACTCTGGGCCCCGCAGCCTCTCTAGGGTGGAGGTGCACGGGCACTGGTTTACACGCTGTTCTCTGCCACGGGGATTGGGCCCTTGCCTGGCCCCCACAGGGCGTGCCTCGGAGCCTGGAGACGTCCTGGCTGTGGCATCCGGGAAGAGGCCAGAGGTGCTGGCAGACGTCCTGGGGACACAGCCCTGCGCCCTCCACAGGGGATCACCTGGGTCCCCCGACGCCAGCAGTGGCCAGGCCCACACCCTGGCTGGTCACGGTCCTGCCACCTGTGACACCTGCCTGGCGCTCCCAGCAGTGTGACCTTTGACCTTGGGGTGACTGCTGCAGAGCCGGTGCTGGCCGCACTGTCCCCTGATCGTGGGAGATGCCCGGTGGCCTGTCTTGCACCACCGCTGCCCAGGGCCCTCCTGGCCTCTCCAGGACATGGTCAGCAGTGGGGGGCTGGGGTGGGGAGGGCCTCGAGGCTTCCAGAGCTCTCCTCCCCCACCCTCCCCGGGAGGCCTCGCTGACCGACCTCTGGGGTCTCTACAAAGCACCCCCACCCCAGGCACAGGGGCCATCTTGACGTTCTGCAGATCCGTGTCCACGTGTCCTGGGGCAGGGTGGGGCAGGGTGTGGGGGAGGAGGATGCAACCCTCTGCTCCCCAGTAGTTCCCCGACAGGAGGATTTTAGGAAACGCCTTCTGGGGGGCCGTGGGGACCCCCGGGGGGTCTCAGCACCATGACTTGGAGCTGAACCCGAGTGCAGGGGAAGCTGCTTCTGTGGTCAGGATTGTGAGCGGGGCTGTGAGCAGCAGCTGCCCCGCCCGGAGGCTGGGCTCCTCCTGACCTCCCCCAACCCCGCCCCCGAGGGGACCCCGTCCTGGTCCCTGGCCTCAGCCCAGCAGCCCCCCATCCCAAGCGCCAACAGAAGGCGCCTTTCCCAGTCACTCTGCTGGTCCTGGTTTCTCCCTGGCCACCTGTAAGCCTCCAGCTGACCTGTCCCCCGGGTCTTGGGCGCTCTGCGTGGGGCAGGCCCCGCCGTCCTGCTTAGCCGAGGACACAGCACACAGTGGGCGCTCGACGGATCTCCAGTGAACGGCTCAACACCCGGGAGAGGGCAGGGGAGTGGGAAGTGGGACGGAGTGCCTTGAGGGGCTGTCGTCATGGTCCCCCCAAGGCAGCCCTGGCCCGTACCGTGGAGTCGGCGGGGTCTCCTGCGATGGGGCAGCACTGGAGGCCTCTGCCATCTTTATAGGGGTCCCAGGGGGGCAGGACCCGAGGAAGCGGCGGGGCCGGCGCCTTTCTCCTCTCAGCAGCTGTGGCTCCGAGTGAGCACCAGTGGGTGCCAGGCTCTGGCCCTGGGGCACAGGAGCAGTGGTCTCGGGGCCCTCCAGGGGACTGAGTGGACAACCCGAGGCTGTTCTGGAAACGCAAGGACATAGGCACAGGCGGGTGCCGAGTGGCATTGCAGGTGCGGTACTCGGCGCCACGTGCTGTGGTCCTGCGGGAAGAACACCCGTGGTTCCCACCACGAGGAGGGCCCCAGCCAGCAGAGAGTGGCCCTCGCAGAGTGGCCCAGGCCCTGCCCACCTGACCCTCCTGCTCAGAACCCCTTGCTCTTCACTGACTTTTGGCGCAAACCAAACCCTGGCCCAGCTCCCGTCTGACCGGAGTCCAGCAGCCTCGGAGGTGCCCAGCCCCCAGTGGCTGCCCCCCCTCCGCAAAGGCGGATCCTGGCTGGGACAGCACTCCCCGAGGTGGAAACGGGCCCAGGTGGGACGGTGGGCCCCGGGAGCCCACGCTTCCTGCCGAATCTGTTGGTGCGATGTCTTGGCGGTGTGAGTGCCGTCGAGGATGGGAGGGCTGGCGGTGGAGAACTTCAGAGCTGAGTTCCCATGGATGCTTCCACCCCAGACCCACGATTCACCCACTGGGCAACTAATGTCGCTCCTCTGAACCCATCTCTCACCTGTGAAAGGCAGCTAATAAAGTGTTGCATGGGAATCTAGGCGCAAACATGGGGCAGGTGACTGCGGCTTTTGCCTTCTCTCAGAGCAGGGCGGCTCTGTGTAGCTCCCACCTTCCCTAGGAATGGACAATGAGCGAGGCGTGCCTAAGTGATTCGCTCAGACAGGCACCTGACCAGGGCCGGCCCACCAACTCAGACGCACCATGACCACAACCAGGGCGGGCCCACCTGCTCAGACAGGGACCATGACCACGACCAGGGTGGGCCCACCAGCTCAGAGAGGCACCATGACCATGAGCAGGGTGGGCCCACCAGCCCCAGGATGCATATCGTCCCTCATGGTCCCCCTGGGGCTGTCTCCTGTCGCCATCTAGACTAGTGGAGGGAGGGTCAGCCGAGGCCTCTCCTGAGGTCTGAGACCTGCCTGCACCCGCGGAGCTTCGAGACGCACGAGCGGGTTTGCTGCCTTCTCCGGTTCCAGTCTGCACGGCAAGTGCATGGCTCCAGGCACGGGGGGGGGTGTCTCTGGGGGTGCGTGAGGACGGGAGTTGGGCCCGCGGCTCTGAGAAGAGGAAGCATGTCCTTCCCGGCTCACTGCACGGCGCTGGCAGCAGCCGGCAGCTCCCACAACCTCCGGGAGCAACCACGGGCCCCTCCGTGAGCCTCAGCTCTCGGCCTCTCAGCGGGAAGCCGGGCTCCCATCCTTGGAACAGGAGTTGAAGGAACTGGAATCGCGGTGTGGCTGTGGGAGATTTCCGGTAATCCCTCAGCATCCGAGAGAGGCTAATGGAAACGCATACTCGTGCCGATCCCTCCCGGAGCTCGCGCCTCCTCGGCAGTGGGGAGCCCGGAGCCCCTTATCCCCGGATGGTGGCGGGTGGAGAAGAGGCGAGCCTGCACGCTGAGACTTGAGCGCTCACACACATGCGATTACTTCTTGATGTAACTTGAGTCAACGTTTTAGGGTCAGGGTGCGCTGCGGGCCCGGAGCCTCGGTCTCGGAGGCGGGAGCTGTCGCTCCGATGAGCTGCCCCACAGTTAAGCTGGTTTAGGTCCTTGCTGAGTCAGTGACAATCGGCTTACTCTAAGCCTTTTCGGAGCCTAAGTAATCGAGTGCGACACGCGCGGGCACACGTGGAGCGTGCTCCATAGAGACGGACAGCAGGGCGTCACGTGACACCATGGGCCGCGCCAAGCCGTGAATTACTCCTGCGTCATGACGCCCTTCCAGACCAAGACAAACACTGCCGTCACTTCATTACTCGGCTGCGTCTTATTTGTTCTGGGCTGCTCTGCAGAAACCAAGAGAAAACATTTCTTTTTCCCTCCATCGGGCCCAAACGGCCTGCTTCCAATCAAAGGGCTGGCAAATCAATTATCCCCGGCGTGATGAGAACTCCTGGGGGTCACCGTGGGCTGAGCGGGGCAAGGAAATCAGATTTGTCTCTCCCCGGCTCATTAGCGCCCAGTGTCTGCCCCTTCCCGGTCTCCTTGCTGGAGGGCCTGCAGCGTCCTCCCGAGCGGTGACTATTTCTGATTTCCCTGAGGTCTTACGGCTGCTGATGAGAAGCGGCAGGGCCAGCTGGCCAAGGACACCTCCTCTGGGTCGTTTCGGGCACCTTCCGGAGTGTGGCCTGCAGGTTCACCTGCTGCTGCGGGTGACAGCCCGTCGCCGGGCCCTGGATGTGTCTCTTGGTTCCTTCGCGTTGCCAGGGGGGTTCCGTGCAAATAGAGGGGCTCAGGGGTCCGTACCCAGCCTGTGCACTTGCCCATCAGGGCCAGTGAAGCAGGGTGGGGCAGTTTTGGAAGTAATGGGGTATCCTGGGGTTTCCTGGGGGCTGCGCGGCACAGAGCTTTGGAGAAGGGGCTGCCCTGGGCCCTGTCTCCACGCCTCACTAGCCGGGTCACCGAGCAAGGCGTTGCGACTCCGCCTGCCTCAGTCGCTCATCCACAAATGGGCCGTCGTGAGGATCAGGTACTGCAAGCCCCACGAGATGCTTGGCACCGTGCCTGGGACACATCACAAGTGTCAGCCTTTATTTGTCGTAGGTCACTGGGCTGAAATATTGAACTGAAATCTTGATGGGGGAGAAGACAGCCATCGATGTGTTAGGGACCACATCACTGCCCACGCGTCAGAAACGGGGCGGCATTGCAGGTGTGATGATGGGGGGGCGTGGATAATCACTGCTGGGGCACCCCCGTGGGCACCCCGACCACGTCTTCGGGAACACATCTGCCCCTCGCCCAGCAGCCTGGCCCACCCCTCCCCGTGGAGGGCTCAGCAGATGAAGGGGTTAACAGATTTAATGATAACAACCACAGAAGGGGAAAAAAATCACTGATGTTTCTAGAAACAGGTTCCGGACGCCCCTTAGGGCTGACTGGTAATGACCAGCAGAATCTGTCTATCTGCCTAGGAAGGGAGAAGGCTGGGGCACCTCTAACTCCGTTAAGAACACACCCCCTTTCTCCAGAATCAAGACGCAGGCAGGGGTGTAGCAGGCAAGCGAGAGCCAAGATGTTGGATTTGGGCTGATCTTAGCTAAGACTCGCGGACGCTGTCGCGCTTGGTTCGAACCTTGCCAAGGTTAGCTCCTTAAGAACCGCTGAGGCTCTTCCTCCAGTCTCAAAGCCAGGGCTCAAATCTCAGGCACATAGGGCCGCGGTGACCTGGATAATTTGGGCCCAAACACCTGCGAGGCATTCCTACAAGACGGAGCTGCCAGGAGGGAGCCTGGGCTTGGCGCTGGATCTGAGATGCAGATGCCAAAGCTGAGGAAGGAGCAGGGTGTGGGGGTTAGGAGGACTCCCCAAGGCAAACGAGAGGCAGCTTCGGAAGGGAGGGGAACTCGGGATTATGTCTCCCCAGAAAAAAATGGAGCACAGGCAGGACTCCGGGGCTCTGAATGAGGCTGGGTGTGCCTGCGAGCGCCAGCAGGTCTGACTCTCCCAGTGTAGCGACTGGCCTCAAGCCACAAGCCAGCCAGTCTCCCTGGAAGGAGACCCTTGGGGGCCTCCCCTGAATGGATAAGCCTAGCTGGCGATTAGCATATTAATTGTCAGCTGTTTCTGAAATGCTCAGGCATTGAAGATGTCCCAGCACGGCTTTCCCACAATGTAGCTGCCACAGGTGCACTCTGTAACCTCTTCTCCATGCAAAGGTTAACTTCCTGTCCAGCAGTTCTGTCTTACCAGTGTCTAAATGTGGCAGGTTCTGGATAATATTTGCCTTCGGGTGCCCCTGTGAAAACAGCTAAAAATAGGCTCTTCTGGAGACAGAAACCTAGCGGGAAAGCCAAGGAGTGCAGGTGACCTTGAAACCCTGACGCTGGTCCTGGCGTGGCTGTGGCCGGGGCAGGCCAGGCGTGGCCAGGCGGGGCACTCCCTGCAGCCCCGGGGTTTCCTGTGCCCGTGAACTACCACGGCCGTAGGGACGTCCACTGCAGAAGGACCCCGCGCGGGCTGGGAGGGAAGGGGACAGATTTCTCTACCCCGAGAAGGTGGACAGCTTGAGCCCCTTGCTGGCCGTGTCCTGCCTGGACCCAGGTTCAAGTCCCGGCTCTGCCCGCTGCCCGCAGCGTCCTCTGCCCCTTCACCCTGTCCTGCGGCGGCGCCTCCTTCGCGGACGGCGCTCCTTGTTGGCGCCGCTCCTGCCATCCGGACCCAGAGAAAGTTAACGGAGCGCGTCGTGCTCCTGGACTGCCCTGCGCTCCCTTCCTCGGATTTTCCCACTGCGCCTCCTCCAGTGAGCAGAAACACGGCCCTGATGTCACCTACACACCTGGCTGCCTTCTCGGGGCACGTCCGCCTGGGAGGCAGAGGCAGGGGTAGGCGGGCGCCGCCACGCTGCTCCCTCCCGCGTCCCGGGCACACACCCGTGCTAATGAACCGCGGTACCGCGAGCTCTGAGGCCTGCCTGCTGCCCCATCTCGACTCTCTTAGGAGACCTGGCCGGTGGAGGGTCCTCTGGGCAGTGGTTAAGGCTCCACCCAGAGCTGTGAGGGCCTCTGCCTGCTCTCGGGCCCCTGTGCCCTGCCTACCTCCTGACTAAGCTCAGGCTCGTTTCTCCCCGACACTCGTCACTGCCCAAGGGGCTCTCTGGCCGCTGGGAGCCCTCTGTCCACGCGCTTTCCTGGATGAGTTCCCCCCTCCCCCAACCGTGTCTCTCTGTGGACGGTCCCTTGAGTGCTCTGTCTTTGTCCAGTCTGGAGGAGTGGTTTTCCATTGGGGGTCATTCTATCCCTTGCCCAGAAGAGGCTTGGCAAGGGCTGGGGGCTTTTCTGGTTGTCGCACCTGGGAGGGGTGGTGCTGCTGGCATCCAGTGGGCAGAAGGCAGGGAGGCGCCCACAGCTCTGAGGTCAAGAGAGACCGCTCTGGAGCAGACAACCACATGTGAAAAGACCGGAGTGAATGTTTTCTGAGACCCGAGTCTGTGGGCTGCCCCGGGTCCTGTCTGCGGAGAACTGGAGAAGTGTCCACGTGCAGAGAGCCATCTGCGTGCACTGCTCGCGTGTGGCCTTGTCAGGGGCGACAGTGGCAGGGACAGTGATGGACGCTTCCCTGTGGTCAGAAGGCACAGCTAGGAACACGCAGGGGAACTTCTGGACCACGGTCCTCCCTGTGCTCAGCCCCGGGCGGAGGCAGCGCTTCCTGGGTGTCTGGATCAAGCTGAGTTACAGGCAGGCGGGATGACCCAGGCTCTGCTGCAGCCCTTCACCCCTGTTAGCGCTGGACGAGCCGCCGGCTGTGTGCGGTGTGTTAGTAACTCTGCAGCGGTGACATCACCCGCACCCCGAGAGAAACGCCGAGTTTCGGTTAGTGCGTTTCAGCAGAACTGGCTCAGGGCTGGGCGGAGCGGAGGAGAGACCCGGCACAGAGAGGGGTGACTGCGGTGAGGGGCAGGGGGGAGGCGGGGCGGGGAGCATTCCAACAGGCCAGCGGGAGTGATTGTCACCGTGGGAAGACTTCTGGGCTTGCGGAAGTATTGAACGGTATTGAGTGTGCAAACCTCACCTGCTGCGCGTCGGAAGGGGAGAAGGCTGCGTTCTAGTCGGGGTTCGCACACGGCTCATCACGGTGCCCGCCCCTGTGCCTGTGCAGGGCAGGAGGGAGGCGGCCGCGTGGGCGCCCTCGCACGGTGGTTTCCGCCCCGCTTCTGCCGCCGGCATCCTGCCAGCGCAGGGCTGAGTGGGGAGATGGGTCTGCACGCTGGTCCTCACGGCTTGCGCGAGGCTGCCGTTCACAACAGCAAGTGTGATCGCATCTCTGAGCTTTTTAATTAAAAATTAATTAGGAGAGTTAAGAACAGACTCATTAGGGGTTACTGTATAGTAACATGTTTACAAAATCAGGTCTGGACTTTTTGTTCCAGCAAATTCTGTGTCTATTAGATGTAATTGTGTCGACGCCTCCTCAAAGTCATAACGCAGTGTTCACAGAGCAGCTGGGGGACGCCTGTGGCTCTACGTTTGGAATTAGGGTAACGGTGACAATGCCGACGAAGACAAGCCTCGTGGGTCGATCTGGCTGGACAGAACCACAGGGAAAGCCTCTCCCCGGGTGTGCCCGTGAGGCTGAGTTGCCACAGCACCGCCGGGTGTTGGAATAATGGGACGGGACTGCTGGACGGGACTGCACCAAGGAGATGCGCACTTCAGCCCTTGGACTCTAAGGAGAGGCGTCACTGCTGCAATGCTGGTTTGCGTCCGCGTTCCTGGAGCGCCCCGCCTCGCTTTCTCAGTGTGGAAACGGCTCTTCCTGCCCCGGGGAAGCAGGTTCTACCGTGATGCTGGGTGCTCATTGACGCGGTGTCCGTGTGCGGGCGGGCAGGGACGTGGGCTCTGGGACGCGGCGTTCTCACACATGCCCGGCATCAGCCAGGTCTGCGGAAGCAGCTCCAGCTCGCCGGGAATGCGGAAGCCGCCCACGTGGTGAGTCCTGTTTCGTGGGTGGAGCTGCGTTAGCTCCCAGGAAGTTACTCCGTAGGAAAAGTTAGGGCTTCTCCATCGCGGATGCCAGGGGGGTCTTGGGGCTTCGCTCCCGACCCCTTAGCACGAGGGAGAGGGCGGCTCGAGTCCCTGATAGATAGTGACAGGGAAAGCAGAGGGCTCCTCTGTTTGCTGGATCCCCCCAGCTGCCCAAGGCAGGAGCTCGGAACTCCATGCGGGCCTCCCACAGGGGTGGCGGGGGCCCCAGGTCATCTTCTGTGGCCTTCTCAGCTCGTGACCACCTGGTCAGCACTGAGGGGACTCCGGGATCCCTGAACCTGTGTCTGGGGCGACCCAGAGAGCTGAACTCTTAACCCTAAATTTGGCTAAAACACAGATTAGACAGGAAACCATATGCAAGTTTTACAAACCTGGTATCATTAAGTCGATTTCAGAATGAAACAATGATACGCTGCTTTGCAAGGTTGATTAGCACGCAGAGCCCACACGGTGTCGGTACTCGGCACGTGTTACACGGGAAGCACATGCGTGGTTTACATACAAACCCACGTATGTATCACCACAGGGACCTGCAAAGTGCAGAAGTACAGGGCCGGAAGGATCCACGCCGATTCCAGGGCAGCGCCGCCTCCGGGGTCGGCACAGAAAGCCCACCTGCCAGGCTGCGGGGTGTCTGTTAGCTGTGGGATGACCACTGGACGTTTACTCTGTTTAAGCTTAATGGCTAGCGGGGAACCAAGACTAGGGGCCAGTGGCATGCTCAGTGGCCCATGGGGAGCCCCTGGGGGCTGCAGCCTGCACCGGGCAGTCAAGGACCCTGTGGTCCGGGGGGGCAGGTGTGGAGGTGTCTCAGGACACCCTGGCCAGAAAGTGCTTCACTTCCGGCATCCTAGGGGGCTTCTCCGGGGAAGCCACAGGACCTGCCACAAACCATCAGCCCGTGAGAGCTGCCCAGAAGGAAAAAGGCACGCACACACGAGTGTGTGTGTGTGTGTGTGTGTGAGAGAGAGAGAGAGAGACCGAGACTGAGACAGAGACAGAGACACACACACACACACACACACAGAGAGAGAGAGAGAGAGAGAGAGAGCAACCAGTTGGTGGGGGCAGGGCCCAACCGATGGGCTGAGCTCCCTGAGAGCCGAAGGGGCCAGTCACAGCAGGTGCACAGGCCCACAGTGCACCTGTGGAGGAAGACGTCGGCTTGTGGGGATGGAGAGGAAGGGCAGCCAGACGCGGCTGGACGGAGGTGGCCGCGTGCATCCCGGGAGTGTGACTGTGACAGGAGGAGGAGGGGAAGAGGTGAGAGGGCGTGGGAGAGTGAGGAAGAAAGAGGAGGAGGCAGAGGGAGGAGAGAGAGGAAGTGGGGACGCGCGGACGACTCACGGTCACTGAGCCCCAGCACAGGACGGGTGGGCTTGCCTGTCTTCCTGGTCAGGGGCCCGCAGGCTGACCCCGAGACCCCCGGCGCCAGGTGAGCGGGGCCCAGGGGGAACCTTGTCCCTCGAGCTCTCCCGCGTTCATGGTTGCTCCGCACCCCGGCCTCTGGCTTTCTGCCTCCAAGGCCCCGTCGGGTCCCTGCTTCAGGACCTGCTGTGAGACGTGACCTCGCGTGTGAGCCCTCAGCACACCCCAGCGGCGCCGCCTGGTGTCCCAGGTCCCGGGCTCGAGTGGCCACTCCTGCCCAGGGGGACTGGGCAGCTGCTGACCTGGCCCCAGAGGATCTGCTTCAGGCGTCCTCGTGGAGCCCAGAGGGCTCGGCTGGGGGAGCAGGTGCAGGCGAGCGGCTTCCGTGCAGGGTCCACGGCGCTCAGCGCCCACAAGGCTCGTCTCGCTGGGTGATGGACGTGGCCCCGAGCCCGTGCCTCGTGCAGGAGAAGCATTTCAGACTCCACTCCTGGATCCTGCCAATGACAGCTCTGGTAATTATTATCATGAATTCTCCCGATGATTCTAATGCAAACTCATGATAATTAAATTAGCACAGCCCAAAAAGGAGGGAACATTTGCTAAGATAAATCAATCTGAAAAATAAAAGCGCCTGTGTGGATTTGGCCTTTATGGAGCTGAGCGTCCTCTCCCATTGGCCTTTGGCCCCGGCTCTGGGAACAATAACGACCTCTGTGCACACGCCAGCCTGTCTCTCCTGGAGTCCGCCCACGCCAGGGCAGTGATTTAAACTGGCCCTCGAGGGCTGTCGGCGCGCTTGGTGGCCTGGCCAATCACAGAGGTGGCGTTTACCCGCTGATTCCCTGGGCCCTGCCTTTGGGCGCGCATGCTGCCCGCCTGTCAGCCCGAGGGCGGTGCCCGCAGCGTGGTCAGGAAGGAAAAGTCTCCATGTCCGTCAGCGCCTGTCTACCCGCTCCACCCCCAAGCCAAAATCTCTGGGGAGCTGGCCCTGCCCCAGGAGTAAGAACAGTGATCTGAGGCTTCTTGGGGGGGGGCTGAGGAGGCCTGTGTGGGGTGGGGTGGGGGGGTGAGAGGCTGATGTCAGGACGAAGAGGAGGCAGCCAGGCATGAAGGCCTAGGTCAGGGACAGGGGCTGGGGGTCAGAAGTCAAGGGGGAGAGGAGAGGAGGGGGAGGGGGTCGGGGGAGAGGGCAGCTCAGGGTACGGGAGAGGCGGAGGGGAGCAGAGGGGCTTAGAGCTGGAGTGGGAGTGTGGGCGGCTTCCTGCTGATCGCCGAGACTCCTGGGAGAGACGCGGAGCCTCTGGATTTCTCCTGCCTGCTCACTGAGCCGCTGCGTCTCTGGGAGACTCTGGGGGCTCTGGGGCCGCCGTGACCCCCAGGCCTGGGCTCCCAGCTGTTGGTGACGTGAGGCCGCCGGGCACAGCGCCCGCATGCGAGGCGGCTGGCCATCAGCTTGCTGGGGGGTGCCTGGAGTGGCTTCCTAGAGGGCCGGTTTGGAGGCGAGGGTGCAGGGCAGGGCTGACCACGTGCGGAGCCCAATGAGGGGCAGACCTGGGCTCCCTTGCCCCCTTCCCGGCCTCCCCACACCCCGGCCCCTGCTGATGTCCACGTGGCCGGCGGCTGCACGGCCAGGCTGTAGTGTCTGATGCTGGGCGTCCACCCTGGGGGCCTGGCGGGCTCCTGGCAGTACCTGACGTGGGGCACGGCCCCAGCACCTGCGCACCCACCCCGGGGCTCCCGTCCACTCCCGGCTGGCCCTCACTGGGCTCTCCTGAGGGTGGACACCGCGGGTCAGCTCCATTCTCTCGCCTCTAGAAACAGCAGACCACACACAGGCTCTTACCCGATGGCCCTGCCAGGAATTCCGCTTCGGAAATCGTGTTTGCTTCCTTAGTCTGAGGCCCAAATACTGAAAACGCACGGAGTCGGCAGAGCTTCAGCCCAAAGCTCCGTGTCTAAAGGTTTACTTAGGATGTTCTGGCTCCGTCACAGCCGATGGGGTTGGCAAACAAGCAGCCCGAGTGGGAAGAGGCCAGGGGCTGGGCGGCCACCTGCGTCCCCGTGTGTGAGCAGGGCTGGCCTGTGCGGGGGGTGGGGGCGGTGAGGTGCAGGCCGCAGGGCGGGGCTGCTGCTCCTGCTCCGGCTGAGCCCCAGCTCAGTCTTAATTTTTCGTATCCCAGGTGAGAGACAGGGATCTCATCGACTGAGCGCTGTGTGTTCTGCGTCTGACATCCTCATGAATGAGGACACCTGGCCATTCACTGATGGTGCCAAGAGCCAGGGACTCGGCGTGCACAGACAGACGCCTCCACTCTTGGGTGGGGCTCTGTGTGGTTAGAATGCAACACGTCCCTGCATCCAGGGCACAGGACGGGGGCGTGGCCTCCAATATGGCAATATGGCAAACTCTGCCACCATGGCTAAGAGCAGAGGGCCTGCTCAGGGACATGGCCACGGTCAGGCCCAGCGCAGGCAGATCCTGGGGCGAACGAGCAAAAAGGGAAACAAGGCCATGACTCGGACCATGGACCCCGCGGTCTGTGGAGAGTCCCAAAGGATGACCTGAGGCCCACAAGCCGTCCTCCTGTGCGTCCCCAAGCCCGGGACAGGTGCGCCCCTCATCCTCCTGCCGGTGTGGACACGAAGAAGCCGCAGGGTCTGGCCTGGCTCTCAGAGGCCAGGTGACAGAGTAGGACCGCTGTGTGCGCGTCCTGGGGGAGTGGACACGCCGCCCTCGGGGGAGGCCTGGCCTGGATTGGTGTTGGGGGTGGGGCAGTGAGCAAACCCTTCCCCGAAGCAGTGGCAGTAAGTATGAGAGGGGACAAATGAATACGAATGAGGGGGCACAAGCAGGTGTCGGGGGTGGAGGGGCGGGAGGGAGTGCTGCAGGGAGAGGGTGCGCATGTGCAAACACCCTGCGGCTCTGTGGCTATTTGGGGGTGGGAAGCTGCGAGGAGGGGTCTGTGTCCAGGAGGGCAGCGGGTGGGAGCCTGGAGCGGCGGCTGGGTTCGGGACTTTAAGCGGAGGGTGATGGGACGTCTGGAAGATCTCGGGCAGACGAGGGAGATGAAGAGGTTTCCGTGTCGGGGGTTCTTAAATGGGGAGGGGTGACAGGACCCGAGAAGGCGTGTGGCGTCGTCTGGCAGAAGAGCCCAGGGCACGTCACTGCTGGGGCTGTGAGCCCACAGCTGGCTCCCGCTGCCTGCCGTGAGGAGGACAAGGACCGTCCCCTGCTGCCCACCTGCTCCCGCTCAGAGCTGGCTGGCAGGGCAGCGTCCCCCTGTGCCACACACAGGCCCCCTCCTGCACGGGTGAGAGAGCAGGGGCAGCCCCCGCAGCGGAGCCTGGGAGCCGAGCGGAGCCCCCTCGCAGTGGAGCTGTAGTGACTGCTGACGGCGGATGCACCACGCCTGGCTGAAGGACGCTGATGCGGACGCCGGCTTTGAACTCCAGACGGTCCTGCTCTCCAGGGCCTCTCCGGCGAGCTCCCCTCTCGCATCGGCACGGCACAGATGACAGCCACGTGCCCAGGCTCCACGCTTGGGCCGGAGTGGATGAGCAGGGCCACCCAGCATCCCTGGCAGGGGGGGTGCTGCAGGAGGCATCACTCCCCCTCCTCTCTCAGGGACCCCCGTCTCACAGGGAGGGAATCTGGGGTTCAAAGGCTTTGAACGTGGGGCTGGACACACACGCTCCCTGGCCAACCTTTCAAGGGCATGACATTGTCATTTGCTGATCGCATCTGTCACACTCACGTGGAGGCTGTAATTGGTTACTTAATTATGATGTGTAAACCAGAAGTTAATGAGGACACAAATGATGACATTTAATCATTTTGCTGCCCCAAGGTAACGAACGTTCAGCCCGACCTCGGAGCTCGGGGCTGGAAATCGGAGCCCTGTGGAGTGGCTCTCGGTGGGCCGCATTCAAAATGCGGGGACCACATGTGATCCGCCTGTGTCTGTGTGGGGCTCCAGGGAGAGAGAATTGCAGTGAGCACGAGACACAGCCCCAGCCAGACGCTGTGCCTTGGCTGTGCCAACCCCACCCCGAGAAGTCAGTGCTGCACGGGGCTGTGCCAGGCGGGAGCCAGCGGCAGAGGCGCCAGGTAGCTGTGAGGACTCACAGAGCAGGAAAGACCCGAGACAGGTCTGCTGCAGCGCTCTGCACCCTGGGCTCTGCCAAGCTCCCCCAGCCTGCACTGGGAGAGGAGCCGGCCAGGAACACCTGGGACTAGGAAGCCACGGCGAAGCCAGGCACGGGGCATTCCCCAGGCACCTGCCGTCTCCCCTGTCCACACGACGTGAAACTCGGATTCTCTGAAGATCCGCGGTCCTCGTGTTTGAAGACAGACATCCGTGCTCAGACTCTGAGAGGCAGCAGCACGTGGTGTTGGGCACGGAAGCCACAACGTGCAGCTGCACGGTGGACGCAGCCGAGAGAGCGGGAGCCTGCAGCTGCTGGAGAAGCCACAGCAACGGTGGCCTGGGACGGTGGAACTCAGTCTCCGGCCACCCCGCCCCCCGGGTGTGCAGGGCTGGCCCCCAGCTGGGGCTCCCAGCCAGTCTCCAGGGGCACCTTCCTACTTCCTCCTACCTCTGGGGGCTCCAGGTGCTCCCTGGCCTGTGGCCCCCGGGCCCCGGCCTGCGGCTCCGCCCTCACCCACCTCCCCTCTGTGTGCTGTCTTCCTCTCCTTTCTGGTCTCCCGCAAGGACACTGTCGCTGGGGGAGGGCCCTCCCAAGGCTGTGCAGGATGGTTTCACACTGAGACCCTTAACGTCACCTGCAAAGACCCTGTCCCCAAGCCGGCCCTGGTCGCAGGCCTGGAGGTCAGCTGAGCTTCTCTCTTCCTGGTCCCGGGAGGGATCGATCCTTCAAAGCCCCAGAGCAGCCCTGCGGGATTGGCAGCTGTCGCTCTGGGAGGGTGGAGCTCTAGGCCTCGTCCCCTAGCCGGCCTGGCTGAGGGAGCTGCAGGGCCCAGGCCCTTGTCCACTCGGACATCCTGAGGAGCCTCTGTGAGGGGGAGGCTGCGTGCATCCCCCGGTCCCCGAATGCTCTGTGTCAACTGTGGGGAGCCCGCCCCGCCCCACCCCTGCAGGCCGTGCCAGGGTCACGTTCACCTGTTGGCCTTGTGCATCGGGACCTCACTGCCGTGACCGCCCACTCACCCTGGCCCCACACGCGGTACTCTCCCTGCTACACCTCCCCTGTGTAGGCCAAGCCTCCGGCCCAGACGCTGCTTGCCCCCTGCAGTGCCCACCCGCTGGCCCCGATCTCCTCAAGGCCCCCTCCTTGGCAGCTCTGTGGCTACCCCGCCTGAACCCAGCACAGACCCAGGGCGACGGGCCACAGTAGGGCTCGCTGGTCCCGTCATCCGGCTCCGTCTTGGCTACTGGGGCTGACGTACCTGGGCAGAACTCGCACCCCAGGCTTTCTCCCTCAAGTCTTGCTCACCTCAGGGGCCTCCAATCCAAAGCACAAGTCGCCCTTGTCTTGCTCCTCCTACACCTCGGGCCGACCCACCGCATGCCTGGCGCTGACCCTCAAGAGCGGCGAGGGACCCCGTGTGCAGGGTTTCAGCCAAGCCACGCCTTCCTCCTGGGAGAAGTGCAGTGGCCTCGCCCCGTCTCCACCGTCGGTCTACACAGCTGCCGGATGAGTCTACAAGAGGTCGGTGGGCTCGCTCACTCTGCTGTCCACGTTTTCTCCCCACACAGGGCACATCAGGCCGGGGGGAAGGACCTGCTGTGCCATCTCACACCACAGCCTCTTGGATTCGGCGCTTTTTAGAGCGAGGGAAGATAAAGGAGAGTGGGGACAGTCACAGAAGGAGCAGGTCAGCCAGCCAGCAAGGGGGTGCCTGGGGTTTCAGTCTGGTCCCGCCAGCGCGCAGCGCGTGCTCTCAATCCCTCGGCTTTCTGCCGCCCAGGGAAGGCTTCTGAGGGTCGGGCTGTGGTGTAGTGGGGCTTTGTGGGATGGCTGTAGGGGAGAGAGAATGGCTCGGCAGGGGAGGGGATCTCAGCACATGACCAGTGCAGGGAGAGGCTGGGGCAGCCTGGCAGCTGCCATCCCTTGGCGTCGCCGTTTCTTGCTGTGACCTCTGCAGGGGAGGAGGAGGGCTGCATCGCCACCCCTGCAGGACGCACGCTTTGGGAAGCTTGCTGACCTCCGAGAAGGTTCTCAGCTGGTGGACACTGACCGTGCGTGGTCGTGCTGCCCAAGAGGCCTGGCTCCACCCTGTAGCACGTGGACTCGGCCTCTGGTGAGCCTCCTGCTGGGTCCCAGTGCACGGGGGGGGGGCACCCACGGCCTTCACGTAGCCTTGATGCAGGAGTCTGGATGATCAGTTACTCAGCGAGTCACTCATCCCCACGTTTTCACTGAGGACCTTTTACTTCTCATGGAAAATACGTATTATGAAGAAACGGAATGTGGATTCAAAAAACATTTTGTGCTAAAATTAATCTAATTTCATTTTCCCATGAACTTTTTATTTGAAGCATCCTCTGTGGATGAGACCCTGGGCCAGCCCAGCCCCCACTGAGTTCCCCATGTCCCAGGCCCTGGGATAATCCGGACACCCCTGTGCTACAGTCTTCTTCCCAAGGAGCTTGGCCACACGGCGACCGCAGGGGCACTGCAATGCAGCAGAAGACTTAACATGGGGCTTTCCACAGTGGCACAGTTAAGGCCACTTTGGCGGAATCATTGCCTGCACCCCGATGAGGAGCAGGGCTCTGGCTGACAACCTCAGGGGCCGGCGCTGTGGCGTAGCAGGTAAAGCCGCCGCCTGCAGTGCCGGCATCCCATATGGGCACCGGTTCAAGTCCTGGCTGCTCCACTTCCCATCCAGCTCCCTGCTGTGGCCTGGGAGAGCAGTAGAAGATGGTCCAAGTCCTTGGGCCCTGCACCCACGTGGGAGACCTGGAAGAAGCTCTGGGCTCCTGGCTTTGGATCAAAACAGCTCCGGCCATTGCGGCCATCTGGGGAGTGAACTAGCAGATGGAGGACCTCTCTCTCTCTCTCTCTCTCTCTCTCTCTCTCTCTCTCTCTCCTCTCTGTAACTCTGCCTTTCAAATAAAATGAATAAATCTTTAAAAAAATGAAAGATGACACATTTAGCCAGCAGACTGCCCAGCACAATTCGACACCACAGATTACCTGGTGACAGCAGAGGGAGAGGAAGCACGGGTGCTGCTCGGCCCACTCCTGCTGAGTCCCGGAGCCCTGTGCCTGTCACTCAGCCCGGAGCCCTGTGTGTGTCACTCAGCCCGGAGCCCTGTGCCTGTCACTCAGCCCGGAGCCCTGTGCCTGTCACTCAGCCTGGAACCCTGTGCCTGTCACTCAGCCCGGAGCCCTGTGTGTGTCACTCAGCCTGGAGCCCTGTGCCTGTGTCACTCAGTCTGGAGCCCTGTGCGTGTGTCATTCATCCCTGAGCCCTGTGTGTGTCACTCATCCTGGAGCCCTGGAGGGAGAAGAGATTTGCATGGCTCCCATGGCTCCAGCAGAGCAGCAGTAGCCGGGAGAGAACCCTCCCAGTGCGGGGAAGCAGCTCAGCACGCGCCAGCAGCCAAGTGCAATCACAAAGCGAGCTCAGGGGCAGGCGGCTACAGCCCCGCATCCCTGGGTGTGAGGACAGTGCAGCAGAGAGGCGAAAGTGTGCTGTGTGAGAACGGTGCGCGTGTGGAAGCAGGAGGTCCCCCGTGCCTGCCTTCCCTCTCCCTGAGTGCCGGTCTCTGAGGGGAAATGGCCAGGGCTGACCGCCCTCTGGGTCACCATCAATGCCACGAGCCCCTGCCGGGCCTGGGCGTCGCCGGGCCACCTCGTTTTCTTCCCTCTCATGAGTTCACTTTGTGCAGAGTCCCTCACCCAGGCGAGCAGCCAGGCCCTCATTCCATGTGGGAATCTCAGCAGGAAACAACGGGAGTTGACGCAAACCACATCGTGTGGCCGGCTGGATGCTTCTGGGGCGGCCAGCGAGACTCGCACCCAGGGAGCCCCAGTTCCGCGCCGAGCCCGCGGGGCCCGCTCTGGGCTTCTTCCATCCCTTCGCCCAGGGAAAGTTCAGCAAAGCAAAGCACCGCGGAGGCCGGGAGCAGCAGGGTTGTGCTGACGGTGTTGAGAAATCGCGCTCCTGGTAGCTCTTGGCAGTTGAGTCGTCTCTCTCTCTCTCTCTCTCTTTCTGCCTTTCTTGTTTAAAAACATCGGGACTCTGCCTCCCTGGGTATTTGCTATGCGAAACATCATCTCATCTCTCAGCTCTGCAAGGGGAGGGGGGAAAGCCTGGGGAACTCCAGGAGGCGGGGCTCCGGGCCACCTGCAACTCACCGGTGGGCGGCAGCAGAAGGGCAGTCGGTCCTCGTTAGTCGGCTGTGAGTCCTGGTGGCTTCCTTGGCCTGGGTTTGCTGGGTGGACGCCACCAGGAGGTTAGGAGAGTTGACACAGCAGGTTCCTGAGGGCAGCAGGACAGGTCAGAGGTCACAAACCAGGACACGCACCTGCTCTATGTAAGTAACCCAGGGCCCGGGAGACAGCTCCCTCCTTCCGCTGCCCACCATGCAGGGAGCAGAGGGCTGGGTCCCTGGGAGGCTCAGTCGTGGCCCAGAGCCCCTGCCTGTTGGAGCAGGCCGGGGACCAGGGCTGGAAATCCAGGTGCTCACAAGTCTTCCTAGACAGAGCAGAGGCGAGGGGACCAGCCCTGCGGTGCAGCGGGTTAAGTGGCCACCAGTGACACCGGCATCCCATCATCCCACAGGAGCACAGATTCGGGTTCCAGCTGATCTGGTTCAGATCCTGCTCCTTACTAATGTACTGGGAAAGCCGACAATGGCGCAAGTGCTTGGGTCCCTGACACCACGTGGAGACCTGGTGGCCCTGGCATTGCAGTCACCTGGGGAGTGAACCAGTGGAGGGAAGATCTCGCTGTCTCCCTCTCTCTGTGACTCTGCCTTTCCAATATATCTTTAAAGAAGAAGCAGTGGTGAGGCTCTCGTGGGCCCTAGGACCTGGAACCTCCTGGCACCCACCAGTGGCCTGGGCAGCACCAGCCCCATTGTGACAAGGCTCAGAGGGCTCTAGATCCAGAGGCCAACCCTGGGCACCAGCTGCCTGCAGGAACACCCTGGGGCCCTGTGATCTACCCCATCTGCAGCCACCATCACATGCCCTCAGCATGCCGCAGCCTGGTTTACAGAGGTGGGGAGGCTGCTGGGGGGGACCCCGCACTCCCTGGACCACCACCAGCAGGAAACAGCAGGGGGCGACTCTGCCTGCCCCCTCCTGTCAGTGACTCCATGCTCAGCCAGACCCACCTGCAAGGGGGCTGCCTGGGCGGCTGCAGATTGAGAAGGGGGGGGCCGGCTGGGTGCAGCTCCAAGCTCAGATCCCGGTGGGTGAAAGTCCCCTTCCCCTCTCCTGACGCCCACGTGACTGAACAACACAGACCCACAGCAGGCGCGGCACCAGAGGGCTGCCGGCACTACGCCCCCGTGACCTCAGCCACGCCCTGGTCCACTCGGCTCTAAGCCCCAGCAGTTTCTGAGGCTGAGCGTCACCTGTGTTATTATCCACTTATTGTCTCTGCTTAGCTGACTTTGTCAGCTGAAATGAATTTGTTCTAGGAGGAGCCGGCACAGAGCTGGAGAGCGAGTGTTTGCATTAACAGGAGATCATAGCAATGATGAATATAATAAAAAGTGAACACTGTTTGGCTCCGTAGCATTACTCATGCCTGGTCCTGAGCCGAGGTCTGCGCTCTCCTTATTGAAAAGGTAAATGAGGAAGTGCGAGGTGTCGGAGAAACGCTGTCTGGAGCAGAGATTTGTCTTCGGCATCAGATGCGTTGAGAGGCAGGAAGGGGCCGCGGGCTCCGCCCGCGCACTTTCTCCTCTGATTTGCCAAAGTCGGGACTCGGGGGTGGGACGCGGTTCCAGGTGGAGGACGTGGGGACAGTGGATCAGGACGCAGCTTCTCCCTGGGATCCAGGCCCCGTACCTACAGGAAAGGGGGTCATGAGCGTGTCGGGGCTCCCTATGCATTCGATGAAGATTCTCTCGGGCTCTGGGGACACAGGTCCCCGTCTCTAAGTTTGCTCGGATCTGGGGACCCTGGGCCGCCTGCTCCCCAGTCTTCCGGTGGGTTCTCTAACACTGACAGCTCCCGAGAGTCCACGAGGGGCTCTCGCCGGGCAGAGCCTCTGCTTCCTCAGTGTTTCCTCTCTTGAGTGTCATGGATGGGGGTTCAGCAGTGACGCCCGGTAACCTTTCTCCCCAAAGCTGGGCTCCCAGAGCCTGCACAGCCCTGGAAAGCAGAGGGCCCACGGGAGCCACTTCTCAGGGTCGGGCTCTGGGCCTCGCCCTTGCTTTCTGGTTGCTCTGCAGGGAAGGAGCTCGGGGAGTCGAAGCCTGCAGGGCAGCCCGGCGGGGTTCTTACTAGCGCCTGGGGCTGTGAGCTGGGCGCCCTCTGGGGGAGGTGAGCCGAGCGTGCATCAGCCATGAGCAGCTGGCAGGGGCGTGGTGCACACGGGAGACTCGACGTGGGAGGAGATGCCCGCACCGACTTCAGGGCTGTGGGTGCTACGAGGGGGCTGTGCTGATGGCAGTGGGGCAGGGCAGGCCCCGGAGCGCCCGTCTGGGCTTCCCGTGTTAGCTGCGTCTCTGTGCAGGGCGGCAGCCTGGGTTCCTCCCCAGAGCCTCGCTCTGCTGCCTCCCTTTGCACCCTTCCTCCTCTCTCTTCTGTTTCCAAAGAGCACCGATAAGGCACCTACTGTATGCAAGCACCAGGCCACACACATAAGGGCTCCCGGCAGGGTACGGCAGGCCGTGGCAGTCTGTGCTGACTGCAGCCCTCGAGCCCGGGGTCTGAGTGCCAAGTCCGCCTGTGCGGCCTCCTGCCCTGCAAACCTGGCCGCACAGACCCTCCAGCGGCCCCGACTCACGTCCAGACAGCGGCAGTGCTCACCTGCCGGGCTGCGTTTGCCACGGGTGAAGGTGCATCTGTCCGAGAGCGCACGTCATTCCAGGGAGACGGGGATCCGGGCGGGGCGGGGTCTTTTTCCTCCCCATTTTGGGGCTGAGCGAAAGGAAGAGATACAGATACGTCCTGTTTCACCCAAGTCCCACGTGGAGAACGGGGTGACTGGCGGCAGTGTGTCCCAGTGGCTTGGCTCCATGATCCGAGAAAGTTCTGGAAGCTCTGGGAGCAGGGCCCAGGCCAAATGGGCCGTGTCCGGGATCCTCTGTGTTCAGCCTGTTAATCCCAGCCCTGCCGCCAGTGGCAGAACACAGGAAGCCGCATCACCACCGAGAGGAGTGAGTGGGCGAGGACCCAGCAGGGCGCCCACGCAGGTGGCTGACCTCCAGGCAAGAGTCCCCAGGGACTCGAAAGAGCCACACAGAGGGGCCTCAGTCACCAAGGCTTGTACCGGTGGGCGAGGACCCCGCCCACTCCAGAACCCCCAGCCCTCCCTGACCGGCCCGTCACCGTGGCGACTGCCTGTGGGCATCTCTCTCCGGGATCTCTGTCAGGCTGCAGACGGCCAGGGGACCGGCTCCTTCCCCATGGCAGCCCCAGCACCCCTACAAAGCTCAGGTGGAGCACGCAGCCCCCAAGCCGGCCAGGGGATGCCTCCTCCCCTCCCCCAGCACCCGGGGGCGGGGCCTGTGTCCTGAGCAGACAGACAGACTGACTGGCTGGCAGAACCGCGGGTGCTGAGATAGAGCGCGTTCTGGCTGCCAGCCTGTAACACCCGGCGCTATTTCAGATGCTCGTCACAGACGTTTTGAACTGCATTAGAATAAACAGAATTCTGAATTATCTTCTCAGCAGTACACGGAGTAACTGTCACCCACGAGGGAAAGCGGGGGGTGATGCACTTCCACTGTGCTAATCCTCCGAGGGCAACATCTACACCACAGGCGGTTCTAGAACCTTCTCACCCAGAGCTGCCCCTGCCCCCCCCAACCCCGCATGGGCCCCGACTCTGGAGATTCGGGGGATGGGGAAGCTGTCGGCACACCAGGCTCAGGGAAGCCATCTGGGTCCTGGGACAGCTGTGAGTCGGCTCCTACGAGAGAACAGCCCAGGCAGGTGCGTGGATGGGGCTTGGGTCAGGACTGGGCCCCTTGCACACGACACAGGCACCCGCCAGGGGCCCCATGAGATACCCAGCAGCCAGCAGACTCGGGCCTGCTCACGGGGGCTCAGCTGCCCCTCACCACAGGCTCACATCGGGATCTTTGGGGACATCTTGGCAGGTTGCACCCCGATATTTTCTCTGTGCATTCCTGAGGCTCATCAAAGCTGGCACCTGGCGAATGCCAGCTCCAGGTGCCGCCCCGGGGCTTGGTCACTAGCGGGTCTGTGCCACCCCGTGTGCCGCTGGCCGGGCAGCACTGCCTGCTCTCTTCCTGTTCACCGCTGTGGTGCCGGAGCCTGCAGTGGGAGCCCAGCCTCTCGAAGACGTGCTTGTGTTGGATGGAGCTTGGAATTAGAAGGAAGATCCGAAACTGCACAATGCAATGAGGTAGGAAATTCATTTGCGTTCTTAAAAGCTGACAAATTTCAAAATATCACAGAGTCTTTACATGACTGACTGCGGTTATTAGTTTCCTGCTTGTGTGATTCGTTTTCCTGCCGCATAGCTTTGCTTGTTGACGGGATAAGTATTGTTGGTATTGTTTCCACGGAGAGAGTAGAAGGATATTTCCACAGCTCCTCTAGCACGGTCAGGTAAACGTAAAAGGAGCCGTCGGTGGTCTTGGGAGCGTGCAGCCTGCAGACCGGCACACAGATGCACCTGTGATCTTGGGAGCGTGCAGCCTGCAGACCGGCACACAGGCGCACCTGCCATGGCATTGGGAGCGTGCAGCCTGCAGACCGGCACACAGATGCAGCCTGCAGACGGACACACAGACGCACCTGTGGTCTTGGGAGCATGCAGCCTGCAGACCGGCACACAGACGCACCTGCCATGGCGTTGGGAGCGTGCAGCCTGCAGACGAGCACACAGACGCACCTGTGGTCTTGGGAGTGTGCAGCCTGCAGACGGGCACACAGACGTACCTCCATGGCGTTGGGAGCGTGCAGCCTGCAGACGGGCACACAGACGCACCTCCATGGCGTTGGGAGCGTGCAGCCTGCAGACGGGCACACAGACGCACCTGCCATGGCATTGGGAGCGTGCAGCCTGTAGACGGACACACAGACGCACCTGCCATGGCATTGGGAGCATGCAGCCTGCAGACCGGCACACAGATGCACCTGTGGTCTTGGGAGTGTGCAGCCTGCAGACGGGCACACAGGCGCACCTGCCATGGCGTTGGGAGCATGCAGCCTGCAGACGGGCACACAGACGCACCTGTGGTCTTGGGAGCATGCAGCCTGCAGACGGACACACAGATGCAGCCTGCAGACGGACACACAGATGCACCTGTGGTCTTGGGAGTGTGCAGCCTGCAGACCGGCACACAGACGCACCTGCCGTGGCATCGACTGTGTTCCGTTCTAGATGCAAGGCCACTGACGATTCCATTCACCCCAGCAAACAGCTGTCCACAGGGCCTTCCTTATCCTGGCCAGGTACAATGACAGCGAGTCCCCTGTGGACAGTGATGTGTGTGCCACGAGGGATTTCCACCGACAGCTCCGCTGGGGATGTGTGAGCCTTAATCTCCCCGCTGTGAGCAGACCCTGCGGCTGGGCGGTGCAGGGCCAGCTCAGGCCACAGAGCAGAACCTGGTGCTGGACGCCCCAGGACAGGACACTGGGACTGGGATGCTGGGGCTGAGGGCGGTGGGTTGGCCTCGCCGAGGGCCGCTCCAGGACTCCATGTGGAAGAGTGCCACCAAAAACCGCCCTGGGCTTGGAGCCTGGAGCAGAAGTGGTGGGCGGCCTGGGCTGGCTGCAGTCCTTGCGGTCACCCCCGACTTCTGCAACGTCTGTGAACGCGTGGTCACACGGCGGGGACGTTTCTGCTCTGGCAAGGAGCCCCCACGTCAGCGAGGGCCCCTGGGGCTCCCTGGATCCTCTTCTTCAGCTGCAGACACCTGTGACGAAGCCAGCCACCCCCTGGCTGGATCCACTGTGACCCAGGCGAGTGCCCAGACCTGCCTCGGGGGCACTGTCAGCTCTCCCAGAGGGGACGTCACCGGAGTGGTTGGAGCTGCCAGCGCCGTGACACCCTCGGCGGTGTGGCACAGAGCAGCCACCCCAGGGCGGCTCGTGGGGAGGCTCAGGTTCTGTGAACGGAATGCAGCTGCCCAGTGCTCGTGACCCTGACCCTGAGGCTTCCTGGGGCCAGAGCCGGGTGTGGGGGGGTCCTCCCTGTCGAGAGAGGGTGCAGGACCATTCTCATCTCGCTCAGTAGACGTCGGGGAGAAAGAGCCGCGTGCTGAGGAGGGGGTGACCGGTGAAAGGAGCCGGCGGGGAATCAGTCATTTGCCTGGCTAGGCAGGGAGTAGGGTGCTCTGGGCGCCTCCCTCCCGCCACGCTGCGTGGAACTCACCGAACACCTGACGACCGGCGGGCGTCCAGCTGCCTGGACCTTGCCCTTCCAGCCAGATCAGGCTTGGAGGAGCAATTAGTGAATCAGCTGACATCTTCCGCGCGCGCTCGGGTCAGGAGAGCTAATTAACCTTCCCCTTGCATCCCCACAAAGTAGCAACACACCAGGGGCAACGCTGGAACAGAACAGAGGGGAAAGGAAGCAGGGAGGAGGCGGGGAGGGCTCTGCGGAAGGGAGGCCGGGGAGCCAGCGCCAGGAGCAGCGGCAGCCAGAGCCAGGATGGTCGTGAAGGCTAAGTGCCCCGTCACGGGGTCCGTTCGGCGCAGCAACCAACCCCGTGCCCTGAAACACCCAGCCCTGTCCTCTGGGACCTTCTGCATGGGAAGGGCTGATGGGGGCCCGTCTGCTGGGCCATGCTCTCCCAGACCTGGGGCAGGCCCCCCACCTCTCCCCATTCTGGGGGCTGCCGGCAGTCCTTGGCTTGTGGGTGCACCTCTATAGTCTCTGCCTGCTTCACTGGCCTCCCTCCGTCTGCCTCGTCTGTGTCCAAACATCCCCTTCCTATCGGGACACCAGTCATCAGCTCCACGGTGACATCATCTGCACTTCTTCATGTCTCCCAAGGCCCTGTTCCCAAACAGGCTCCCGTTCTGATTCTCCAGGAGGGTTTGCCATTCGAGGAGACATCGTCAACCCAAGGCACTGTCCCCATGCCCCGGGGATGTTATGCATGGCCAGGGCAGCAGAATGTACCCCCCCACACCAGCTCTGTGTCCAGTGACATCACAGAGAGAATCTTCCACATGCTGGTTCACTCCCCAGATGGCCGCAATGGCCAGAGCTGGGCCAGGCCAAAGTCAGGAGCCGGGAGTTTCATCAGGGTCTTGCACGTGGGTGCGGGGACCCAGGCACTTGGGCCATCGACTGATGATTTCACCAGGGGTCCTTAGCAGGCCGGGCTCTAGAGAGAAGTCTGCAGTAATTCCTTGCTGGATTGGAGCTGAACCGGAAGTGGACCAGCCAGAACACAAACCTGCACCCACATGGGTTGCCGGCGTCACGGGCGGTGGCTTTACCCACACCACAGCGCCAGCCCTGAAAGGAAGTTCAGGTTGACAGGACATTGACACAGAGATCAGCAAACTCCATCCCGCAGAACAAAGCTGGCCCCTCGCTTGTTGTTATCAATAAAGTTTTCTAGGAACGCAACTGTGCTCACCCGCTTCCTGTGGCGCTGCAGCGGCAGAGCTGAGCAGCTGCCTCAGAAACCACGCAGCCTGGCCCTTTCTAGAAAGTTCCCCACCTCCTTTCCTTAGACCAGCGCTTCCCAGATGTTAAAGCGTCTCAAACTGAGCACCGAGTCTCCGCGTCTGGTCCATGACCCCCAACCCCAGCTGAGTGGGAAATCGGTGGCACCTGCTCCAGAGAGAGAGAGAGACAGAGAGAGAGAGAGAGAGACAGCTCCTAGGCACCAAGGAAGCCAGGCCAGCCTTCTCGCTGGGGCCCAGCCTGCTCAGGACTCCGAGTCTCCTCTGGTGCTGCCGGCTCATCTGAAGACCCAAGAGGCATCAAAGAAGTGGCAATGGTGAAAGAGAAGGATTAAAAGACAGCGGGACACGCACGACTCTGTGCGCTCACTCCTGTGGGCTGTGTGCACCTGCCACGTCCTAACTCCCCTGACCGGGACAGCCGCGGGCTGGGGCCTCGCGCTCCCAGACGCTGGCATCCAGGAAGGCGGTAACGCGATCATGGCTCACAAATAGTCTTTCTCACACTCTCCCCCAAGGGACCACCTTCTTCCCCACGGGGTTTGACTCTGCCGAGGCTCTAACAGGACTGTGTCGAGAAAGGGGAGGAGAACTGGGGCGATCATCCCTCGCCTTGTTCCGAGCCACACCCCTTCGCACTTTCACTCCCCAGCCCTTGCACTATTTTGGGACCGTCTGGCATAGCTCTGAAACTAATGGTACAAACCACTATGTGATAAAGTAAAACACATTGCATCCTGTCATCCTGCAAACAAGTAGCTTACTCCCAAGTCTTTGAGAATGTACTTTCGAGATAAAATATGCACTTGTGGCTTCTGCAGGTTTTTAAAAAGTCCCGAATCTTCACAGATTTACTGGGGAGGAGGGGGTGTTTCGTGTAAAATGTGCTTTTCCTTGACATTTAGAGGTCTTGCGGAGTGGTTTATTATAGATCTTGTGGGCATCTTGATATTTAATTAAATCTCAGACATATATTCTGTGGAATATGAAGTATTTATTCGCTGTCTATTTGTTATTCTTTTTCTGCTCCTAACACAAAATTATCAGCTGGAAGTAAGTCATCAGAGGCACTTAAAATTTTTCGAGGTCGGAAATCTAATTAACCTTAGCAACTGTGCTTAAAATGTTGAATAACACCAGACAATTCCTCACAGGAAGGCTCGGCAGTGCCCAGTGCTGGCGATGTGTTTACAACTGTTTCTCCACGCTGACCTTTCACGCCTGTGTGCAGAAGGCAGGAGGGGAGGGAAGGCAGGTCGGGGAACAAGTGACTCGTGGGCCTCGTCCAATACGTTTCAGTAAATTAGGGCGGAGCGCCAGCAGCCGGATTCGTCAACCGCTTCTCACTTTGCATTTTCATGGGCTCGATGAGGAGCAGCGCCACAGTCCAGGGCCTCTGGTGTGGACGGAGCCCTCCCGGCCTCTCTCGCCCCCGTTTCAACTCCAAGTCCAACCTGCAGGTCTGGGGTAGACCCAGCCCACGGCTGTCCAGGGCGACTGAGGTCGCTGGTGTCGGTGGCCAGCTGAGCTGTCACGCTGTGCTTTTAGCTGCTCGCTCCTACGCTTCCGTTAGGGATTCTGGTCCTCAGTCCCTGGATGTCCTCCAGAGCATCCCGGGGGCCCAGCGAGACGCCACCCCCTCCAAGGCAGAGCCGGGGGGATGAGCAGCCCTGGACATGGCGAGGGTGGGGCCTGCTGGACCCCAGAGGGAAAACAGGGAGGACGGGGCGGCGGGGGTGGAGGGGGGGCAGGCAGTGGGAGCAGTGCCATAGGGCAGGCACAGGGAGGTTAGAGAAGACAGGCAGGTGGTCAGCGGGCGGGCAGGTGGTCAGCGGGAAGTGCTGTGGGGAGGCAGAGGTGGGAGGGCGGCCCCCTGGGTGGGCGCTGGGGTCTCCTGGGCAGGCTGGCTCAGGGAAGGGCGGGGCTGGAAGGGGCGAACCCCAGGGCGGTTGGGCATTGGGGGGGGCATTAGCTTCCTATGGCAGCTGTCACAAATGGCCACTCACTCAGCAGCTTCAAATAACACCCACGCAGTGTCTTCGGGCTCCCGAGAGAGAACGCTGGACACGGGGCCCAGGAGGAGGCTGTCTGGGGCCGTCGGGGCTGCAGGGGAACCCACGCCCCTTGGCCCGTGGCCCCGCCCTCCATCTGCAACACCTGCTGCCTCCCGGGGTCTGCGTTAGCAGGAACCTGGAATTGGGAGCAGAGCGAGGTGGGCGCGGCATTGCCTCGGCACCTCCGGGAGGAGCCACTGGCCACGAGGACAGCAGGACGGCGATGCATTCCCGTTGTGACCTTGGGGACGAGTTCTGAGGCCATCAGCAGCTCAGGGGTCTGCTCCAGACCCGGGGCCCCAAACCACAGTGCCCCATTCAACCTCCTCACACAGAGGGCGTGGCTTCAGCTCCCCTCCCCTAGGCGGGAGGCACAGACGACTGCCCCTGCCCAGCCCCCTCGGCCTGCCTGCGTCCCCTGGGGACAGACGCGTCCAGAGGCCAGCCCCGTGTGGCCCCGGAGGACAAAGCGGGAGGTGCATGTGTCCGGGAGAGTTTGAATGGCGAGCTAAGCGACAGGCTCACTGCCTTAAATCAAAACTGGCACCTCCGGCTTTAGGCAGATTTTTTTGAACCCCACAGTGCCTGTTTCGCTCAGGAAAGGGGCCGTGCAGAGTCGAATTTCTCGTCTCTTAGGGCAACGCCACGTGTCACCTCTAGCCTCCACTCTGCCCTCAGATGCTGTGAGAATGAGCCCAGGTGAACAGCAGCCGCCAGGCCCCGCCCCACCTGCGTCTGCGGGGGGTGAGGGAAGCAGTGGAGGCGGGGCTGCGTTTAGCACCTGGAAAACAGCGGGGTGTCCTGTCCCCCGAACCTCAGAAGGCGCCGGACACCCCAGCAGTGGCCCTGGGCAGGCAGCAAGGAAACGGGGGAGGGGCTCAAGGATCTCCTGACCGGCGGCTTTGAGGACCCCGAATGGGTGCACGCCGGCCAGCCTTGGCCAGCCTGGAGGGCCCTGGTGGGCCCCACTTCTCACGTGCCAAGGTGACAGGGAAGACGGATGAGGGCCGGAGAGAGCAGGGCCAGGGCTCTCCACAGTGCACACTCGGCAGGAGCTCCTCGGAGCTGGTTCTCGCGGTGCTAAACCTGGGGCCGGGCCCGGCCGGGGCTCCCTGGGCTTCAGTTCCTTGGGTTTCATTTTCCTTCTCCCTGCTGCCGGCCGGCTTGTGACGTGAGCCCAGGAGCCCACGGGGCCATGCCGGTCACTGCTTCGCAACCTGGGCAGGAGGTCTCCGGAGACCAAGCAGAGGAGCACAGCCTGCCCCCGCGGGCGCCCGCCGCTGCCCGGCACCGTGCCAGCTGGGATGGCGCCCCTCGTACGCGGAAGGAGAGGCGTGCAGGACGGTACCGGCCCAGCGTGGCCGCGTGCAGCCAGGAGCTGCGACTCCAGCCCGCTGTCCGTGTTCTGGCTTTGGCCGTACTGTGTGTCTTCATCCTAAATGTGGACTAAGCCCCTCCCCCAATTCCCCAAAATAAAGACGATTGTTGTAAATCACGCTGTTTTAACATGTGCCGAAGCTTCATGGAGGTTCAGAGGGACAGAGAGACGTAGAAAAGAGGGGGGATTTGTAAGCCAGCTGGCACCACGGAGGGGGGCTCTCTGTGAGGGGAGCTTGTCCCTCACTCCCCCTCCCCCTGACCCCAGATCTCTGGGCCAGCCCGGCAGAGCACGGGCCTGCAGCCCACCGCCCACTGCCCACCCGACTCCCGGGTCTCAGCCCCGCGTGCTCTGACGCCTCAGCTCTTCTGGAGCCGACAGGAGTGAGCTGGCTCCCCCAGACCCCCGCACTCCAAGCCCCAGGCCCCTCCCCCATGCAGCCGCCAAGTGGGAGGTAAGTTCGGCCACCTCCCTTGCTTCTGAGTGGGAGTTTGGCTTCCCCGTGCAGCGTCGAAAGCCTCATGGAGGAGCTTTGCTTTCTCTCCCCTTTCTGCAGTAACAGCTGTCTTCCCCCGAAGACAGATCCAGCCATGACAGCCAGCCAGAAGCAGCCACCTGTCCCCTCCCGGCCACCGCCACTGGGGCTCCAGTCTCAGACGGTCCCGTCGATGCAAGAAAACCAGGAGTAAACGCTTCTCTGTGAAAACGTCTCCGGCTGCACAGAACTGACTAGCGGTGTGTCACTGGAGAATGTTCTAGAAACGCATCTCGATTTCCCTCATCCATGGAGAATCGTTGCTGGACCGCGTGGTCCACCCTTGGGGCTCTATGGGTTTGCCAAAGGCGTTCTCTCTCCTTGCACGGTGTGTGGAGCGTGTTGGGACCGAGCCCTCCTGGGCCGTGCTGTCTCTTGTTTTCTCACTAAACAACCCCGTTTTCCTAGCTGCGCTCTCTGCCACCCCAGCTCAGTCTTTGCCATTTCTGGGATCACAGAGCTAAGAGAGCAGAACGGCAGCAGAGACCGAGTGGAGCCAGCTCGGGCCCCGCTGGCGGTCGGGACGCTCTGCCCAGCAGTGCAGTCGTTGGTGCTTCTGCTTGCCCGTCACCTGCTGTTCACACGGGATCCGTGGTTTCAGAGAAAACTCCCCGCCTCCCTTACTTGGTGTCTCTGCTGAGATGGCCCCTTTATTTGGGAGTGTTTACCAGTTCTTATGGAGCTGTTGGCTTCTGGCTACAAAACCAATGGAGATCAATACAGGCGTTAAGTATCGATTCAAAGGGCAGAGGGTCGGTGGTGGAGAGCAGCGCCTTCCCTGGGGCCCCCCGGGTTCCTGGTGCCTCGGGGCTCCCGGCCTGCGTCTCCCAGGGCCTGGGCAGCCCCAGAGCTTCAGAGCCGCCCAGCTCTGCTGCACAGGGGAGGGGCTGTGGCTGTTTGAGCCGCCTGCAGGGCATGTGCCAGACGTGGGCTGTTTTCCAGAACCCTGTGTCCTGTGGGCCTCTGCACGCTCTTGGCAGAGTCGTTGGGGCTGGGATCAGCTGGCTCTGTCTAAGGACTGAGGACCTGAGGACGGGGGCCCCAGCTGGAGCGTGGTGGATGGTTCCCAGGCTTGTGCCTGCGCAGTGTCCCCAGGGTGCAGCGGGGTCTTTTGGGCACATCTTGAAGGCACCGAGAAGGGAAAATCCAGACGCAGCAAATTCTCGGCGTGGTTTCAGAGGAGTCTCGCCTGCCTCGAGCCGCACTGTGGGCCCCGGGCTCAGAACAGCCTCTCGAATCCGCTCTGAGGACAAGACATCCATTTGTTCCCCGGTTCATTTAATAAGCATCGATTGAGAGCTTATTAACTACCAGGATCTGGTGATTCCTGGGTAAATAAAGCAGACAGAGCTCCTGTCCTGTCAGGCTTACGGTGTGCAAATAAATGAGCAGGGAATTAAAAATGTGCAAATTACCAGCAAACCTGAGTCAGTCACCGACGAGGAGATGCAGTCCAGAGCTGGGCAAGGGAGAGCTGAGAGGGGGTGGCGGGGGAGCAGGCAGAGGGGAGTGTGTGCAAATGTCTTGAGGTGACGAGGAACAGCATGGTCCAGCCTGGAACAGAGGTGGTGGTCCAGCCTGGAACAGAGGCCGTGTGGTCCAGCCTGGAACAGAGGTGGTGGTCCAGCTTGGAACAGAAGCCGTGTGGTCCAGCAGAGTGAGCCCAGAGGAGGAGAGCTTGGAGAAGGCTGGACCACGCAGTGCTGAGAGCAGGGGCTCGGACGTTCCCCCCTCTGAGTTCAGTGACCGTGACCGGATGGCCCCACCGAGGTTGAAAACTCCCCTGGGCTGCAGCAAAGAGAGCGAGCTGGGAGCTAAGCAGGCAGGTGGGGGCCGGTGTGGGGAGGCCGTGCTCTGCCGAGCGGGGCGGAGAGAGAAGGCAGTGAGGCACAGCGATGGTGAGCTGGGGAGAAGCCTCGGGTGGGTTTGCTGATCTCCATGGGGTAAATTCTCTCTCCACACTGACTCCAGGCCACCCGGGGAGCTCACGGGCCGTGGAGCTGGGCGGCAGGGCACAGCCCTGCTGGTCGGGAGGAGGAAGCTCGGGCCACGCCTTAGGGTGCCGGAAGTCCCCCAGTCTGTGCTCTGAGCAGTGGAGAAGGCGGAGCCCCACAGCTGGACAGGGACAGGGACTGAGATGGGGGACACAGACCTGGGTATGGGGCCCACAACAGCAAAGATGGCCTGAAGCTCCGCCTCCTCCCCTCCAGCTCCGCCCACCTCTCCCTTCCCTGAGCAGCAGTGCTGGCTGTGCCAAGTGGCACACTCCTCCAGCTCTGCAGGTGGCCCTGCAGGGTCACGTGGGGGTGTGCCCCACAGGGTCACGTGGGGGTGTGTCCCCGCAGGGTCACGTGGGGGTGTGGCCCCGCAGGGTCATGTGGGGGTGTGGCCCCGCAGGGTCATGTGGGGGTGTGTCCCCGCAGGGTCACGTGGGGGTGTGGCCCTCAGGGTCACGTGGGGGTGTGTCCCCGCAGGGTCACGTGGGGGTGTGTCCCCGCAGGGTCATGTGGGGGTGTGGCCCTCAGGGTCACGTGGGGGTGTGGCCCCGCAGGGTCATGTGGGGGTGGGGCCCTCAGGGTCACGTGGGGGGTGTGTGGACCCTCAGGGTCACATGGGGGTGTGGCCCCTCAGGGTCATGTGGGGTGTGTGTGGACCCTCAGGGTCACGTGGGGGGTGTAGCCCTGCAGGGTTCACTCAGGACCAGCTGTGAACGCCTCTGCCCAGGCCTCTCGCCAGGTCAGGTTGCTGAATTGGCTGATTTTTAAAAATCTACTGGGGAAAAGAGCTAGGAAAACGGCCCGTCATTTTTCTCTACTTCTGTTTCCCCTACATTGTTATCAAGGGGAGGAATAGCTGGGTAGTTACACCTCACTCACAGTGCGGGGAAGACGCAAGGCGACTCGGCGGCACAAGCCCCGGCAGCGCCGGTGAACCGGCACCAGTGGCGCCCACGAGGCAGCGAGGTGGGGCGTAGGTGCTAATCCTCCCGGTGCTGGCCCGGAGCTGCACCTGCTGAGATCAAAGCGCAGGCAGGAAGCTTTCTGCTGACTTCTTGGGGAGCCGGGGGAGCGACCGTCAGTGCTGGCAGAGGACGCTCACATCAGGCGCTGTTGGCAGTTGTCTGTCTACCATCTGATGCTGGCGGCCAGCCGGCCCGCAGGGCAGCGTTAATAAATGCACAGCGGTGGCAAGCGGTCTCTCTCATCTCAACCATTTAGCCCGGGTGCAGCGTTCGGTTGCATCCAGGAAGAGAGAGGGTTGAGAAGGAGCGAGCGCTCTTGAACGTGGCTCAGGCTCCTGCGACGCCGCCGAGTTCTTGAACCACGCAGCTCCGTGCTGGTGAAGCGGCCGCCGTCAGCGCCGCTCGTGGAGCGTCCTGGAGACCCCAAGCCCGCGGCTGCTCCAGCTAATGATGCTCGCAGCCAGGAGGGCTGGGTCAGTCTGCGTCAGGGGGGTGTGGACTAACATCCTGGTTCTGCCTTGGTCACGCCGGTCACGCGTGCGTCCCTGGGGTATGCGGCTCGGCTTCGGCCAGCTCCCTTCAAGGCTGTCACAGTGACCCCGGATGCCCCTGCCAGCCCTGAGCTCTGGTCGGCTCTGAGCCTTGTGCACCTGCTTCGAAGAGGCTTCCTCACCGTCCACGTCAGAGCCGAGACCCCTCCCTCGTCTCCTCGCTCGCTCCCCTCTCCTCTGGCTGAGCCATGGGGATGTGGCTCTTTCAGTCTGTCACACACAGTGTGCGTGTCAGGCAGCTCGGGGCTCCTCCGTGCGTCCCAGGGCCGAGGGGCAGCCAGCCACAGCACTCACACCTGCGCTCGGACAGGCCTGGGCCGGCCGCTCGCCGCTCTCCCGCTGTTCTCGCCCCGGGCCTGAGGGTCCAGCTTCCTTCAGCGCGGATCTGAGGGCCTGAGGACTTCCCCAACCTTGCCTCCGCCTCTGCTCTCCCGGGGGCACCGGGAGCACTCGCAGGGAGCACTGAAGGACTGGGACGCTCACGATCCACTTGAGCACGCTGCCTTCCGGGGGTGTGTCCTGCTTTGGGCTACTACGTCCTTGCCAAGAAGGGCGCTCGTCCTGGACCCCGCGTCCATGCAGTCCCGGTCAAGCCCATCTTTAGAAAGACCTCAGTCCAAACGCAGAGAGAAAAGCAGGGACGGGTGTACATTCGGCCTGCGGCTAAGACACCGGGGGAGGCGCGCTCCTCCCACGCCGGCCCGGGTTTGCGTCTCGGCTCCTGGCACCGGCGTCTCGCTGACACAGACCCTGCAAGACAGAGGTGATTGACGTGTGCACTGGGATCCTGCCGTGCACACGGCACGCCTGGACTTTGTCCCTGTTCCCGGCTTAGACCCGGCAGGGCATGGACATCGCCGGCGTTCGGAGGGGCGCCCAGCTCAGGGGAGCTCATTCCCTCTGCCTCTGCTTCTCCAATAAATAAGTAGATTTGAAAAGAAGAGCTGCTCACCGCATTGAGTTAAAAGGAAAAGGTGCTATTAATTTTCCATTTTACCCATGAAATTTGCAGCCGTATGCTTATGAGAGGTATTATTTTAACTTTCTATTTCTCTTTACTTTCTGGAGACAAAATTAAACGTTAAAAATTGATGTCGGACATCAAAAGCTCAGCATGCTGAGGGATACAAACCATGAAAAAAATAAGAAGAAGAAACGGGGCCTTTGAAGACCTTGGGAATAGAAATATGTCAGGACGAAGTTGAATCGTCTATGAAGACATCTGGCAGGGGAGCAGCCCACAAAGACACCGGGCGAAGAACGGGGACAGACAGGAGGCCTTGGAAGGAGACTGCAGTGAAAACGGCGGAAGAGAGCTGGAGAAGTTTCCGGAAACCCTGCAAGACGGTGCACGATACGGGGCACCTGTCCGTGAAGGCGCCTTTCGCCTCTGTCCGTAAGCTGCGGGGCTGTCCCTGTATCTCCAAGAAAAACGAGGTCCTCCCCTTGGCTGGTGTCCCGCTCCAGTCCCGGCCCAGGCGTGGTGGGTGCACTCCCCTCCCTCGTGTCCTGACCCCGTGGCCGCGCCTGTACAGACCTGGAGTTGTCCCCACGCGCCCCTGAGGCCGGAGCGTCCGTGCTCAGCCCCGGGAAGCCCACGTGCAGGGGAGATAATCTCATCCCGAGGACACGTCTCTCCCTCTGAGCACAGGGGCATCCCTGGGAGTGAGCCTCGGGCGTCAGGAGCGTGGAGCAGACGGCCGTTCTGCTGGGCGTGCGCCCCTCACAGGTCTACAGGGGTCAGTAGGTCAGGTGGCGAGCTGCCCCAGACACTTGCTGTGTTGGGCGCCTTGCTTCCTCTCTTTGTTCTTTTCTATGGCTGTAAGTGCTAGGGTCGCATCCCCGTGTCACACACAGGAAATCGAGCCTGGGAGAGACCCAGACAAGGCCGCTGGCTTCTGAGGTGGCCGAGATGCGAGGCAGGGCCTGGCCGTCGGCCTTCGTGGAAGACAGGCCCTCTTCTCTTCCCTGACACTTGCCACACGCAGGCCCACATGCACACGGGCACACCTGCGCGCACACACGTCACTTCTGCCGACCCCCTGCAGCCTCCACCCAGCCTCTCCCCGTCCATGTGCTCCGGAAACCTCTTCTTCCTTCTGCAGGTTCAGCTCCACTCCAGACCCTTGCATCCTCCCAGTCCTCCACCTGTCTGTTTCTTTAAAAAAGATTTATTTATTCATTTGAAAGGCAGAGTTACAGAGAGGTAGAGGCGGGGGTGGAGGGGGGGGGAGAGAGAGAGAGAGAGAGAGAGAGAGAGAGAGAGAAAGAGAGAGGTCTTCCATCCACAGGTTCACTCCCTAGATGGTTGCAATGGCCGGAGCTGCACCTCTCTGAAGCCAGGAGCTTCCTCCAGGTCTCCCACGCAGGTGCAGGGATCCAAGCACTTGGGCCATTGTCCACTGCTCTCCCAGTCCACAGCAGGGAGCTGGATTGGAAGTGCAGCAGCCGGGACTTGAACCGGTGCCCATATGGGATGCCGGCACTGCAGGTGGTGCTGTGACCCGCTGCAGCACAGTGTGAGCCCCATCTCTGCCTATTTCTAATACCTACCACGGTCTTCCTGCCCCAGGGCCTTTGCCCTGATTCTGCTGCCAGCAGACATCTTTGCTGGGTTAGCAGACCTGGCTGTGGCCTCCTGGTTTGCACCTGAGCTCAGTGAGAGGCCTGTCGTGGTCAGGCAAGATTAGCCGTCCATCACTCTCTTCTTTTTTTTTAATATTTATTTGAAAGGCAGAGTTGGGGGACAGAGAGAGAGAGAGAGGTCTTCCACCTGCTGGTTCACTCCCCAAACGGCCATCATAGCTGGGGCTGGGCCAGGCCGGAGGCAGGAGCCTGGGGCCTGGAGCTTCTTGCAGGTCTCCCACGTGGGCGCAGGAGTTAGGCCCTTGGGCCGTCTTCCCCGTCTTCCCCAGGCACATTAACAGGGAGCTGGCTTGGAAGTGGAGCAGTTGGGTCTCGAACTGGGGCCCACATGGAATGCCGGCCGCAGAGGTAGCAGTTCAACTTGCTAAAGACACAACACCGGCCCCGAGTATCACTTCCTATCACATGCTGTTGGCTTTTCTCATCTTCCAACATCTAACCACACTTTCATCTTGCGTTCACTTGCTTCCTGCAGGTCACCCCACAGAGGTGGGCGTGTACAGTGGCAACTTGTGTCTCCACTGCTGAGTCCCCAGTGACCCACACAGCTTCTGGAATATTCCAGGAGCTCAGTAAATGCCTATTGAGTGAATGACAGATGAACTCAAGAAAACCTGACTCTCCGTGCTAAGCACCATTCTCCCGGGGTTCCTGCGTCCTGGCCCCAGGGTCTCTGGGACTCCCGAGAGAGGTACGGGTTCCTCATCACTTTTGGATCTGATAGAGCACATCTATCTCCATCTTAATTAAAAAAGCAAGAAGAGAGAATAAAATGCACTGTTACAGCGTGGATGGCTGCAATGGCGGCTCGACAGTCATCTCGGAACTTAATTACAGCGGAACATGCCCATGTAATGTGCATACTTGGGGAGGAAGTGGTGAAGAGGCCCAATAAATCACGGGTCTTAAACCAGGAGACGCCTCTGTAATCGTCCAGTTACTGCTGACGAGCCCATAAAGAAGCTCCGAGCAGCCTCGGTGCCATGCACCACGGGCTTTGATGGGCAGGCGCCTCCTCCGAGCACAGAGCTGCTGCCGAGAGGCCTCTCCAGCCCCCACAGGCGTTCGCGTCCAGTGGGAGGCAGTCGACCCCCAGGGGCGGGGCAGCTGCACGGCGCAGCCCCCTCCCAGCAAGGCACTGCTCCTGTATGTCTCAAAGCAGGCGTCTAAAGTAGCAAGAGGAAGGGTGAGAATGGGCAGGAGCCGGCTGCGGCTGACATGGAGCTGTGGCCAGGGTGGCCAGGTTCCGGGAGGTGCCCCGACCAAAGCAGACCTGGCTGTCCCTTCTCCAGGCCGGGGAGGGCTGAGAGCGTCCTAATGGCTCCAGCTGTCCTGGGGAAGCGTGCGGGGACCAAAGTGCTTTCTCCTCTGACCCCTGCTCAAGTGCCAGCTCCTCAGTCCTGGAGGACTTTCCACCCTGCCTTCCCCTCCCCGCCTGCCGCATTCCCTCCTCCACTTTCTTCAGAGCCTGTGCAGTGGCTGAGCCCCCAGTCCAGTGCCGCACATAGAAGACAAGTCTGGCCCTGCGTTGTCTGGGTTCTCTCTCCAGCACCTTGAACAGCGCCACTCTGCCTAGCCCTGTGTTGACTGATGGACACTGGGCAAGGATGGAGCTGTGCACCTGACCTGGGGCAGAACTCATCCACGAGTCTGGGAGTGTGCACAGGATAAATGAGTTCGCACCTGCCCTCACCCTGAGGTAGAGTCTGTGAATTGAGCAGCTCCCACTGTGCGCACACACACACATGCGTGGATTGACAATCACATGATGAGCTACATGTATGCATCCGCATGTTATTTTAAAATATATTTATTTAAGAGACAGAGAGAGACAGAAACAGAGAGATGGACACACACACAGATTGATGGGAGAGACGGGAGCTCCCGTCCACTGGCTCACTTCTCAAAACCCACAACGGCTGGGGCTGAACAGGATCAAAGCTGGGAGCTGGGAACTCAGTCCACGTCCCCCACCCGGGTGGCAGGAACCCAGTCCCTTGGACAGTCTCCATGGCTTCCCAGGTTGCACAGCGAGCTGGGACCAGGAGCTGGGGCAGGAAATGGACCCAGGCAGACGCCCTGCTGTGAGACACAGCCATCTTAACCGTCTTAACCACTGGGCTAAATGTCCAGCCCAGCACATGTATCTTATTAACAGCAGGAGCACTGGTGGTGAGTGGAGCAATTGTTAGTATGGATTGCTAAATGTTTCCAGCTGTCAGCTCCTGAGTACACTGTTGGATTTTGCGTCAGGGCAGGTCTCTGCCCTCTCCCAAGGCCAAGTGCGTTTGTGTAGCTGGATCTGGCCAATGAGCTCCGAGTGGCTTTGGCGCGTGCTGCTTTGTCTCCTGGGCACCTCCCTGAACTTCACTGGTTCACTCTGCACAAGCGCTGCCCTCCCTTGCTGAGCCCGGGCAGCGGTGCCCCACAGCCCGGTCCTGCGTGGGTGCCTCCTTCCCTTCCAGCGGCCACAGGCGTGCGGTTGAGAGCGGAAGTGGCCTTGGCCTTTGTTGCACGCCATGATACTGCAGCACAGCCTGGTCCCTCTCGACGGAGGAAAACGGGCTGCAGTTTTTCTTCTCATGTGAAAATAGAGACATAGAAGTAGCTGCATGACCGAAGTGAGCGGAACTCAGACTCCGCTACCGTGGTTCAAGAACACCCTTCTACCCTTCCAGGGCACACGCTCATGTCCTGAGAGGTGCACTGAGCTAGGACAGAGGAATCGAGAGAGAGGCCCGCAGAGCCACGCAGCCGACTCGGGTTTTGCCATGGTGGCCCCTTTAGGTCTTCAGGTTGTCCAGTGAGCATATCTGAGCCCAGAGTCTCGGGGTAGGAGCAGAGGGGCGGCCTTCCTGCTGCTAGAAGCCGGGTTCTGGCGCCCCCCTCTTCCTCCTGATGGGAGAGGACGGTTTCCAGCCCGGAGCCAGGCCGAGGAGCGGACTCAACCGTCGGCAGGCTCCCAGGGCCCCGAGTGATTGGCGCCTCCTCTTACTCTCGCCTGCTCTGCTCTCTCAGAGATGCAGAACACGTTCCAGGCCTCAGCCGCTTCTCCTTGTGTTAGACCAGGATGTTTCCAGGCGTGATGCAAGGAGTGCAGGCCGGGGTGAGCATTCCCTGGTGGGGGAGGGGCAGGCTGCATTTTTAAAGACGATTTATTTATTCATTTGAAAGACAGGATTCCAGAGAGAGACAGAGAGAGGCAGAGAGAGAGAGAGACAGAGACAGAGACAGAGAGAGAGAGAGACAGAGACAGAGAGAGAGAGAGGCAAAGAGAGAGACAGAGAGAGGCAGAGAGAGAGAGAGAGACAGAGACAGAGACAGAGACAGAGAGAGGCAGAGAGAGAGAGAGAGAGACAGAGAGAGGCAAAGAGAGAGACAGAGAGAGGCAGAGAGAGAGACAGAGACAGAGACAGAGAGAGACAGAGAGAGAGACAGAGGCAAAGAGAGAGACAGAGAGAGGCAGAGAGAGGCAGAGAGAGAGAGAGAGACAGAGAGAGGCAGAGAGAGACAGAGACAGAGAGAGGCAGAGAGAGAGAGAGAGACAGAGACAGAGAGAGGCAGAGAGAGAGAGACAGAGACAGAGAGAGGCAAAGAGAGAGACAGAGAGAGGCAGAGAGAGAGAGAGAGACAGAGACAGAGGCAGAGAGAGAGAGAGAGGCAGAGAGAGAGACAGAGACAGAGAGAGGCAGAGAGAGAGACAGAGAGAGGCAGAGAGAGAGAGAGAGACAGAGAGAGAGAGACAGAGACAGAGAGAGGCAGAGAGAGAGACAGAGAGAGGCAGAGAGAGAGAGAGACAGAGACAGAGAGAGGCAGAGAGACAGAGACAGAGACAGAGACAGAGAAAGGCAAAGAGAGAGACAGAGAGAGGCAGAGAGAGAGAGAGAGACAGAGACAGAGACAGAGAGAGGCAGAGAGAGACAGAGAGAGGCAGAGAGAGAGACAGAGAGAGGCAGAGAGAGAGAGAGAGACAGAGACAGAGGCAGAGAGAGAGAGAGAGCGACAGAAAGATCTTCTGTCCACTGGTTCACTCTGCAAACAGCTACAATGCCTGGGGCTGGACAGGCCAAAGCCAGGAACCAGGAGCTTTCTCCAGGTCTCCCATGTGCGTGCAGGGACCCAAGCACTTGGGTCATCTTCCATTTCTTTCTTAGGCCATTAGCAGGGAGCCATATCAGAAGTAGGGCAACCAGGACACGAACCGGCACCTTTATGAGATGCATGGTACTCCACGTGGCTTTAGAAGCCAGAGCTGGGGTCTGCAGGGGGCTTGTCAGGGGAGAAGAGTTCAGCGAGGATGAAACAGGCTCTCCTGGCACTTGGCAGCAGATCTGCCAACGATGTGTGGATTATTCCAGAAGGGCTCGTGGCTCAGACGGAGCCTTGCCCTGTGGTTGTCTCCTGAGTGACAATCCTCTTGAAATACAATGTGTTCTTTCCCAGGGACGTCTTCGTCTACGACCTAAGCTTTTTCTTGAAGCTGTCGGAGTTGGTCCGCGTCTGTGGAGTTAATGTCAAGTATTAGAAGGAATCCTCCGTGCTTGTCATCCGCCCGAGGAGCTGAGTCCCGGCTGCAAGGCACAAGGCGGTTTTCTATCATAAGTTCCACAAACAGAAGAAGAAATGGCCACAGTCAAGGGGTTGGAGGAAGGCGCATTCCCTCCCTGCAAGATTCTGCGGATGGAGGCTGCTGTGGCTGATCAGAGACGTGGGACGGGCCTCGGGGAGCACGGCGTGGAGGGAGATCCCCCGCAGGTGCTTTATGGACGAAGTTGTCCCCGGGACTTGCTGTGGCTCGGAGGCAAGGCACGGGCGCTCCCTCCACGCTGGCTGGAGAACGGTCCAGTGCGCAGGTGTCCGCGTGGATCAGCCTGGTGTCTGAATGCAGCTCTCAGGCAGCCCAGCAACACAAAACAAAGAAGGAAGCAGGAACGTCAGCGGGAGCGCAGGGACACACGCAGAGCTGGTTCTGCAGCACGAAGCGTCTGTAATATGACCTCTCTGTGCAGGCCAATGCCACACGCACAGGTGGCCAACGAGCGTTCAGTCCTCCTCCAAGTTTCCTACGGGCTTGGAACGTGCAGCAGAACATCAGGAAGCAGGCTCACCAGGACTCCGCCCTCCCGCGTAAGCTGGGTGCGTGTCTTCCTCCAGCTGGCCGCAGCGCAGGGACCCGGGCCAAGCCCGCCGGCTCACACCGGCACAGCTCCTGCCTGCTCAGCGCCAAGCGCCTTAACCTCTTTGCACCTTGGTTTCTTCTTCCATTGAACGACAGCCTACAGCTCCCACCTCCCGTGGAGCTGCTGGAGGAGCAATGAACCCAGAAGAGCGGTGAGAGTCTTGCCTGGCAGAGACAAAGCTGGCCTGTTGTCTGTGTTATTTATCTGCATCCATTTTCAGATCTTTGCCTGAGGACTGGTAACTCCGCACAGGGCAGCACATCGCAGCCCCGTGGCTCACTGTCCTTGCGGTTTCCATCAGGGGTGCGATCTGATGGGAAGGTGGGCTTCTCAGACTCATGGCACAGCCTGGCAAGAGACAGTGACCAGCCAGAGAGACCTTGGGCACATCTTGCAGACACTTGGTTTTCAGGATGTGCCTCATTCCAGGCTGAAGCCAGGAGACGCTTCCACTGGGCAGCAGGGCTGAGGGCAGAGGCGTCTCCCGCCCTGGATGCTCTTCCCCTTGTCCCGCCCCACACCCTGCCCGTACTGCCCAGGCCGTGGCTGGTGCGGGAGGAGGGGCCTCCAGGGACCTGCTGCTGCGTGGGTTTAGGTGGGGCCCTAGGCCAGCTCTCAGAGGCTAGATCACTTTGGAGAATCCGAGTAACTCTAGACACCCGTCCAGCACAGGAGCAGGTCCCTGTCTCTTCACTGACTGGAGACAAAGCACAGAATGTATTCAGCAAGCGCACACTGGGTGTTTGTGTGCACACCTAGTCCCACGTTTGCCCTGGGAGCCGAGTGCTGACGTCACTGGGGCACAGAGAGGTGAGGGAACTGCCCAGTGCCCCGCTGGTGCGTGGCGAGCCTTTCTCTACGTGAGAAGACCCCCCCACCCCCACGTTCCTGCTGTTCACTGGATCACTAGATTCCAGAAGATAACCCAGACCTAGAACACACAAGGTAGGCTAGCGGAGGGACAGGGAACTAGCGGCTAGAATGTTCTAGAAACAGGTGGTTAGAATGTTCTAGAAACAGGTGGTTAGACTACCTCACATGTCTCCTGATCACAGGGTGGGGGTGCCAGGCCCACATCTCCTGCCCCCACGAAGTAAGCTTGAGCCACCTTCTTGGGTCTGGGGACAGAGACCAGACAAGCAATGAGCTGTAAGTGTTCCCAGGAACTCAAATGTCCTGTGCAAAACCTCCAAGAAGACGTCCTTCCCGCAGGAGAGCTGGCCTGGGTGCCCGGCGCCTCGCTTACGCAGGGGTGGCCTGATCCGAGGAGAAGCAAAGCCCGGTCTGTGTCCACCAATGCAGTGTACAATGTGAGTGCGTTAGTTTTTTAAAAAGATTCATTCATTTATTTGAAAGTCAGAGTCACACAGAGAGAAGGAGAGGCAGAGAGAGAGAGAGAGAGAGAAAGAGAGAGTCTTCCATCCGCTGGTTCACTCCCCAACTAGCTACAACAGCTGGAGCTGTGCCAATCTGAAGCCAGGAGCCAGGAGCTTCCTCCAGGTCTCCCATGCAGGTGCAGGGGCCCAAGCACTTGGGCCATCTTCTACTGCTTTCCCAGGTCATAGCAGAGAGCTGGATCAGAAGTGGAGCAGCCAGGACTTGAACCAGTGCCCATATGGGATGCCGACCCTGCAGGGCGGGGCTGTACTCACTGGGCCACATTGCCGGCCCCAAGTGCATTAATTTTAAGAAACTTAATTCTCAGCAGTGGGAATCCTGAGCAGCTGAGTTTGTTCCTGACCACGCTTCCCTGAGACCTACAGACGGCGGCTACGTGCGCCTGGAGCAGTGTGGATGGCGGAAGAAACTCAGGTCAGCCCGCAGAGCATGAGGTTAGGGGCGGGGCTTCCTGGGGGCGGGGAGGAGCAGACCCTTGCCTGCCTCTGACAGGGTCCTCTGATGGCCTCAGCCTCTCGGACGTCACGCGTGGAAAGAGGAGGTGCTCCAGCCCCTGGGGGGCCGACACCTGCAGTGCAGAGCTCGGGCCACGCGGCTTTGGCTCGAGGTTGAGAAGCCCCGCTCTGAACGCTGTCATTTTGTTTTGCTTCGTCCTCATCCTGATCTACATTTTAAATCGGGAAGTGGAACACCAGAAACGCGGAGCAGCACACCAAGAAGTCAATCACACTCCATGCAAAGTTCAAGCTAGGAAGACCAGACGCTGCCAGCCACATTCAGTCCCCACTTCACTGGGCGTGCAGCGCAGTGGGACGGGGGCAAGGAGACCCTGAAGATGCAGCCTGTGAGTCCATGAGACAAGTGGCTTTTGGGTCGGTGCTGTGGCGTAGCAGGTAAAGCCACCACCCACAGTGCCAGCATCCCATATGGGCACCAGTTCAAGTCCCGACTGCTCCACTTCCGATCCAGCTCTCTGCCATGGCCTGGGAGAGCAGTAGAAGATGGCCCAAGTCCTTGGGCGCCTGCATCCACGTGGGAGACCTGGAAGAAGCTCCTGGCTCCTGGCTTCAGATTGGCCCAGCTGTAGCCATTGCAAGCCACTTGGGGAATGAACCAGCGGATGGAAGAACTCTGTCTCTCTCTCTCTCTGTCTCTCCCTTTCTCTGTCTGTAACTCTGCCTCTCAAGTAAATAAATAAATCTGTTTAAAAAATAAGACTGATGCCCGCGTGACCGAGCAGGGTAAGGCAACTGCTTACTGCTTGTGACACCGACATCCCACACTGACCTCCCCCCCAGCAGCTTTGCTCCAGTTCCAGCTTCCTGCTCACCCACCAGGGAGGGCAGTAAGGATGACCCAGCCACGTATGCAGAGGCCAGGGTCAAGGTCCTGGCTTTTGACTCTGGCCTGACCCAGCCGTGGCTGGAGGCTGAGCCAGCAGATGGAAGATCTCGCTCTCTCCCTCTCTCCTTTCTCTCCCTTCCTGTGTGGCTCTGTCTTTCCCTCTTTCTCCATTGCTCTGCCTTTTAAATAAGTAAATATGAAAAAAAGACTTTCTCAGTATTTATAAAAAAAGACTTCAGCTGTATGTCCATTAATTGCTATGTGAAGATCTTTGTTTGTAAAGAAGTAAAATAAAATTCAGGGGATGAACAGTAGTGGGTTTTCCGATATTAAGAAATGAGTATTTTTAGAGCGACGCAGTTGTGTCTGGGTGTAAAAGCCCTTCTGAGCAGAGATACACTTTGACGTGTCTGAAGGTGAATCATCTTTGAGTTCCGCCCCCAGACAGCCCGGGGGTGGAGCGTCTGTGTCTCCCCCGGCGGCTGGATTGGCCGAGTGTGTGAAGTACATTACTGTTCTCACCACTTTGTTTGGAATCCTGAAATGCTTTTGGAAGGCAAACAGTTCCAACAGCCGTGAAGGTATGTCTGCCAGACTCTAACAGCACGTGCGGGTCTCTAACTCGCAGGGTTCTTCCCGTATATCCTGCGCAGAGGGTCCCACGGGGGGCAAGCAGCCTGCGTGCAGGCGCCATCGCCTGTGGACTGTCAGCGGGCGATGGCGCAGAGACTGAAGCTCGGCTCCTCTGCCCCCCGTTCTCGGTTCTTCCCGTTCTGCCACCCCAAGGCCCCCTCCCTGCAGAAGGCAGGTGTTGTGGCGGAGGTGGGGGGTGGGGGGCACGCCCGCCGCAGGTGCAGGGACCCGCCAGCTCCCTCTAAGCCTGCATACTTGCGCCCTGCGGCAAGTGGCGTTGGGACAGCTGAACCTTTAAGGAGCCTGCGCAGGGCTGTTCCCGACTCCTCCCCTGGGAATTCCAGACTGAAGGTGGAAATGTAAACCTCTCGCCCAGGGCAGAGCAGGCTGGCAGTGCTAATATCGATGGCTGTTCCTTGAAAGGCGACTTCTGGAGGCTGCGGATCAATTGTCTCTCAGCGCGCCGGACGCGGCTCTTTGCTCTCCGGGCGTCTCGACATGTATTTATAACTCTGTGCTTTATGGAACGGACGGGAAAATGATCGATTATGCAGGGTGAATAAAGCAATTATGAGCACCTGTATTGGCCTTTGAATTCGCAAAGCTCCTTCCTTTAAAGAAAAATGACTGCTGTGGCTGTGTGTTCCGGCGGTCTCATGCTCTACTCAGGGCAGTGGGTTGCACGTTAGCAGGGGAGTAGGCAGCCCTGCCCTTGGCTGGAGACCCCGCTGCCCAGAGCACCGACTCCCACAGTTTCTGCTTTGCTCTGTCTTCCTGGAGCTGCTGCTTGCACGGAAGCCCGTGGGCGGGGCTGTCCCAGCCTCACTGAGCCTGTCTGCTGCTCTGTCTCCAAAACCCTCCCTGGGGCCAGCGCCCCGGCTCACTAGGCTAATCCTCCGCCTGTGGCGCCAGCACCCCGGGTTCTAGTCCCGGTCGGGGTGCCGGATTCTGTCCTGGTTGCTCCTCTTCCAGGCCAGCTCTCTGCTGTGGCCCGGGAGTGCAGTGGAGGATGGCCCAGGTGCTTGGGCCCTGCACCCCATGGGAGACCAGGAGGAAGCACCTGGCTCCTGGCTTCGGATCAGCGCAGCACCGGCCTTAGTGGCCATTTGGGGGTGAACCAACGGAAGGAAGACCTTTCTCTCTGTCTCTCTCACTGTCTGTAACTCTGTCAACTAAATGAAAAAAAAATTAACACACTAATTAAGCAAGTTTTCAGGATGTAAAATCAATATAAAAACTGATTGTACTTTGGTGCACTTGCAATGAACAGTCTAAAAATTAAATTTAAAAATGTCTGTTTGCAATAGCATCAAGAAGAATAAAGTATCTTGTAAAACTTGAACACCAGTGCAAGGGGAGAGGGGAGGGAATAGGGGGAGGGAGGAGGGGGAGGGGTGGAGGCGGGCGGAGGGAAGCGAGCTGGCTGGAAATGTAGGGAGCCTGGCAGGCAGGAGGGGTTGGGGCCCGAGGTCTAGGATGTGGTGCTGACCCTGTGACCCCGGCCCGACCCTGACCCTACAGTGCTGACCCCGTGACCCTGGCTCTGACCCTGCAGCTGGCTGGAAATGTAGGGAGCCTGGCAGGCAGGAGGGGTTGGGCCCGAGGTTTAGGATGTGCAGGGTCACTCAGAGCAGGGAAGTGAGGGTGAGTGACGGCGCTGAGGGTGGCGCGGGGCCGCGAATGAGCACAGCGAACAATGGGAAGTTCTCTCAGCCAGCGGAAAGCACTGCCCCATACCACAGGGTGAGTGGCGGGGCCGGCGCTGTGGCGCAGCGGGTAAAGCCTCCACCTGCAGTGCCGGCATCCCATGTGGGCCAGGATTCGAGTCCCGGCTGCTCCACTTCCGATCCAGCTCCCTGCTGTGGCCTGGGAAAGCAGTGCAGGATGGCCCAGGTCCTTGGGCCCCTGCGCCCATGTGGGAGACCTGGATGGAGCTCCTGGCTCCTGGCTCCGGATCCGCTCAGCTCTGGCTGTTGCAGCCGTTTGGGGAGTGACCCAGCAGATGGAAGACCTCTCTCTCTCTGGCTCTACCTCTCTCTGTAACTCTTTCAAATAAATAAAAATAAATCTTAAAAAAACAAAAAACAAGGTGAGTGAGAGTGAGTCTTCTACAGAGATGAGGCAGAGAGTACAGCGGCGCAGAGGCGCTGAGGTCAGAGGTCAGAGGGAGACTGGTGTTGGTGCCCCAGAGAGAGGAGCAGAAGCATGGAGAAGAGATGCCGGGTGGGGGAGGTTAGGAGAGGGGGAGTGAAACCCACGGACTTTCCCAAGTGGCCCTGCAGTGCTGATGCTTTGCTGACCCTGTGACCCTGGCCCTGACCCTGACCCCATGTCCCTGACCCCGTGACCCTGACCCCGTGACCCTGACCCTGACCCCGTGTCCCTGATCCCATGTCCCTGATCCTGACCTTGACCCCGTGACCCTGGCCCTGATTCTATAGTGCTGACCCTGTGTCCTTGACCCTGACTCTGTGTCCCTGGTCCCAAGTCCCTGGCCCTGACCCTGCAGTGCTGACCCCATGTCCCTGACCCTGAGCTTGACCCCATGTCCCTGACCCCATGTCCTTGATTCTACAGTGCTGACTCCATGTCCCTGACCCTGACCCTGACCCTGAGCTGTGGCTCTCTTGACCCCTGCAGGCCACGTGGAACAAGAGCCGCCTCTCTTCCCTAAGCTGACTGTTCTGTGTGTGCACCAGCTCATGGGGCCAAGCTGGGGAGTGACAGAAGGGGAGGCTGGGGAAGAGGGAGCCCGAGGGGAGGCTGGGGAAAGAGGGGAGCCTGAGGGGAGGCTGGGGGACCGTGAGGAGTGGGGACAGCCGACGGAACCCAGCTCTGAGTGCTGCACTCTCCATCCCCCTTCCCTTGGAATTCTGGGTCTTCCATCTGGGGAAAAAATTATACATTCTGATGCTCCAAAATAAAATTCACTAAGAAGGCAACAGACTTTTTTTGCTTTGCCCATTATTCATTTGTTCAATTTTGCATTTTTTGTATTGATCTTTGTGGATGCATTTCTCATTATTTTACATGGGAATGGAGACCGTGCAGTCGCGGGCTGAGGGGGCCTGGCCAGGCTGCCTGCCCCAGCAGTCAGCCACACCCACGCGTTCTCGGACAGCTGCCGCCGGAGTCCCTGTGGCCTTGTCATTCCCCGGCCTCCAAGCCACTGGGGTCACCTTGTGATGATCTAATTACTGCTAAATAATGCAGCTGCTTTTATTAATCCTCAATCCGGCTCTGCGGGAGAGAATGTCACCGGAATGGCCATATGGCGGCTTCTCAATGAACGCGCAGTACATGCGCGGCACGGGAGAGGCTGGTGGCTGGGTGCACGCAGCCGGCGCGGTGCTTTCCTGTTAAATACCAGACCCGGATAAAACCCCTCTTAGGAGACCATTACGACGTGGTTGTCTGTTTTCAGAAGGGAACGGCTCACAGAGAAGGCACAGAGCAGTAATGCATTCTTAATGGCACATCCCAAGGAGTGAATTAAGCCTGGAACTGTCGAGGTATTAAACTTAGCAGAGCAGCTCCTCAGTATTAAAGAGAGAAATTTCTGAGCAAGGGAGTTCATTCTTTTCCATTGACTCAATGGAGAAATAAAGTGAACTCTGACAATATGATTTAGCAACGGCTCGGAAACGTAACGCGTTGGCGTGACTGTGTATCAAAGTTATCTTTCCATCCTATTACCTTTAATAAATAGCTCAGATGGCCGCGAGTATTCACTGAGCGACGGCTTAGCACCATCTTCATGAGGAAGAAGACAGTGCTGTAGGATTTCTGGTGATTTGCTTACGACCACATCCCATGTTCCGTGTCAAATCCCGATATCCCCACATGGAACGTACATGCATGTTAACACACAGGCTCCCACGATTATGTTCTCTGCAGGTCTCTTAAGTTAGAATAGATTTGATTACAAAAATAATTTTATTTTATCTTTTTAGGTGTTCGAGAAATCGAAGTGCACAAAATCTTCTATTGGCACTCCGCTGAAGGGAGACCTGTTATCAAATTAGTAGCTAACAGCTCAGCTGGCGACGCACGATGATGAATCTATCTCAAATTACTCGCCGCTCTTTGAAGAAGGCTCAAACAATTTAGCTCGTGGCCTTGGACGTACCGCAGGTCTCCACTTCCACAGTTTCAAGCAGAGTTCAAACCAACACAGCTGCATTTTCGGAGTGCAAATGAGCGTTCCCACCGCCCTCCTGCTGCGCTGGCTGCCCTGGCACGCTGCTGTGTCTGGCTGCTGGAGAGGCCAGTCCTGCCTTCCCCGCAGGCCGACCTGGAGGATGCCGGCGCTGCCCATCCACGGCCGTGCATGCTGCACCCGGGGGCCCACAGCCTCTCCGTGGCCTCCTGTTGCCGCCCGCAGGCTTCGGCTCGGCTCGGCTAGTGCACATTGGCCGGAAGCGAAGCTGTGCCCATCCCACTGTCACCGAAAGCCAGGCTCCCTCAGATTCCCCCACCCCCGCCTGCTCGCGGGGCCCTTGTCCACCTGCTCACTGCCCTGGCACCCTGGCTTCCGGTCTCCCATGCCCGCTGCTCTGTCGGGAATGTCCCAGCCGACACGAGAGCACCAGACCCGGCCCGCTTGGCACGCCCCTCTGTCCTCTGTGTCCTCACACGTGTACTCGCTCAACAGGTTTTCACAGACCTCCTCCAGGGCTGCGGCTCTGCCCCAGGGCCACGCACGATGAAAAGTCCCATCTTTTTTCTTCAAATAGAGTCAGGAATTTTGAGTTGACAGAGCACAGGTTGTGGGGTGGTGTTGCCGCGAGATCCCGGACACCCCGCTGCCCCATCCCCAGCCACACCAGCTTCTTTGTCACAACACTCGAGCCACACCGGCCTCCCTGCGTCTCCCCTCACCCCTCCCAGCCTCTCGCAGCCAACACCCGCCATGATCAGATCTGTCTCCGTGTGTGTAGACAGTGGCCTGTTCCTTAAGCACCTCGGAACTCCCCGGATGAGTGAGCTGGCTTTCCCAGATGGGGAATTCGGCTGAGGTGAGGTCCTTTGTCCTCCACCCTGGCCCTGCCCCTCCCCAGCCATGGGACCCTGGAGCTTCCCTTGTGAGCCGGGCAGCCGGCTGCGGAGAATGGCCGCAGGTTCCACGGGCGAGGGGGCCACGTGCACACGGGGCTACGAGGGCCCCCGTGCAGCCCCCACAGCTGCACAGGTCCCTCACCAGTGCCCGCTGACGAAGGGCCTTTTCCACTAAGCAACGAGTCGTCTCAAGGGTAGGAACCTGCTGATCCCGCCTCTGCATTCGTGGCACGGCGCCCACTGGGCAGCTTCCAGCACACAGAGCCGATGACCGGTCTGGACTCCCGCTGCGCGGCTTGCCCTGTTTTAGGCACTGGGGGGTGAGGGCCCTGCCTTCTTGGAGTTACCTGGATGTGCCGCCAGGGCAGCTGACACACAAGTGGGTCACCTGGGCACGACGTCCGTGCAGCTCGGGGCTGGGCCACGGCCACGGCGGCAGCACAAGGTTTCCTGGACGTGGCAGGTTTGGGGTTGCCTGCACCACCCCCAGGGTTTCGGGGTAAGCAGGAGGATCTGCCTCTGTGACCGGCTCCTGGCACTGCTGCTGTGCGGATAGGCGCACACGGAGAGGCATTTCCATTGAGACCAGGGTGGGGAGATAGAGCCCGGGGGGCTCCGAGACCACGGCAGAGAGCTGTGATTCCCGGAGGCCAGGGACGCCGGTCAAGGACAAGTGGCCCCCGAGCCTGGCCCAGAGGAGGAAGGAGGAGCAGGCTGGATTCGCAGCCTGGGGGCTCAGATCCCAAGGGCTCGCGGGGAGCTTGGCATGTCAGCGGGAAGTGGTGGGGGAGTGCTGGGTGCTGGCAGGCACACTCGTCTCTTGGCTGCTGTGACACACGCCCCCGCCTGGTGACTTGGAGCAGCGCAGAGCCACGGCTGGGCGGCCCATGGGGTATCAGCTGTCGTAGCAGTCTAGGTCTTTCCCGTCACCCCCAGCCCCAGGTGGATCTGCCTCCCGCCTCGCTGCTCCCAGCGGCCACACGGGCCCCGCCTGCCTCACTCTGTGCCCCTCTGGTTCTCTTCTCCACTTCCGGATCTGCGTGGCTGCATTGGACCCTCCAGGGTGATGCTGGACGCTTCCCTGGCCGAAGGTCAGTGAGGAAGAGCAACCTTGCTCCTCTGCAGCCCCAACACCTCTGTGCCCTTAGCCCGGCTCGGTCGCAGGCTCTGGGGAGCGGGGTGTGGCCACCCTGTGGGGGACACTGGATGCTGACCATGAAATGGCAGTGCTCTCTAGAGCAGGGGAACGTGGGGAAGGAGACGGATGCCAGGGCTGCCTTTTGGCCCAGGTGTGACAAGTGGCTTGAAGTAGAGAGGGAGTGGGAGTCCTGGCCAGGGCTTGGGGACATCCCTGGGAGAGAGGGGGTCGGGATGGACAGGAAGGATGACTGCCCCCTTTTAGGTAGAGCCACAGACCAGTGAGTGATGGCCTTGAGGAGTGGAGGGGAGAAGGGGTCAGAGGGCTTTGGAAAAAGACACTCCTCTTTCTTATCTTATGGAATCTGCCAGTCTGTGGGTTGACACTCACTGACCTTACAGGCAAAAGGAATCTGCCTGAGTTCTAGAATATTCCTTAAAGAAAGGCAAGGTGTCTGGAGACCAGACTCCAAGGCAGTGTGCACCCCTGAGTCCGATTTCCCCCAGAATGTGTTTGCTTCTCAGAGTCTCTGCTCGGTCATCTGCAAGGGGGCCTGAGGGTCCCCTCTGGGGGTCGCCGGGAAGACGGATGCACTGTGTGTGGCCTCTGCACCGGCCCTGGTGTCCACTGCTCTGCTCTTGGGCTCACTCTTCTTCTTCTTCTTTTTTTTTCTTTTTAAGATTTATTTATTTGTTCATTTGGAAGGCAGAGTGACACAGAGAGAGTGAGAGGCAGAGAGATCTTCCATCTGCTGGTTCATTCCCTAAGTGGCCACAGGGGCCAAGGCTGGGCCAGGCCAGAGCCAGGAGCTGCGTGTCGGTCTCCCACACAGGAGGCAGGGCCCCAACACTTGGGCCAGGAGCTGTACGGGAAGCAGAGTGGCCAGGACTTGAGCCACACTGGTGTGGGGTGCCGGAGTCCCAGCGACAGCCTAAACCGCCAGCCCGTCTCTTGAGCTGCCATACATTGAAAACCACGTCTGTCCATGACAGCCTGGAGATGACAACTCTGCAGGCTGCCGAGGGGTTAACGATGCCCCACGTGAAGCCCCTCGGCATAGCAGGCACAGTGAACATACAGCGGTTTTGCTTGTAAAGTTTCCTACCTTTGACAAACGTTCTTGGAGCAGGCATTCGACCCAGCAGTGCAGACAGCCACGTTCCATATCACAGCATCTGGCTTCATTTCCAGCTCCGGCTCCTGGCCTCAGCTTCCTGCCAGTGCACACCCTGGGCCATGGTACTGACGGCTCAGAGACTCGGGCGTCTGCCACCCACACTGAGTTCCAGCCCCAGCCCCGCCAGCCCAGCTGCCCAGCTGTTTCTCTCTGTATATATATCAAATAGATACAACATAAATGAAAAACATCTTAGGATTCACCTCTTTGCATGGGCCAGCAATGTTTATAAAACGTTTCTAGTTTATCAGAGAATCGCTGCATGGTCTTGGAGGGGAAGAAGGCATTAAACATTAAACCTGAGCTACCTGATGTTTTCTGAGCGATTCACCCGGCCCCCTGTGCACATCCTCATCTGAACACACACAGCACTGAGGGCGTCAGAGCCAGGGTGATGCGTTTGCTTTTTTCAAACAAGAGGCAGTGAGTGAGAATTAGTGCGTGTTCCATTCTCCGCTTAGCGAGGCGTGGCCTCGTGTCCACGGGACATTCCGGTTTATTTCCATTTGTATTCACGATGGCCCCGATCTGAAATAACCCTTCTTTTTTTGTCTTTTTTTAAACTTTTATTTAGTAGATATAAATTTCCAAAGTACAGTTGATGGATTACAATGGCTTTTTCCTCCCCATAACTTCCCACCCACCCACGAACCCTCCCATCTCCCGCTCCCTCTCCCATTCCATTCACATCAAGTTTCATTTTCGATTATCTTTATATAACCCTTCTAACACCCCCTCCCTCTGCCCTGCCCAGCTCCTCTTTGGGAGAAATGGGTGGAGTGAATTGCTTCTGGCCCCGAGTCTCACGGATGTGCCAAGGGTGACTGGGACGCCAAGTTCCGCTCCGACGTCAGGCCTTGCGGTGCCCCAGACATAGGCAGCCCTGCCAGCCTTGTCTGCAGCTCCCAGAGCAGCTGTGGCTGAGACGTGAGACCCAGGGGCAGCAGCAGCGCCTTCCATGGGACAAGGAGGGCGAGGAGGGCAGGGCTCCCCGGGGCTGTCCTCCGGGGTGGACCAATGGTTGTTTCTTGGATGCCCTAGGCAGAGCACTTGGGCTGTTTATGGTGACCCACTACTTAGTGGCATAGATCCACCTGGGAACCTTAGGAAGCAGGTTATAGATGGAGGGAGGACGCACGCACCTGCTCGCAGGCAGCTCTCACGAGACAGAACACAGAAGATGCAGGTCCCCACAGCGAGTGCCTGCAGGAGTGTGCTGCTGTTAGCCATGGTGCGCCTTCCTCGTCTGCCAGGTGCCACATCACCGCTGAGCGCCACCGCGGTCCTGCCCCCACAGACCCAGCTGCGCCATCACAGAGCCCAGAGCCTGAGCTGGCGCACAGCCCACCTGAAGCCCAGAAACACGGGGACGTAGCGGTGCCCGCTCTGGACAGTGAACACGGACAGGGTCATCCGGGGAACTGGGAGAAAGAAGTTCTGTGCACACTGGCGACATCTGTGCCTGAGGATCCGGGTCCCAGCTTCCACTGGGCTTTGCAGGATGCAGAGCGGCTGTCAACTTCACTCCCGCACACCAGTCATTGCAGGCAGATCAAGGCCACGGTCTTAATTCCCCACTCAATGGCGAAGGCGGCCACACGGCCTCAGGATTGCTCCCCGGCACTTAGCGATTCGCATTCCAGAGCAGTCTCCGGGAGCTTTCATGTGTCTGTCCCAGGCGAGGTTCCTCGTGGGAGTTCCAGCAACGAGGCTGAATCACAGGAGTTTAAAACACTCCTATGCAGAGCGGACTCCGGACTGACTCTAATCTAGCTCTGTTTAACAACACCCGGCTGCCGGCTGTGGAGACGGGCGGCTCTGTCCTCTGAAACTCCCCCTAGACCCCGGCCGTGCTGGAGGCCACCCAGGGCTTACGCCGCCGCTGTCTCCCCAGCGCCCTCATTTTCTTTTCTAAGTGAATAATGATCATCGAGAGCCGGGGCCCTTGCCAGATAACGAAGCGTGAAACTCCGCTCTGAGACAAAATCCGTCTCCACCAAGGCCTCGAGAAGCCTTTGACGGCCATGAAATGACGATTTAAGGGAAAAGACAATATCCAAGAACTACTGCTAATGATGTGGCCGGGGAGGACGTGGCCGGCGTCGGGTTTCTTGTGCGTGCCCTTAGGTGGGGAAGCTCCGAGGAGGCGTCCTGCAGCTGCTTGGGGGCGTCCTGGTCCCTTGAGCACCCTGTATCCTGCTCAGCGCCCAGGGAGCTTCTCACCGTTCCTTGGCTGGGGTCTGGGGTGAGGCTGAGGGAGCGGGGAGGTGCCCGCCCGCGCATGCTGCATCCAGAGACCCACTCTTGGGGTCCATAAAGACTGGACTCTGGTTAGGGCACTGAGATGCCCACATCCCATATCAGAGCGCCCGGGTGTGAGTCCTGGCCCCACTCCCGATTCCAGCTCCCTGCTGGTGGGAGCCTCGGAAGGCACCGAATGGCGGCTCAAGTACTTGGGGGTCCCTGCCATCTTCCTGTGAGACCCAGATTGAACGCTGGGCCTGGCCCACCTCTGGCTGTTGCAGGCATGTGGGGAGTGAACCAGCAGATGGAAGATTCTCTCTCTCTCTCTCTCTCTGGCTTTCAAACAAAATTAAAATATATTTTAAAATGTGGGAAGAGATCCATCGTGGCCCCCCCAGACTCGGCTCCCCTCTCGCTCAGGAAAGCAGGGAAGGCCCGAGCCACCTGACCAGAGTCAAGGTCGTCTGAGCGCCAGCACCCGCGCAGCGGTCCTGTGCCGTGAGGAGGGTCTCGGGGCCCCTGGCCCTGCCCGCTCCGCTCCTCCGGGGTCTGCTTGCTGAGCTGGTTCTTCCCGAAGGTTCAGAAACTCCACACACGGCAGCCAGTGAGCAGGGGGCAGAGCCTCCAGGTGCACGAAGGGGCAGTGTAACCCGAAGAGCTCCACCACCATCTGCGGACATTCCTGTCCTGCTGGGTTCATCCGGAAGCATCCGGAAGCATCCATCCCTGCACCTGCCTCTGCACAGAGCCCGGACTGCGTCGGGGACATTTTCACGTGAGGCTGTACCCAGACCGTGCTGGGAGCTCCAGGGGTCCTCGCCTGCAACAGGTGTCCCTGGAGCAGGGCCTGCTTCAGCCCCGCCCCCAAGCATGGTGGCCGGGCCCTGTTCTGGAACATTCTGGAACTCTAGACTGTATTGTGCAGTTGTTCCCTGGGACTCCCTGGTGCCATGTACTTTAAAATTCGACATGCTCGGAAAATTGTTTCCTTTCAGCTTTCCCACAAGGGAAGACGGAGCTACGCTGGCACTTTAGGACTTTGATTAAAACCCTTGTATAGTGTTTTGGAAAACTGTTTGCCCACCCCTGCCCCTCCCCTGTCCTGTTTATTTCCTCCCCCTTGTGAGCTGACGCTGTCCAGTCCGGCCTCCCCCTGGGATGGCGATGCTGTCTGCCCAGGGCCAGGAAGGAGCAGGTGGGCTGAGCAGGGAGGCAGGTGCACACGGCCCCTCTGTCCCCCCTGTGCGGCAGGGGGCGGAGATTCCGGTGGATAAGTTGGCCGCTGGCGCTGACTCCGGGAAGAGTCTCTTGTATTCAGGTTTGAATTGGAGGAGGGGAGGGCTCCCTGATGCTGTTGCCCGGGGTCACTGCTTTCCTGTGAGACACAGAGAGACCTTCCGTCTGCCGGTTCACTCCTCAAATGCCTGCAGCAGGACTGGGCCAGGCTAAAGCCAGGAGCCAGGAGCTCCATCTGGGACTCCTGTGTGGTGGTAGGGACCCAAGCACTCGGGCCATCACCTGCTGCTTTCCAGGGTGCACACAGGAGGAAGCTGGATCGGAAGCAGAGGAGCAGGTCCTGGGGCCAGGCCCTCCAACACGGGGTGCGGATGTCGCAAGTGGCAGCTCAACCCCGACGCCGCACGCCTGCTCCAGAGGTCACGTCTAAATCTGCACTGGTGCTGGTCCTGCGCTGTGAGGACTGTGCTGGGGTGTCCGCCCTGGCCTGGGCGCCTGCCTCTGGGGAGGGCAGCCTCCGGGAGGGGCCCTGATAAGCCCCGCCTCCTGCGCTCCCAGCGTGGGCAGGACCGGGTGACCCCCTCCAGCCTCTGAGATGTGACAAAGTCTGGGGGTTCCAGTTTAAGAATGGTCAGTGGACTGACTTCCGCCCCCTCCCCGTTCACTGTTGCCTTGGTTCACTGGGTGCCGCCGTAGCTGAACGCCGGTAATGGAGTTACACAGAGCAGGCATTGGTCCTCACATTAGTGGAGCGGAGGAGTCCAAGGCCGAGGGCCCCGTCTGGCCATGGCCGTGGTGCTGTGTCCTCCCGAGGCAGAGCGGGGAAGGGGAGAGGGCACGGCTGAGAGGGCAGGGGCGGAGCGCACGCTTTCGTAGGAGCCCCTGCTCTGACGGAGCCCTCCTGGGCGCTGGCACTGACCAATCACAGGACCTGTGACCGTTCCCCTGCATGCGGCCTGGGCCCCTTGGAAACAGGGGCTCCTGGGCACAGCCAGGTCCCCGGGGGCTGTCCCTGGCTGAGGCACAGCCAGCACTTGGTGTGACGTCGCAGTCAGGAACTGGTGAAGCGGCGGACAGACTCGCGTTCCAGCAGAGAGGTCATTGCCGGGGTGGACCCCCACCCCGGCCCCCCGAGTTTGCTTTTTCAGGACAGAGACCAGGGAGTCTCTGCTTCACTTCCCTCCTCCTCTGGTGCATCTGGAAGCTGCCTTGGGGCCGGGCCAGGGAGAGTCAGTGCTGGTCACTGCCTTGGGCACATTGGCCCGATCGCCCCAGGAAACTGGAGAGAGCGAGACCCCCGTCTGCTGGTCCATTTCCCAAATACCTGTAATGGCTAGCGCTGGTCCAGGCTGAAGCTGCTCCCAGTGGGCAGCAGGGACCCAGCGGCTCCAGTGGACGCTGCTGGCCTGCAGAGCCCACGTCGGCAGGAAGCTGGAGTCAGGAGCGGGGCTGGGCGTTGAGCCTGGGCCTTCTAGCACAGGACGTGAGCGCCCGAACCAGCATCTGCCCCTCCAAGCCAAGCTCCCACCCACTGCCTGCCTGGACACACTCAGAGAGAAGCCTCGTGTCCCACACTTAGCCTGTGCAGTGAGACCTCACGGGCAGAGGAGCTGCGTGTGCACAGGGCAGGCTTGAGAGGCCCGGACCCCGGGGAAGGAGCGACACAGCTTTTGGTCCAGCCAGGCGTGCACCTGTCAGCAGTGCCGGGCGCTGGCGCTGTGCTGTGGTGAGTGCCCCCGACTCTTGCTACACTTTATTAATTGTGCCCAGGATTGGAGTCAATCATTCCTCCAGGCGTAGCCTTGTTCTGAGCAGCCTTCATTAGGTGATTTTAAGAATATGCCTCTCTTCTAAATTGTTTGAAACGGATAAAGAAGTGGTGTCCTGATTGAAACTGAATTTGGCTTAATTAAGATGAATCTGTGAGTGGCTCCACAAGTTCCCCAGATGGCCAGGATCCGGCCACATTTCCACCGTTAGCGGCGCGGGCTCCTTGGGGCAGACCTGACGCTGAGCTGGGGAGCCAAGCTCACCGTGCGGCGCTATCTCATCATTAACTTGTCGATGCAATTCCTGGCACAGGCGCCGACGTCTGGGAAGTTGTCTGGCGGAGTGTGTCGCTGAGGAGCGAGAGTCTGGTTTCTTCTCTCATCTGGTATAATTACACTGGCCAGAATAGACTTCGAAAAGAGGAGTGTGTGAGAGAGAGAAGGAAGGAAGGAGGAATGTGTGTGTGATGCATTTGTACGGATATGTGTGTGCCTGCACTCAGGAGAGGTCTCCAGAAAGGTGTTAGAAAATGTATGTTATGAAAAGGTATGCATGGATTTCAGAATCATTTTGCACCAAAATAGGTTTGTCTTTTAGTCCCATCTTTTCATGAACTCTCGGTGGTACCTTGTCCGTCTGTCCTATGCATTTCTGTTCGTAGAGTTTGCACTATTGCTACAATCGTTATGGCCACAACAGCTTGCGCTAGCTGAGTGTTCACCGTGTGCCAGGCGTCCTTCCTAGAACTCTGTCTATTAATCCTCTTACCCTCATTACAGCCTCATGGGGGGGGGGGCAGTTATCGTCCACTTACTGGAGAGGAAACTTAAGACGAGCTTTGCCAAGTTGCCTGACATCCAGGAGCCAGAAAGCGGCGGTCTGGCCCGTGAGCTGTGGCGGGTGTGTGTGCCCGTGCGGGGGCTGCTTATAGAGGCACACGGAGCTTACATGCACAGCTCAGTGGGCTTCACGCCTTGAATATACCCACGCCCCCTCCTCGAATCAACACACCCGTCTCCACGGAACGACCCCTTGAGCCTCAGCCGCTGCCTTCTGCGCAGGGTGACCAACACAGAATATCACTCCAGATGTTCATCGCTTCCAGATGTGCAAGCTGGAAACCCAGGGTCAAGTTGCCAGCATGGTTGAGTTCTGGTGAGGGCCCTCTTCCTGGCTTGCATCTGGCCACGTGCCTCTGTGTCCTCACATTGTGGGGCGGGGCGGGGGAGAGAGATAGAGAGGGAGAGAGAGGAGACGAGACGGAGTGGATGTAAGGAGTGGACGCACGGGGTCGGGGTCCTGTCTGTACCGAGTCACATTCCAGCCCATGACGGATCCCGCCCCGGCAATCCTGGGGGCCGAGGGTCCTTCGTGCTCGTCCGATGGGTGTGTGGGCCTGTGTTGCTGCAGTCTGTGTGTCTCGGGTGACTGACAGAGTTGGGGGCATTTCCGCTGCTCCCGGCCTTGGAATACCCAAGACATAATCCCCTAGATGAGCCACGTCCGGCCAGGTGCCTCCTGCTCCGTGCTGGCCTCTGTCCCTAGTCGGCGTTCTCTGTGTTCTGCTGATATCACAAACCAAGCAATGCTGTTAGGACGTTCCTCTGTGTCCTCGCTCCTGTTCCGTGATTCTACCTCTCACGGGCTGCAGTCCCCTGGGTGCAGTAGTGCACAGACCCAGCGCAGCTGTCCTGGTAACCCAGCATGCACCGCGGCGTCACTGTGCCACAAGCAGGTCCCAGGCACCAGCCCTACTCCAGGGGCCCCTGAGGTGCCTCTCTGAAAGGTGCAGAGAGGGGTCGGCCTCCCCCCAGCCTGCCTCCTGCGGGGTCCAGCTCTCAGCTGAACGCCCCTCCCTCGACCCTGCCCCCGGTGCTGTGGGTGGCCCAGCCACAGAGCTGTGCACCTGGCTGCACTCGGGCACAACCAGGATGTTGAGAGTGACACCCGTGTCTGCCCAGGGCTCTCTGTCCTCCGATGTGACTCTCCTCTCCTCTTCACTGCAGTGTGCAGCCAGCACGTGGGGGGGCTGCTCCAGACGGCGAGTGAGTCCGGCTCCTTCAGGACCGGGCATCCGATCCTACACGGCCACATCCTCCCCAGAGGAGTTTCCCTTTCCAACACGGGGCTCTGCGCAGCCCTAAAGGTGTTTTCTGGGGACAACAGTGACACAGGCAGTGAAACACGGGACAGGAGGCCGTCCTGGTCCAGGACACTCGGGGAGCAGGTTTCCCAGAGCCGCGGACGTGCCGCCAGCAGGACCCGCAGGGCGGATGCTGCGAGTGCACCTGCTGGTCCAGCCGTGGCTCCTGCTCATCAGCAAGGCAAGCACGCGGAGGGGTGCGCACTGGGGACTGCCGCCTCGGGCCACCAGCTGCCCTGTGCTCGAGGCAGCGCAGACGGAGAAGGAACCTCACTGCCTTCCCGGGGCTGTCCTGGCCTCACTCCCTGGGGAGGGGACTCACTGTCCTCCTGGGGCTGTCCTGGCCTCACTCCCTGGGGAGGGGCCTCACTGCCCTCCCTGGGCTCTCCCAGCCTCACTCCCTGGGGAGGGGACCTCACTGCCTTCCCGGGGCTGGTCCAGCCTCACTCCCTGGGGAGGGGCCTCACTGCCCTCCCTGGGCTGTCCCGGCCTCACTCCCTGGGGAGGGGACTCACTGTCCTCCCTGGGCTGTCCCAGCCTCACTCCCTGGGGAGGGGACCTCACTGTCCTCCCTGGGCTGTCCCGGCCTCACTCCCTGGGGAGGGGACTCACTGTCCTCCCTGGGCTGTCCCAGCCTCACTCCCTGGGGAGGGGACCTCACTGCCTTCCCGGGGCTGTCCTGGCCTCACTCCCTGGGGAGGGGCCTCACTGCCTTCCCGGAGCTGTCCTGGCCTCACTCCCTGGGGAGGGGACTCACTGCCCTCCCTGGGCTGTCCCAGTTTCACTCCCTGGGGAGGGGACTCACTGTCCTCCCTGGGCTGTCCCAGCCTCACTCCCTGGGGAGGGGACTCACTGCCCTCCCTGGGCTGTCCCAGTTTCACTCCCTGGGGAGCGGACCTCACTGCCCTCCCTGGGCTGTCCCAGCCTCACTCCCTGGGGAGGGGACCTCACTGCCCTCCCTGGGCTGTCCCAGCCTCACTCCCTGGGGAGGGGACCTCTCTGCCCTCCCGGGGCTGGTCCAGCCTCACTCCCTGGGGAGCTCTTTGTGGGGAGCTGCCCGTTAGCGGGTGGTCACCCAGGTGATGGTTTCACACCTCGCAGACAGAGAGGCTCCTGGTGGCCTTGCGCCTTCTGCCCATGGATTCTCTTTGCAACTCTGGCCCCTAGTTCTGGGGTCTCTCTCAAGGAAAGCGAGGACATGGGGTATGTGCCCCGTCTGTGATAGCTAAAGCTGGTCAGTGGGCGCCCTCGTTTTCCCACAGCCACTGCATGAGTTACAGGAATTCCAGACCCAGTTTCACTCCAATTCTCTTCTTTTTTTTCTTTATTTTGTTTTAAAAATCTGGAAACAGGGTTCTTCCTTAGTCTGTAGGTACTCCTTTTTTATAAAGGTTTATTTATTGGCTCCGATGCTGTGGCATGTAGGCTAACCCTCCACCTGTGGTGCCGGCATCCCTTATGGGCACTGGTTCTAGTCCCTGCTGCTCCTCTTCCACTCCAGCTCTGTGCTAGAGGCCTGGGAAAGCAGTGAAAGATGGCCCAAGTCCTTGGGCCCCTGCACCCGTGTGGGAGACTCGGAAGAAGCTCCTGGCTCCTGGCTTCGGATTGGCCCAGCTCTGGTCATTGCAGCCAGTTGGGGAGTGAACCAGCAAATGAAAGACCTTTCTCTCTGTCTCTCCCTCTCACTGTCTATAACTCTACCTCTCAAATAAATAAATTTATTTGAAAGGCAGAATTACACACACACACACACACACACACACACACACACAAACACAGGAAGAGAGAGAGGTCTTCCATCTACTGGTTCACTCCCCAATGGCTGTAATGACCAGAGCTGAGTTGACTCAAAGCCAGGAGCCAGGAATTCTTCTGAGTCTCCCACGTGGCTGGCAGGGGCCCGAGCACTTGAGCCATCCTCGGCTGCTTTCTCTGGTGCATCAGCAGGGAGCTGGTTCAGACGTGGGGCAGCCGGGACTCAAACCTGAGCCCATATGAGATGTTGACACCACAGGCAGCAGCTTAACCGGCTCAGCACAGCGCCAGCCCCTTCTTTTCTCTTCTTTTTCCAGCCAAAAGGTTTCTGATCTTTCTCTATAATGATGCACTCACCTACTTTTGTGTAAATACACACACACGCATGAACACGGTCATGCACATACCTGGACCATACATGTTGGAAGGCACACAAATGCGTACGCACCTGCACCACCACTTCTATTATTCGTCCTGTGGCACCGTTAGCAGCACACCCGTCTCAGCATATTCAGCAAATCATTCTCACTAAAATCCTCGCAGCTTTTTAAAAGATGTATTTCAGTTTTTTCTGTGTCAGACAGAATTAATCAAGATTCTAATGATTGTTCTGCAGGTGTTATTTCAAAAACAGCCAATGCCCCCAGATCGTTACACTTGGAGGAGACGTTTGATTACAGCAGCTGACGACTATTATTTGTAGAATAGGAGGGGGTGAAGGGGGGAGAAAATCACTGGCATGCCCTGGCGGGGGCTGCGTTCACCCAGGTCCTGCATCTGCGAGGGTCTCACCCCGGCCTCTGGCAGGCGGCCCCTTGAGTAGGCGTGCGCAGATGGTCCCCAGGGCTGCCCTCATAGGTTTGGAAAGATTTCACAAGTGCTCATGAACAAGATGCATTAAGGACCCAGCAAGGAAGGGTGAGTCAAGGAGCTAACCCAGCGGCAGGGATGAGGCGGGCACACCCTCACCTCCTGGACTTTGCATCGCACAGCGGGGCTGCTCTGGGGGGCTGACGACGCACACACGTGCCCACTAACAAGTGCACACGAGAACCTAAGTATGGGCCCCATGTAGGAAGAAGCAGTGTGAGGTGGGTAAGGTCCCGGTGAAGAGAATTTATTTTTCTGAGATGTCAGTTTCATTCCTGTACATTTTTTGGTAATCTATATTAACTGACACATATCAGAAAACGTATTATATTTCTCTTTTTGAGACTGGCTTATTTCACTAAGTGTAATGGTTTCCAGTTGTATTCATTCTGTGGCAAAAGACAGAATTTTATTTTTTTTAATTCTTTTCATTTTTTTTCTTTTTTCTTTTTATTTATTTTTTGACAGGCAGAGTTAGACAGTGAGAGAGAGAGAGAGAGAGAGAGACAGAGAGAAAGGTCTTCCTTCCGTTGGTTCACCCTCCAAACAGATGCTATGGCCAGTGCGCTGTGCCGATCCAAAGCCAGGAGCCAGGTGCTTCTCCTGGTCTCCCATGCGGGTGCAGGGCCCAAGCACCTGGTTCATCCTCCACTGCACTTCCAGGCCACAGCAGAGAGCTAGACTGGAAGAAGAGCAACTGGGACAGAACCGGGCGCCCCAACTGAGACTAGAACCTGGGGTGCCGGCACCACAGGAGGAGGATTAGCCTAGTGAGCCACGGCGCCAGTCAATTCTTTTCATTTTTTTCAATTCTCTTTATCAGCCATCAGTTGATGGAAGAATTACTTACTGACTTGTTTTTTAAAATATTTACTTATTTATTTGAAAGGTAGAGCGATGCACACACACACACGTACACACACATACACAATCTCCCATCTGCTGATTCATCCCCCAAATGCCCACAGCAGCAGAGCTGGGCCAGGTTGAAGCCAGGAGCCAGGAACTCCATCCAAGTGGCCCACGTGTGTGGCACTAGCAGAAGCTGGACCAGGAGTGGCAGGGGTGGGACTCCATATGGGGGGTGTGTCCCAGAAGCTGACTTAACTGCTGCACCGAACACCTGCCCCGGAAGTTGAGTTCCTTACAGCATAGAGGATGATGTAGGAATTTGGTCCAAGACACAGAAAATAGCCTGTGTTTTATCTCTCACTCTTCCCAAAATCACGTTGCCGTACTTCAATTTCCAGCAAGTCAAGGAAAAGCTTGACTCCCAGGGTCATTACAATTTGCACCATTTCAAAATGGCTGTAGCCAGGAGACTGTGGCCAGCGCAGGCTCCTGTCTCTGCCCCCCTGCGCCCCTCCCGGGGGTGGGGGGCTCCCTGCTGTTGTGGTCTTGCGGTCCTCTCCCTCTCCTTTGGCAACATCTGGAGACATTTTTGGCCATCACACCTGGGGTGCGGGGAAGGACAGTGGCGCGTGGCGGGTCGGCCCGGGGGTGCTGTCATCACTCTGCTGTGCCGAGGATAGCCGCGACCACCCCCAGCAGAGAACTGCCCACCTGCTCTCGCCCGCCTCCCGGGTCACTGCCGGGAGCTCAGGAGGCATCAGGTCACGCTGTGCATGCGAACTCAGTCCTGGAGGCGCCGGCGGGGGTGGCTTCCTGCCCTGCCTCTTGCCCCAAGGTTTCTTAGCTGCCCGCGGCCGCTGTTTGCGCCCGGAAAGCAGCAGTGCTGACTTGAGTAAGCGCCCCGAGGGGTCCACAGCTCCCACGGGGTCTCCTGCTCTGTTGTTCGCCCTTGTGAAAGGAGGACGCTCCCCAGATCGGAGCTTGGCTGAGAACGCACAAGGCTGCCGGCCCTGGGTTGGACAATGGTGCGGCAGTCAGTCAGGAGATTTGCTGTCTGGGGCTTGACCCTGCTGACCTGCCTCCCTGGACAGCCCCTCCCACCAATCTCCAGCCTGTACCCCGCTTTCCAAGGCAAATTAGCATGCGATGTAGATTCTTTCACGAGCACTTTGCGGCCAGCAGCTGTGCTCTGTCCTTGGAGCCTGGGTACCTGTGCCTCCACCTGTAGGCACACAGAGCAGTGTTCTCCTGCAAGCCCGGGATGGCTGAAGCCCCACCTCCCCTGATACCACATGCTGCTCCTGAGCACCCCAAAACTCAGCAGTTACCTTCCAGGACACCCCCAGAGCAGCCTCCTGGCCATCTGCCCATCTCCCACTCCCTCGGGTACTGGGCAATTCTCAGGGAGTTAGACCTAGGTGTTCACAGTCCAGTGGCGGAAGAAGGCGTGATGTTGAAAAAAATCAGATAAGTAACCGTGCTGTTAACCAGGGAGAAGAGCGGGCCAGGGCTCCACGTGTCCGGGTGCCCCGGGCAGGCTTGCAAAGGTGCGGGGGGGTCCCTGCAGCGGCCACACTGGGAGAGTCCTCACCTGTCTGCAAACTCCAGCCCACAGTCACTGCCTTTGGAAGGAGCTGTGGGTTCTGACTCACCAGAGAGGGAGGGAGGCGGAAGGGAAACCTCTGCCGGGCTGCCGGGAGCTGAGCACAGCCCTGCTCCACTCAGGCTAATGTTTGTTTTTTTAAAACAATTTATTTTATTTATTTGAAAGACAGAGTTACAGAAAGATGCAGAGGCAGAGAGAGGGAGGTCTTCCATTCACTGGTTCACTCCCTAAATGACCACAGAGCCAGAGCTGTGCAAATCCAAAGCCAGGAGCCAGGAGCTTCCTCCAGGTCTCCCATGTGGGTGCAGGGGCCCAAGGACTTGAGCCATCTTCCACTGCTTTCCCAGGCCACAGCAGAGAGCTGGGTGGGAAGTGGAGCAGCCGGGACTAGAACTGGCTCCCACATGGGATGCTGGCACTGCAGGCCGGAGCTTTAACCCACTGAGCCACAGCGCTGACCCCATCCTGCCGGGCTGTCACCCTCTGAGTGCCTCGATGTCCACACCTGGAAATGCAGGTGGCAGCAGCCACGCCCGGGGCTGTCCTGAGGGGCCACTGTACCAGTGCACAGGAGGACGGAGAGACCACTGCGCCCACACCCGAAGGCACGGCATGTGTGTGAGCTGTCGGCTCACTCTGCCTCCCGGCCGGGAGACCGGGACTTAGTGCTCCTGAGAGCCACCGGGTGGTCCTGCTGGAGCGCTCACAGCCGTGCCACTGGGGGAGGGGACGCCGTCACCAGCTCGGCTCTCGGAGCCTCTGAAACTTGTAGGGCCACACTCCAGGAGGAGACGGGGAAGGAAGAGGAGGGTGGACAGAGGGGTGGCGACAGAGCAGAGCCGGAACCATCTGCCCCAAGAGGGCAGCGCTTGGTCTCCACTGCTCCGTCCCTCCCACTCCTGCCCCCTCCCAGGGTTTGGCTCAGCCGAAGGCAAGGGTTCCCTGCACTGCCGATCCCCCCCTGCGGGCCTGGCGTGGCAAGTCCCTGGTGTGGCAGGTCTCTCCTGAGCTCCCCTGCCTGCCTTCCCCTGAAGGAGCCCCAGCACTGGCTCCGGGTCCGTCTGATTCCATTTCGTGTTTGCTAGCACACCTTGCTCTCTTAGGGACCTCACTGTGCACGCTGGGGGCAGCCCCGTGGCTGGGCCACTTGGCCCTGCTTGTCTGTGCCATGAGCCCTGGGTCGGTGTCATGCATGGGGGCCTAGGTCCCGTGTTTGGGGCACTGAGACTGGAGGGGACAGCAAGGGAGACGGGGGCCTGCCCTCCTGGGGTGCACTGCTGAGCGCAGGCCGCTAGGCCAGACAGGACGCTGAGAGCTCGTGGGCGGGAGCTGTGCAGCTCCCACACTGGCCGCCCAGACAGGGCAGTGGCTTTGGGCAGGATTTTAGCTTCACTTCGACTCCATTTTCTCACTCTGTCGTGGGTTTCACATTCCCTCCATTTTAGGGAAAAGAGTGTGTGGCAGAGGCTTGAGGGCAGGTGCAGAACAAGCGCTCCTAAGAGGGGCTCCTCTTCCTAGGGAGGGACTCCAGGGGCGTCGTGCCGCCCCCCGCTGCAGCACAGGCCATGCAGGACCAGCTGTGCAGAGCCTGTGTGGGCATCCCGCGGCGGCGGCACCTGCCTTCAGGCACAGCCGTGGGGACGGGACTGGCGCTGCTGTCCGCCCCCCCCCCCCCCCCCCCCCGCTCTGTTCCAGCTAGGCTGCCCCGTGCTGCAGGCGCCTTGGCTCTTGCAGGGGCTCCTCCCCGGGGCTGCTTGAGCGTCCTCCACAGCAGGGCGGCTGGTGGCGTCCCCAGGAGAGCAGAGGCGGGGACAGCCCAAGAGACAGGCAGGGAGCCTCCGCACCCTGTGCGCTGGAATCTGGACACCACACAGCGGCACGCTCATCACCGGTGCCTGTTACCAGTCAAGTGCTGAGTCCACGTCACAGCTGCGGGGGGAGGAATTCTCCCCCACCTTTCGGAGTCAGGAGAACGGAGGGCGCAGCCCCGGGGGCCGCCTCCCGGCTCTGTCCCTGGGCCTCTGACCCCTCACAGGAGTCACACACAAGCCCCTTCATGGCACCGGCTGTGAACGACGGAAGCTGAGGATCCTGGTCCTTTATGTCAGCCCCGCAGAGCTGCGCTGTGAGCTCCCCTTTCCCGCGTGGACGCAGCTCAGCCGCTGGAATTTAGACAGTGGCGCCCAGGGACCGCGGGTCGGCTGTGAGCGTGTGGGCTTCAGCCTGGCCGGAGGGAGCAGGATTTTTCCACTAAACCAAGAGGTCAGCCCTCCGGGCTCCACAAAACCCAAGGCAAGCTTGACATTTCGCCGTGTGTTTAGCCAGGTGCAGGTGTTCTGCAGCTCCCCGCAGAAAGCCCTGTGCTCCCGGGAGCCCGTCTAGCGGGTTCTGTCCACTGCTGGGATCTGCCTGTCCTGCTCGCTGTCCTGTGGCTCAAAGCCCCTCTCCAGAGAGGCACAAAAGGGCCCCGACACCTTCCGAAGCTGGACCCAAAATCCATGGCCGTGAGCTGCATCTTTTCGGGTAGAGGGGCCAAGAGGCTCTGGGACTGCCGAGCTCAGTGTGCCCACACATGGACGCACGTGTGTCCCCATCTATTAAAACCCACAAACACCCATCTCGTGGCAGAGTGCGTGGTACTTGTGCCCGGGTGGCACTGGCGTGTGTGATGCCCAAGGGATGGAGGCTGCTGAGGCTTCGCGTGCCCCCTCCCCACCTTCCTGCTCTATGGCTCGAGCTCTCCCCTCCCCCTCCCTCCTGCACGGCTCCGCTCTCCTCTGGTCGCCTGCGTGTTTGCTCAGGTCCTAGGACGAGGCTACCTAGTTACACAGCTACAGTTGCGTATTTGATAGTTGGGAGTTACAGAGTTACGAGCTTCTCGCCCCAGGGCTTTTGCACTTGCAGCCCTCTTGCTGGGAAGCTCGGCCGGCCTTGGGTGACCCTCCCCAGTCGTCCTGGTCTCAGCCCCGTTGTCACCTCTGAGGGCCCTCCTCACCCACATGCTCCGCACCTGCCGACCCTTGGCTGTACCGTCCTTGTGTGGGAACTTTTCATTTTTTCTGGATGTGATCATGACCAGGATGCCAGGTGGGGGTGGGAGCAGGTTGCCTGCCCTCTCTGGGGTCCCCAGAGCTCATCAAACACGTGGTGCTGGTCCTGCTGAGTACGCGAACACCAGGCCTGCCCGACCCCCATCTCGTGCTCTTCCCATGCCCTTCTCTGACTGCGGCCCCTTCTGCAGAGGTGGCCGGGGGCCTGCAGGCATCAGTGCCCCATGGCCGTCACCTGGGTCATCCCAGCGCCCAGGCTGATAGAGTGAATGGATCAGTGAACAGATGTTTAGCCAGAGCGGCCAACTCCCCTGCCCTGGAAGGCAGATTTGTGCTCTTTGCTGAGGGTCCGCTGATGTCAGCAGGCAGCAGCCAGCGGAGGTGGGAGGCCGGCGCGTGGTCCTCCCCACTGGGCCCCTCCCTGCCCCACTCCCTCGCCCTCCCCTCCCCCACTGCTCTGAAGAGCCCCGCTTCCTCCAGCCTGCGAAGCCCCATTGCCTCGTCCGAACCCCCGTGCAGGTTCTGCTTCTCGCCTTGCGTCGCAGAGAGACTCAGCGGGCACGCAAGTGGCGCCTGTCACAGAGCTCACCATGCGTGGCGTGGGGTGGGGCTGCATCAGGACGCCGAGCCCCTGCGTGACAAACGGGGAGACTCAGCCTGGCGGCTCAGAGTGCAGGAGGCGAAGCAGGGGTGACTTCCGGGGGCCCACTGGGCCTCCAGAGATCGCTCCCCCACCTGTCCTGGCCCAGCCTCCGAATCTTCCGGGCTCCTCCAAAGCCCTTGCTTCCAGGACTTCCCAGCCAGCTGCGTCCTGCTGGGTGGGGCTTGCCGTGTCTCTGGAAGGAGACAGAAATCTTCGTCATCCTCAGTGAAGTAGCCCAGGTACAGCTGGGGGCAGGGGTCCGGCTCTCACTTCTGGTGGATGCCTGTGGCCACCGAGGTGGCTCAAGGGGACCATCCGTGCCACAGGAGGGGCCCACTGGTGGGGGAAGCCCGTGGTGCCCACGCTGCAGGGGAACACGCCCGCGGGGGCAGAGGGGCCAGCCAGGCTCTGCTCTGACCCAGCGATGCTCTTGCGGTCCCTGGGGCGTTGTGTCTTGAGTCTTGCTTCACAGCGGTGTAAGGATTTGGAATCTGCTGCTGGGATCCAGGCAATGGAGCTCTCCGCGGCACAGGAGCCTCCAGGGCATCACGCTGGCGCCCAGCCCCTGCCCCGCCTTCATTGCAGCTGAGCGCTGAGCCCTGGTTGCTTACTGGAGTCGCCTTGGACTTTTTGAGAAATTACCACACCTGAGCCCATCACCACCCTTGACCCCAAAGTCCAACCCGGCCTGGCCTAAGCTGCAGGAGTTCTGAGAACCCTGCTGACAGGTGACGAAGGAGAGCGGCTGTCCCTGTGCCAGGGTCAGCGCCACGGCTCCTCACTCTCACGCCCTGGGAACACCGGCCAGGCGCAGTGGGCATCTACACGTTCACCCAGAGGCACAGCTCTGCGTGGTCTCAGGGGCTCCTGATTCTATGCAGACTCCGTGCACACAGAGAACCCACACACGATTCCACGCCCAGGCGAGATCTGAGCATTTCCTTCCACACAGACATTGAGGGGGAGGGAGTACTGAGATCCCGCTCGGCCACCTCGCCCTGCCCTGAGTGACCTGGGACCGACGTCCTTCTGTCCAGGGGACACCAGGATGCTTGTACCTGTGGCGCTCAGGGGTCGCTGGCTGGGGCAGAGCCAAGGATGTGCTGAGATGCCCGCGAGGTGAGAGGAGAAGGACTCCATGAGAATTCTCAGTACGGGAAGCTCGCTCGGCCGGCTGTGCCCAGAGCAGCCCACGCCTGGATGTGGTGCTTTGTTTCACACACCAAAGGGAGGGAAAATGCTACAGCCCCAGAGCACAGCCCTCGGGCCTGCCAGCTGCTGGGGCTGACTCCTCACGCCCACTGGTGCCGCCCAGGCTCAGGTCCTCGGCAGAGGGGCCACGGAGCCTTTGCAGTGCCCAGCTGAGGAACGCAGTCCCCTGAAGGGGGCGCTGTGCCTCCACACCCCGCTCCCGCGGCGGCCTATGTGCCCCCGAAATGCACAGTCCACCCTTCGCTCCCGTGTCCAGTGTGTCTCCTGCAAACGGTTGCTTTGACTGAAAAGTGCTGGACTGTTCCAGCCCCAGACAGCATATGACGCAGGGGTTTGCTGAGCGGCTTCTCGGTTGCAGGAGCCTGGACAAGCCCCAGGTCCGGCTTCCGTGTCCTTTGCCATGGAACCGGCAGCAGGACCACTGAGCTGATTTGCCACGCCGAGCACTCAGGGCGTCAGCCTTAGGGAGCAGGGCTTCATCTCCCTGCAAGTTATCTTTAAACACTGAAGTGAAGTTCGTATACAGTGAACGCATAGACCTTAAGCATCAGTGTGTGAGTTCTGACACAGCAACGCAGTAAAGACCTAGAAGAGAGTTGGGTGAGCTGCTTTCCATCCATCTACGCTGTTTGCAATAGTTCCTAATTATCCTTTTAACGTCTGTAGGATTTATCAGGATGTGCATGTTTTTATTGTTTACATTGGCAATTTAAACAAATTTTTTTTGGCTAACATGTATTATCATTAGCAATTGTATTGCTGTTATTTGAAGAGTTTCCTTAAGGCTACAGAACCCATTTGCACAATCACTCCCCATTCCTCCCTCCCCTCCCCCAGCCACCACTAATCAATCACTTTGTGGTTGGTGGGTTTTCTTATTCTGGTCCCTTACATGGTGCTCGTGTGCCCACGCCTTTCTCTCCCCCACACTGTGCGCGGCAGGTGCACCTCGCTGCTGCCTATGCCAGCAACGTTCCCTGTGGGGGGAAGCCAGCATCACCATCCCACACAACACCTGATGGATGATTGGGGTTTCCACCCGCACAGCCTTCAGGGAGGACAGGTTTTTGGGTTTTTGTTTTGTCAGTTTTTCTGGGTAAACTTGAGGGTAGAACGCTGAGTCATGAGTAACTCTGTGTTGAGCATTTTATTTATTTATATTTACTTGTTACTTTTATGTATTTGGGAGGGAAAGAGACAGGCAGAGGGAGAGAGAGGGAGAGGGAGAGGCGGAGGGGGAGGGGGAGGGGGAGCAGGAGGCAGAGGGAGAGGCGGAGGGGGAGGGGGAGGGGGAGCAGGAGGCAGAGGGAGAGGGAGGGGGAGGGAGAGGCAGAGGGAGAGGGGGAGGAAGAGGGAGAGGGAGGGGGGAAGAAAAGGGGAAGGAAGAGGGGGAGGCAGAGAGAGAGAGGGAGGGGGAGGGGGAGAGAGCCCATACACTAGTTCACTCCCCAAATGCCCACACCTGCCAAGGCTTGGCCAGGCTGAAGCCGAGAGCCAGGAATACGACCCAGGTTTCCCACGTGGGTGGCAGGAGCTCAACCACTTGAGCTGTCCCTGCTGCCTCCTAGGATGTTCACCAGCGGGAACTGGAGTGAGGCGTTGGAGCGGGGACTCTAACCCAGGCCCTTCAAGGTGGGGTGTGCACAACTCAGGAAGGGTCTTAGCCACCAGGCCAAACGCTAGCCCCGGTTTTAACGTCTTGAGACGCCGCCGAAAGGTTTTCCAAAGAGGCCGCCCATTTGCAAGCACGTGAGCAAGTCGACGTGTCCAGTCTCTCCAGGGCCTTGCCCACGGCTCTTGCCGCCTGTCTTTTTCGCGTCAGCCCCTAGTGGATGCCACGTGGTATCTCCCTCGAAGTGTTCCGCTTTCCTGCTGACTGCTTCTTGAGCCTGTGGCTTATTTAGAAGCGCAACTTTAAATTTCGAAATCTTCAGGTTTTCCGAGGACTTGGTATTAATTGACATTTAATTTCTAATTTAGTTCCACGTGATTGGAGAACATACACTCACTGTCAGATCTGATCATTGTATAATTTATGAATCTTTTTAAAATTCATATAAAGGAATAATTCAGGCTGTAGCGTTTTGAAACCGGCTGCTTTCACTTCGCACACTGTATTTGTGACTCTTCCATGGTTAGGGCGTTTCCAGAGCTCTCTCCACGCTGAGCAGTCAAGCCGGTGGCCACCTGCGCCCACGCTTCTGAGGAGGGTCCCCTGGGGTGGAAGGGCCACAGTTAGCTTAATCACTGCCCCCTCCCCCAGGGGACTTCCAGGGAATTTCCAGCTTGGGGACCCCGCAAGTAAAGCGGCAGTGAGAGTCGTGCAAGTGTTTCGCGTGAGCATTCGTGTTCTTTTCTCTGGGAAAATTGCCCAAGAGTGTAATTGCTGAGTCTTTGATAATTACATTTTTAGTTATTCTTCAGAATAACGCGACCATTTCACACTCCCCCCAGCAAGGTAGAAACAATTCAGTTTCCTGGGAGACGTTGATGTTATCTGAAAACCCTCCGCCTAGCCCTAGATCCTCAAGGTTTTTGCCAATGTGCATATTTTTAAAGCTTTACACTTTTACTATTTTAATTGTTGTGCAGGTTGTTTAACACAGAGCTGAGGTTGAGGTTTTTGCGTTGGTGGGGGCGGCGGGAATTTGGCACCTGGTTAGGAAGCTGCTCGGAACGCCGCAGTCCCACATCCGTTTGCCTGTGTCCAAGTCCCGGCTCCACTCCAACCCAGCTCCCTGCTGGTGCCCACCCTGGGAGGCGGCAGGCGATGACCCCGCTGCCCACAAAGGAAACCCAGGTTGAGTTCCTGGCTCCAGAGAACAGAAGATCTCTCTTCTGCTGTCCTCCCTCTCTGATATTCAGTTTTCACATCAAAATGAAAATAAATAATTCTTTTAAAAACAGACTTTCACTTATGAATGTCTGATCGCCCAGCGCCTGTGTTCTTCTGCTGTCCCCGTGTGCTGCTCGGCCAGCGGGGAGCCGTGGAGCAGGAGTTTGCTGGGGAGGAGAGATGCCTCCATCTTGGTCATCCCATTCTAGACTGTTGCACTGTTCTAGACCTCTCCCACCCTAGAGGAAGTTCCTGGCCGGCTTCCGCTCAGCTTTCGACGGAAGCTGCTTTGGACTGACGCTGAGAGCTCGGACAACGTCTTACTGCACTGGGCCTGCCCACCCGGGACACACAGGCCTCTGCGGTTGTTTAGGTCTTTGAGGACCACATTTTGTAATTTGCAGCACTCGGGTCCTGGACTCGTTTGGATAGAATTATTCGCCGGCATTGCATGCCCTTCAAAGTGCTCGTTAACGGTGTTGTGCTCTTTATGTAGGTTTCCAGTAGCTCATCGTTAGTGTACGGAGGTGAAATGGATTTTAGTTACTGACTTTGCATCTGTTTTCTGTGGTGGTGGTGGTCCTGCTGAACGCATATTCTCGTTCCAGGAGACCTTTGTGGACTCCTTCCGATTTTCTACAGTCATGAGCACAGACAACCTTGCTTTTCCCTAATCGCAGAGGGAGCACGTTCATGTTTTCACCTGCAGATATGATGTTAGCTGAAGGTCTTAGTTGATCCTCGGTGGGTTAGTTAGGTGCTACCTTCAATCACTGGCTTGTGACACTGAGCGTCAAGAATGGATAGGAGACTTGTCCAATGCCGTTCCCTAACCCACTGAGAAAAGCATGTGGGTTTGTTTTAACTTGTATTTATTTGGAAGAGCATCGGGGGCTGGGGGAGAGACACAGCACCCAGGGCCACACCAGGCTGAAGCCAGGAGTTCCTGGCCGCCTTCCAGTGCTTTCCCAGGCACGCCAGCAGGAAGCTGGATCAGCAGCGGGGGGGGGGGGGGGGGGTGCCGGCACCCGATGCGGCCGCTCAGCCTGCTGCACCCCACCAGCTCCAGGTTGTCTTGTTTTAGTCTGATGACGTGACTTGTTCTCAAGTGTTAAATCGCCAAAGGCCTTGTCAGAATAAATCTGGTTTCGTGTTTTCCTTTGTCCATAACGTTGCATTTGGTTTGCTGACGTGAGAGTCCTGGTTTCCACGCACGTGGAGGACACTGGTCTGCGGTTTCACGCTGCTGAGTGCCTGGGTGCGAATGCTCCCCTGGGCAGTGGGTCGGACGGCATCGCTAGCTCAGTCTAGTATGAATCTATCATTCTACTGATTTTTCCTCTAAGAATCAGGTTTCCATTTTGTTCATTTTTCTCTATACTCCTTTTTATTCAAATCTGTTCTGATTTCATTGCTCTCCACTTGCTGTTTACCTGGGGATTAAATAGTTCTTGTTACAATTTCTCATGGTGGGAACAAGTAATTGATTTGAGACATTTATTCTTCCCTAACATACGTTTTAGTACTGTGAGTTTGCGCTCAGTACAGCTTTGGCAGCATTCTGCCAGTTTTGTTACGATGTCTCTGGTTTCTGCTCAGTTTGCTGCACTTCGCACTTACTGTTTCGTTTCTTCTCTGACACATACATTGTTTAGAAGCGTTTTGTTTTCATTTCCACAAGAGTGAAGACACTCCAGATGTACTTCAGCAACTGATTGCTACTCTATTGCGGTGAAAGAACCTAACTTGCATTTCTTGAATCCAGTAAGACATGCTTCATGCATGAGACCGTGGTCCAAGTTGGTGGACACTCTGTGTGCGTGTTCTGCTCTGGTTGGGGACTGTTCTGTGGACCCCATTCGGTCACGTCAGCTACACTTCTTCTGTTTTGCGGTGTTTCTGCTTTTCTGTGTGTTTCTCTATTAATTATTGAAAGAGAAATATTGATGTCTCTGAATGTAACAGTGGATTGGTCTATTTCTCCTCGATCCCACATCCAAGTTTTGCTTGGTGTGTTCTCTTAGAAGGAATGGACTTTCAGAATCACGTGTTCTGTTGAATTACACTGTTTATCACTATGAAATGATCTTTCGTTACTTGGAAATCTACTCTGTCTTCTATGTCTTCTAAGTCCTGGTCTTGTGCTGTCTCATGCGCCATCCATATGTCTTCTATGTCCTGGTCTTGTGCTGTCTCACGCGCCATCCATATGTTTTCTATGTCCTGGTCTTGTGCTGTCTCACGCACCATCCATATGTCTTCTAAGTCCTGGTCTTGTGCTGTCTCACGCGCCATCCATACATCTCACGTGCTTTTGGTCTCTGACCTTGCAGTTTGTAACCCGTGAGTCTCAGCCTGGTTCTTCTTGCTGTCACTCAGCTTCTGCCTCACGTGTCCAGCGTTCCCTTTCTTTACTGAACACACGGAATGCAGTTGTGCAACCTGGGTAACTGTCCACCAGCCCTGTCTGTCCATCGTGACAACCATCTTCCTTCTGGCTCCATGGTGGTGTTCTCAACGCTAGATATTAAGAATCTCACCTGCGTGGGTGCAGTGTGTCTCCACCTGCCTACACACGATGTCCAGTTTCTTGAAAATTGTTTTCCTGGGACGTGGGCTGTGTTTGGCGACGGGGTGAGTCCGGTCCCCGCTACTTCACGTACCCACAAGTGAAGTCCTGCGTTACTCTCTCAACGTTCTCCGAGCATTCTTGCTGTCACATTTAATCTTTCTGTCGCTTTACCCCTGTTGGTATAACCTTATTTTAATCTACTCCTGTTTCCCTGCTGCCTGATCAACTTTACCTTATATACTTATCATCTGGGACTGCCGGCAGTAACTCTGTAGCTTTTGTGTGTCTTTAAAAACACACTCTATTTAACCTCTGACCTTTACGTATCTATGCACTAGAAATAAAATCCTAAGCTGAATTTTTTTCCCCAGTACTTAAAGATGTCACTCCTGCTCTCGCCCTGCACCGTTTCTGATGAGCAGCTTCTTCCCCGTCTTGGTTCCTCCCTGTTGTCCTTTGTGTGTCGCTGTCACTCTCCTGTGACCTCTGCAGTGTTCGGTGAACCAGTGCTTTGCACCCGTTATGGGACACAGCTCAAGCTCCTTGAGGGAGGGGCCCTGCCTCGTCCGCTCTCTCCCGGCATCCAGATCGGCGTCTGGCATGTAACTGGTCTTTAGGGACGCGTGCCTGTGGCAGCGGGGAACAACACTGCACCCCAGGCCTTGAACAGCCATGGCCATGTCTCTCAGCCTCGCTCCGTTGGTGACAGAGCAGTGGGGGACTCCATGAGAGCTTGGGTGGCCTCGTCTTGTCTGAGACTGAACACTGAGTTAGCGACAGGGTGAGAAATTCGACCCAGTGGGGGTGATTTCTCTGGGGCTGAAAGGATCTATCTTGTCTGCTCATTCAGGCAATTGACCTCTGCAAACCCACAGCAACCCGAGTTATCCTAGGACAACAGATTCCTGCAAGAGCGATGCCCCTTCATCCAGGGCCGGCGCTGAGAGGTAGGCGAGGACGCCAGGGCCATACCTGCCGCCCCAGACCTGTGCGACCACAGAGGAGCCGCCGAGAGCTGGGGGGCGGAGGCAGCCTGGCCCCAGGAACCGGAGAGAGCGTCGTGGGTCTGCTGCACTGACTGTGAGCTCGTACTTTTCCCAGCAGGAGTGGAGAGGCCACAGCGGGGAGGAGGCCATGGCCTGGAGTGGGCCACAGCCGGGAGGAGGGTGCTGGGCCAGGACACAAGGGGCAGGCGGCACTGGTTCTGGAGGGAGAGGCTTGAGCGCTGTCAGTTGGGGCCACAACAAGGAGCTGGAGGCTGGCGGGGGCAGAGCTCTGTGTGCAATGCCTGGAAGTCGGGCGCAGGGCTGCCTGCCCTCGGGAAGAGGGAGCATGACGAATGGGGCGCTCTGCTGAGGACTGTGCCCGGCCAGGCGTGCAGGGCGTCCACGGTGAGAGAGGTGAGCTGAGAAGCAGGGAATTAAACGAGGGTGGGGCCCCGGAGACCCCCAGGTTACACTGTCTCTCACTCCCGGCCTTCGCAGACAGCAGAGTTCTCAGGGTATGAAGCAGCTTTGGACCCAGCCCGCATCCGGGACTCTGTGGGTTGAACGTGGTGGGAAGGAGCCCCCAGGGACGTCCTCCCAACTTCTTTAAACAGAGGGAGCTGAAGGGGGTGCCCGAGACCCTTCCTGTGAGGGCCGCTCCACCCCAGCCGCAGGACAGCAAGACTGTGGGCGTGGCTTCTGCGCTCCTTAAAGGGTCCCCAGGGTGTGAAGAGAATTCTGCCCACAGAAACCTTGCCCTGGGCACTGGGAGGAACAAGACTGCAAGGCTAGGGCTTGGGGCTCCCCTGCTGCTGCCCTCGCCAGGCCGGGGAGGAAGCAGCTGGGCGTCCAGCCTGCACACTCGGGGTAGAGGGAGCGCCGACCAGAGGGCCCCGGGCTGCAGCTGTGAGCCCTGCACGGCGCGTGCGGGCACCCAGACCCGGGGGTCACCAAAGAACCGGCATCGTGGGCCCCGCGGGGCTCAGAGCTGTCAGGAACCAGGGAGGAGACTGGGGCTGCTGTTGCCCACCTCTCCCCCCTTTTTTTCTCAAAGAAGAGAAGGGGAGTGGCAGATGGAGGAAGGAGCTGCAATATTTTAAGAATTTCTTGCTGATTTATTTAAGAAGGGGGGGCTCCCATTGCCTGCTTTACTCCCCAAATGCCCATAAGAGCCTCCAGCCGAGGCTGAAGCTGGGAACGCAATCCAGGTCTCCCAGGCAGGTGGCAGGAACATGGGCACCTGAGCCATCACCACGACCTCGCTGGGTTTGCGCCTGGAGGAAGCTGGCCCTGCGAGCCCCACCCAGGACGTGGACCCTCAGAGCGGGGATGCGATGTGAGACCTCCACCCTGTCCCTCTCGCTGCTTGGTTTTGCCTGTCCCGCATGGCGTGCTGGACATGTGGGGACAGATGCCTTGTTCGTGTTGATTAATGGTCTCCAGAGAGAGGGGAGCAGCCCTCAAGCAGCCTGAGGGCCCTCGAGCAGCCTCACTGGCCCCTGGCCATGACAGAGAGGCTGCAGTCCTGACCACGCAGGAACCAAACCTTCGGAGGGTTTGGTGTAAGGAACATGGACGTTGCTCTTGGGAGGAATACGAGACGGTACAGAAATTCACGGAAAACGTGGAGAGTGGGAGAGCTGTGCTGGGGCCGGTGGGTGAAGCCACTGCTTATGGCACATTCCACACTGGAGCGCTGGTTCCATCCAGCTCCCTCTACTGTGCCCGGGAGTGTAGCGGTGATGGCCCAAGTATTTGATCCTCTGAACCCATGTGGGGAATCAGGATGACTCCCGGCTTCAGCCTAACCCAGACCTAGCTGTTGGGGCCACGTGGGGAGTGAACAGCAGACGGAAGATCTCAAGATCTTGAGACTGTGTTGGAAAAATTAACGAGCCCGCCTGGCTCTCCAGCAATGCTGGTCAGGAGAACCCAGCTATGATCGTCTAGCCCTGGGCTGATGTGGACTTGGGGGCAGCTGCTCCAGCCAAGCTATGCCAGAGTGTCGGCCAAGGACAAATGGCATCATGATGTGTGGGAGGATGACCCTGTCCCTGGCCACCATGTGACATTTCACCACGTGAAACCTCAAGTGAGAGCTGCCCAGATGGCTCCAGCCGACCTGCGGGCCCCTGAGAATTGGTGGTGGGGATGACGATGGTGACGATGCTGGGTGACTTGTGTTACTGGAGGAGACCTCCAGGGCTGGTTACCATGCAAACCACCACCTACGTTGGGCACGGCATCCGGCCTAGCTGTCGAGGTCCTTGGTTAAGCTGCCCATGTCCCACATCCTAGGGCCTGGGTCTGATTCCAGTTTCCAAGCAATGCAAACCATGGGAGGCAGTAATAATGGCTCAAGGAACTGGGCTCCTGCCCACACTGGGCCACCTGTTGTGGGTTCCTGGCTCCTGACTCCAACCCTGAGCCCAACCCCAACCATTGCAGGCATTTGAAATGTGACCCAGTATACGGGCTCGCGCTCTCTCTCTCTCTCTCTCTCTCTCTCTCCCCCTCTACCTCTCCAATAAAGCAGAATAGAACCAACGTAAGAAACAACACTTTTGCACAGAGGACTGGAGCTGGGGGAGACGGTCAAGTTCCTGGAGTTCTGCTGCATGGACACAAGACGCCCTTGTTCCAAGAGAAACCAGAAACCCGGTATTTATGCAGAATGTCTGCGTTTTGCAAACAGTGCAGTGGCCAAGCAAAGTTCCTGACCGCTGGATTCCACCCTTGGACTGTGTGTGTGCAGCTCCTGGGGCAAGAATGAGTTTGCCCAGCCGCTGCCCCATCCCGGAAGAGGGAAAGCGGCGAGACACACTCTCCTGCCCTTCTCGCTTTTCCCTGGGGCTCACTGCTTCCTTCTCCGCCTGGTGACTCTGGCAGGGACAACTTCCACCCCCCAGCTGTATGTGCCGGAGCCAGGCTGCCCTTCGGAGGCTCGGGGAGGAGGAGGAGTCTTGTTCAGGATTACTAATTGCCGACCGGAAAGTCCAAACAAAGCCTCTGAATTCTGCACTGAGGATGCTGGAAGGTCCCCGGGGTCTGACTCCCTCGGCGGCGGGCTGATTATTTATTCAGCCTGCCTCGTGCAGTTCAGTAACCTTTAGAAATATTTTGAAATCTGGAACTTGCAAGACCTCTGCTGCTGGCAGTGCCTGGACAAGTCGACACTGCAGAGCCTGGGCGCGTCCATTAAGCCTCTGGGAATGAAGAGCTTTTAGCTCCCGTTTTTTGTTTTTTTAAAGATTTATTTTTATTTATTTGAAAGTCAGAATGACACAGAGAGAGGAGAGGCAGAAAGAGAGAGAGAAAGAGAGAGAGAGAGAGAGAGAGAGAGAGGTCTTCCATCTGATGGGTCACTCCCCAATTGGCTGCAATGGCCGGAGCTGCGCCAATCCGAAGCCAGGAGCCAGGAGCTTCTTCCGGGTCTCCCATGTGGGTGCAGGGCCCAAGGACTTGGGGCATCTTCCACTGCTTTCCCAGGCCATGGCAGAGAGCTGGATAGGAAGTGGAGCAGCTGGGACTAGAACCGGTGCCCATATGGGATGCCGGCGCTTCAGGCCAGGGCGTTAACCCGCTGCACCACAGCGCCAGCCCCTACCTCCCGTTGACTCCTGCTATTGAATCTGGGCAAACACTTTTCCAGAAGAGGCGATAACTGGAGCAGAACCCGGGACGCACAGCTGCACCCCGCCCAGGCCATCATCGTGGATCTAGGCCCAGCCTCCCTTCCCTGGAGTTTCTGCTCTGGACGAAGAATCCCTGCAGATCCCCAGTGTGCCGCCTTGGGACGCGACTGGTTCTGGCCACTTTTTACGACCCAGGGACATTTCCCTCAAGAACACAGAAGTTGTCCCTCCCTGGGGAGAGGGATTGTCACGGGAGACAAGCACCCCGTTTCCTGCCTCCTGGTCAGAGAGGGAACCCGGCTCAGTCAGCAAACACAGACCCCAGGCAGTGAGGGGAGCACCTGCACACTCGGGGAAGGCGCGGTGTGGCGCACCCAGGCCACTGGTGGACCCCGCCTCACCCCCCCACGGACACACACCCTCCACTGGTCACCTGCTGTATGCCAGGTCGCGCGCCAGCCCCCAGGGTTGGAGTGCCTTGTTGTATTCAGGCATCTAGCTGCACAGTGAACTGGGTGGGTTTCCCGTTAACAGATGTCTTCCACCTAAGAGGTCCTTTACCTGCTGAATACGAAATGGGATTTGATACCTTCAAAGCCCATCACAGGAGCTGCTCAGCCCCACTGCTCCCCCCCTCGCGAGGAGCCAAGCGCCAAGTTCTACGTGTGCAAGCAGGAATTCATTTCTGTGAAAGGGAGGGGGAGGAATTCTCATTATCTTACCGTGCGCTCTGCAGATTGGTGATCTTCATCTCCCTGCTCAACACAGCTCCCCGAGGGGAGGGGGGAGTAGCCGGGACCTCGGGGCTCCAGCCAATGAACCATCCCAGGCTGGGTGACCCAGCCTCGGGGTTGACGTGGGAGTGTCGGCTGCAGAACGGGGTCAGGACCCCAGAGAATCCCCAGACCTCCATGAGTCCCTGGGTCTGGGTCTGGCTCTTCCCACGGCTCCTCTCCTGAACTTTCTAGAAAGCCAGGCAGATGGACTTCAGGTAACCACAGAGGGAGTGAGGTTCTGGTGCACGCTACAGCGCAAGTGAGCCTGGGAAGCCCCGCGAAGCTGACAAGGAGGCTCCCAGGACGGGTTCCTGGCTGCCAGGGCGGGGTGGGGCGGGTCGGGGCTGGGGGACAGTGGATCAGGGTTTCCTGTTTTGAAGAAAAGAGTTTTGGAATTAGATGGAGGCGAGGCCCAGCATTGGTGGACATTAGCAGACCAACTGCCAGGGAATTGCACATTTTACACGGTTAATTCCATGTTCTATGAATTTTACCCCAGTTAAACAATAAAAGGAAACAGCGTGTGCCCCCCAAGCTGGGCTTTCAGGCGGAAGGGGCTCCTCCTGGGCTCCCAGGCCCCACTCTCAGCACCTGTGGCTGACACTGCCACTCGGGTCACTGCCGAGTGGGACCTGGGCTGCGAGCCAGCGCCCGCCGTGGAGGTGGGGCCCTTGGGAGCCATGCTGGCTGGGGTCCAGTGGGCCAGTGGGGCCAGGGGCAGTGGAGGGCAGCACTCTGTGGCAGGCGAGGGCTGGGCTCTGCTCTGCAGCCCAGAGCAGGTGGGCGTGCGAGGAGGCTGTTGGATTCCCCAAACCCACTTTACGCCCTCGGCTTCCTAAGGACAGACGATGGACCCCAGGGCAGGGCAGGTCCCGTCTGGTCCCATCTGGTCCCATTTGGTGATGTCCTCAGGCCACAGAGACCAGCAGCTGGTGCTCCTGCACCGGAGTCCTTGGGAAGCGTCCCAGCCCCCAGGCAGCAAGACTCACAGTTGCTCTTGAGAAAATGACAGGCACGGCCGCCTGTGGGGACGCGGTGGGAACAACGCTGTCCCTGAGCTCGCCTGGCGCAGAGCCTCCACCTGGAGAGCAAAGGCCCTGCTGCCCGTGTGCCGTGCCGGCTCTCGGGGTGTCAGAAGCACCTCTCGGACTCTGGGCTGTGGGCTGCTGTGGCTCTTACAGGGCTGCCTGACTCTTGCGGGAGCCATTGATCTCCGAGATCCGAAGCCCAGCCCTGGGGGATGAACTCGGCATCCTTTGGCTCTGGTGGAAGAAAAGCCCCAGTTCTGTCCTGTTGTATTTGAGCCCCAGGGCTGATTCACTGGGAAATGACGGACCCCTAGTCACCCAGGGGGCCCCTAGTCACTCAGGGGACCCTAGTTACCCAGGGGGCCCCTAAGTCAAGTGTAAGCAGGGGGCCCTTGGGGGTGCCAGTCACGTGCTGCTGGTTAAATGGATGATGTGATCAGAAAATCCGTCAAAGGTTGCTGTTTCTAGTGAATGGATGCTGGAAAACGGATCCCTGCAGAGCTGGTGATAACTGTGACCTTTGACCCCAGGTGGTGGGTTAGACACACGCTTGCCAAGGCCTTGAGCCCATGAGGTCAGAAGAGAAGGTTGTACTGTGGCATTCGAGAACTTCGGGATGAAGGAGACCCCGGACGGGGTGGTGAGCCCCGGACAGGGGGCTCCCGGCAGGGGACGCAGAGCCAGGAGACATGCTCCGCAGAAGAGCTGAGCCACCCCCGCGCACTGCCTGCACTTTGCTGACACGAGCTGGGGCTCCCAGGGGCTCTGATGGAATCCCAGTGCTCTGCAGCGTATGGGGGCCAGGGCCGCTGGAGCTTGCATCCCACTTGTCTGCTGTCTGCGTCTCCACCAGGCCTGCCCCGAGTCCTCCCGACTGCTGGCCTCGCAGCGTCGGGCTCCGTCACCTCTTTGATGGCCTCTCTGTGACCGAGTCCCTAGGCCACGCCCACACCTGTGGCTCCTGCTCTGTTTCCTGGTCCCGCCCTTGCCTACTTCCGGTCCATGCTTCTGACCCCAGCGTCCTCTGCGTTTCTGCCCTCTGCGCTTTCCTGGTATGGCACTGCCGGTCTGCCTGGCCACGGAGCCCTGCCCAGCCCTGCCCCATGCTGGCCACGCCGCAGCCTGCCAGACGGTGCCCTGCTGTCTCGGCTCCATCCTCAGTGAAACCAGAGGACAGGGACAGCTGCCCCATCATCCTTCCCACTAAAGGGGAAATTCTTGCCAACAAGTAAAGCTGAAATGACCAGCAGCCAAGACAGCCTCTCCCCGGAATCACAGACGATGAGACGAACAGCCCCGGGTCCCCGTAGCAAGGAGGTGCAACCAGAGAACAGAACGGAGCCGTGGAGCCACGCACCTGGAGGAAGACCGAGGCGGCTCTTCTCACTTCTAACTGAGGGTTGCCAGGGGCTGGGTTATACCCACTCTGTCTTTCCCCATGGCTGGGGCCCCGGGTGCTGGGCTGCTGGGACAGGAGCCTCAGGGGGACTTGACCACTTGTTTCTGTGTCCACAGCCACACGTGGGCCCCAGGCAGGGCCTCCCTGCAGCCACCTGCTGCTCACAGCCACAGCAGCTTCCGGAAACCGGGAGCAAGATGCACTCCAGTTTCAGAAGCAAATGCACATGAAAGATCTTTTATTGGAAAACGTACATTAACTTACCCTCCTTTAGAAACAGCCCGGAAACAGTGACCTTTCCGATGCTTCCGTGAGCCGCGGCTCCGAGAGAACATAATGAATGCGCTGGATAATGCAGAACGGAAAACACAAGGACCCGATGAATTCAACCACGGGGCCCACGCCAAGGACACCAGGCGGACCTGTGCACACGGCCCCTGCAATTGTATTATTTGTGCATCAAGCAGTTGACATTCAGAATATTCCAGAAATACGACTGCCCTTTCAGACTTGGAATTTGGATGTATTTCCTGGCGGCGCCGTGGTTATTTAGCCTCACATTAATGTCACATACCAGAGACGGGTTCCCCTGCAAACAGGATCGCCTGCTTGATTTTCGGCTCCGATCAACATGAGTCCCGTTTACAGAACAGAACACTGGGTCACGTCGGAGGCAACGACAGCTCTCGATGTGCGGAGTTTAAGCCAAGGCAGATCCTCCTTCCGTCGCTGAGCGTGTTTGAGTTAGTAAGCTATTGTGAGCTGGAAATTAAATTAGATTTTAAATTTGGGGGAGCCGAATGGAGAGAAGCCTTGGCTACACACACATCGGGAAAAAGCCTAGGCTTTGATGACCGGGAGGGTGGCGGGTGAGATGCCGGTTGGCAGGGGCAGGCGTTTGGCACGGCTGTTCAGCCACGGGGTGGGCCACCGCATCCCATCCTGGAGTGCCTGGTTCAAGTCCTGGCTCCACTGCTGCCTGGCCAGCTTCCTGCGAAGGTGCACCTGGGAGGCGGCCGGTGATGGCCCCAGTCCTCCGGCCACAGCGAGGGAGCCCTGTGCTCCTGCCTCAGGTGGCTCAGCTTTGGCCGCAGTGGACATTTTGAGAGTGAGCCAGCAGGTGGAAGGTCCCTGTCTCTCTGCCTTTTCTGGTGGAGTTTATGCTTTGTCCTGACCCTGCAGGGTGCTCGGGACTCTGTTTTGGTCTCCTTGAGGCTCTCCTTATGCGTGGGGGCCACCGGCACCACTGATCTATGACTTCTTAATTCTGTCGTGTTCTTTCCATCCTAACTCCACATTCCTGGGCTTGGGGGCTCTAAACATGGTGCCAGACCCCGCCCGGCTGTAAGCACCTGTGGGACTCCCCAGAGTGAGGGGAGACCAGCTGTGCTTCCAAAGAACAGGGACACACTCGACTCCTTGTACTTGACACTCAGAGGCTTTTTGCTTTTTTTTTTTTTTTTTTTTTGAGCTCAAAATATCAAGTCAAGTAAACCAGTCAATCTTTCTCGAGAACGAACTGCTATGTTGGCCAATAATGAAGGCGAAAGTGTTGCACTCGGAACTGGCAGCTGCTAATCTTGCAAATCTCTCTTCTCGTCCTTAATGAGCACAAAGAGATGGGTTTTTTTTTAGTTCCTGGTCCTGTAAAACCAAAAGACTACAGCATATGATTATCTCACTGTCAAGATTTACACTTGAGCTGAAAACGAAGTCTGTGCCCCCGAGAGCAGAGCCTTTCGCTTAATTGATCCATTTTTAGCTTCCCTTGAAGCCCACCCCCCACCTTTTGGATGTTCAGAAGTTGAGACCCCACAGCCAAGCATTTTTCCAGACCCAGCAGTGAAGGAGCCTGGCGCTGGGAGCACCCACAGATGCAGAGACACTGGGCACTTGGGAATCCCATCACACGCGAGCTCCGTGGGTGAGGAGCAGGACACAGTTCACCACTCCCGGGACGGGTTCCGGCAGGGTCCCAGATGGAGCAGGGCCTCGGAAGAGCCAAGGGCGGAAAAGCTTCAGCAAGACGGCAGCGAGGCGTTCTCTGTTGAAGCCTGCTAGCGTTTCTGCTCCCCAGTGCGTCTTGACCACGCCCACTGCACACGGCCCTCGCAGTGGAAGGCATGGCCACCCCTCACCCTGGCATCTCGCAATGACACGGCCACCCCTCACCCTGGCATCTCGCAATGGCATGGCACGGCCACTCACCCCTCACCCTGGCATCTCGCAATGGCACGGCCACCCCTCACCCTGGCATCTTGCAATGGCATGGCACGGCCACTCACCCCTCACCCTGGCAGCTGAGCCGCTTCCCCGGGGCCCCGCCACGCTTGCTGCCCTGACAACCACTCTGTGTGTGGCAGAGAGGCGAACGCATCCTGTCTCTCTCTCTCACACCCAGAAGGACATCTCACTGTTTCCAGTTTTTTTTAGAAGATTTATTTATTTATTTGAAAGGCAGAGTTAGAGAGGGGTAGAGGAAGAGTGAGAGAGAAGCAGAGAGAGAAAGAGGGAGAGAGAGAGAGAGAGAGAGAGAGAGAGAGAGAGAGAGAGAGAAATCTTCCATCTGCTGGTTCATCCCCCTAAATGGCCATAATGGCTGGAGCTGCGCCCACCTGAAGCCAGGAGCCAGGAGCTTCCTCTGGGTCTCCACGTGGGTGGCAGGGGAGCAAGCACTTGGGCCATCCTCTACTGCTTTCCCAGGAGCATTAACAGGGAACCGAGTAGGAAGTGGAGCAGCCGGGACTTGAACCGGCGCCCCTGTGGGATGCGGGCACTGCAGGTGGCAGCTTTACCTGCTACGCCACAGTGCCGGTCCCAAGGCCCAGTTTTTAGTCTGATGCCCAAGCCCTTTGCTGTCTGGCTCCTGCTGCTCGTAGCCCCGTTGCTTGGCACCCTGCCCCAGCTCCGGTTCAGCTCCTTTAACTTTGTGGAGGTTTCCTCTCTTGCTTTGGCTCTGTCTGTCTCTGGGTCTGTCTCCCACTTTCTCTCAGCTCCTGGCCTTGCACACACTCTGCCCAGCACGCCTCTTCCTGCCTCCTATTCAGCCAGCGGGCGTCAGAGCAACTCCCCCTCCCTTGGGGACCCCCTTATCCCCTCAGAGTAGGAGGGTCCTTCAAAAAGCTCTTGGAAAATGGAAGTAAAACATACGTTTGTTTTGGTGTAAAACCCTTGACATTCATGCATGTTTTTTATCGCATGCATGTTCATGAGCTTTGAAGGCATCTCCTATGCAAGGATTTCAAAGATGTCTGCCCCAAAATAAACATTTTAATTCCATTTTCTACGACTTTCTGAAGTCTCATATTTCTCCTACTTTACTACACACAATGAATAATCTTTCTTTCTAGACGATATACTAGTATAAATCCTGGGCTTTGGGCCACGTCAAGCTTATTGTCTATTTTTTGCAAACCCAGTCTTATTGTCCATTTGTGTCTGTTGGCTGTGGCTGCTGTCTCACTCCCAGGACAGGGCCGAGTAGCTGTGACAGCGTAGGGAGGACAAAGCCTGGGATAACTGACGGCGTTCGTTTACGATCAGATCAGCTATCCTGCACTAGTCAAAGCAGGACCTCGGCGGGTCCCCAGCACGCCGCTCACTGGAAGTCCACTGCAAGGATAACGAATGTGTAAAGAGACTCGACTCTGTGGGCAGGGAAGCAGAGCACCAAAGGCGAGGCCTGGAGAAAGCCGACCACCCTCGCAGAAGGCCCGACCCGGAGAGCAGCCCTAAGCATGGACGCTCCGCGGCTCCGCGGCTTCTGTGCCGTCACGTGTCGACTGCTCACTGTGCACTGCGTGCAGCGCTGACCAGTGACCTGGTGTTTCTCACTGGATCCTCTCCTCGGTCCAATAGCAAGTCCTATCGACATGTCCGCTTTACAGAGACACGAGTGTGAGAAAGTTCGAGTGAGTTGGCCTTGGAGCAGCCTGCGGGGCACCCCCCACATGAATTCCTCTGCTTCCCGGTGTGCTAAGTGCTTTCCCGTCTCACAGTCGTGTGCAGCTGCGCATCTTCATCTGCAGCAATTGCCGGGTGGGAGGATGGGTGTTTCTGGAGGAAGGCAGCCTTCCGAACTGAAATTGGATTTCCCAGAAACTCCGCTGCAGCCAGGGGTAGGAGACGTGTTTTCAAAATAGTTATACTTGAGCTGGAAAATATGTGAGCCCATGACCTGAGAGTTGAGAACGACTTTTCTAGTTTAGGAGCCACACAAGAGGCATTGGGCAAAATCTACCGTAACCAAATGGCAAAGCAACGCGCATCAGCAGTGCCGAGGGGCGTGCGACAGGTCAGCCCGGCGGAGCCTCGTCCTCTGCAGGCACCTGATGGTTCAAGGTGACAAGGAGACAGCGGCTCCCGCAGACCTGAAGCAGCACTGGTATTTCAGTCTCATTATGACACCGAGCGGGACTGTTTGACACGTGATCTGGGCCTTCTATGACTGCCAACGCCTCCAAGCTGGAATTGCATTTTTATTCATTTATCTTGAATTCCTTGTATGTGAGTCATATCTTGTTTGTCATTTTCTGCTCAGCGAATTATTGACCATAAAACAGGGCCATAGCAGAGAGAGGACTGGAATGCTCCATGAAAAGCCACAGAAGACCAGCCTCCCTGGGTCTGGTGACAGAAGACCCGCCTCCCCTGAGTTCTGGTGACAGAAGACCGGCCTCCCTGGGTCTGGGGACAGAAGACCCGCCTCCCCAGGTCTGGTGACAGAAGGCCCGCCTCCCCTGAGTTCTGGTGACAGAAGACCCGCCTCCCCTGAGTTCTGGTGACAGAAGGCCCGCCTCCCCAGGTCTGGTGACCCTACAGGAAAAGCTGCCCTCATGAAGGGACATGCGGGTTGTGTGGTTGGGTGAAGGCATTGAGCCTAAAGATGGAAAGACGATTGGAGAATTAAAGTCGTGGCCACAGTTGGGGAAAACTGACCAGGGCACTTGAAGTAAAACCATCAGTATCAGTTTTTACCTGGTTCTTTTCAGAATCTTACAATTTTGGTTATTATTCAAAAAACTAAAAAAATAGGGGGAAACCTAGGACCATTAGTGAATTCAACCAGACATTTAAAAATGAGTAAAAAATATTTCTCAAAACTCCTCCAAAATGGAAAAAAAAAAAAAAAGAAGAGAAGGGAGCATTCCTTAACTTATCGTCTGGGTCAAAGCTACCTGATGCCAAGTCAGGGGATGAAATCGGAAGAAAAGGACAATACTTATCAGCACGCGTTTTCAATACAGACACCAGCAAATCAAACCCCGCAGCGTGTTGAAAGGTTCATGAGCCATGGCGGAGGGGGCTGCTCCCAGGATGCGAGGGTGGTTCCGCGTGTCTCAGCCATCTGACGTGATATACAGCATTAATACAGGAAAGGAGAAGACATGGTCTTCAACAGATACGAGGAGCAGGTGTTTGATGAAGTGGAGCAGCTCTGGGCTCAGCGCCATAGGAACCAAAAGCAGCTTCTTCAGTGTGAGGCAGGGGATTCGGGAAAAGCCCACTGCTAACGTCTTACTCAGGATGAAACACTGAACCCTTCACCCAAGCTTGGGGAGAAACCAATCTTTCTGGAAGTACCGGAAGATCCAGGCAGAGGGATTAGGCCAAAAAAAAAAAAAAAAGCAGAAAATGATGCCCACATGGAAAGGTAAAAATAAAACTCTCTCTACTCATCTTATATAGAAATCTAAAGACTCACACAAAAAAATTTTTGCACTAAATAATGAATTCATTAAGATCAACACACAGAAATCAGTTTTATTTCTATACAATAACAATGAACCAACTTTAAAGAAATAAAAACCATTTTACTTATCCTGTGAATGAATACTCAGGAATAAATTAAATCAAGGAGGTGTATACGATTTTTACACTGAGAGATGTAAAGACATTGGTGAAATAAATTGAAGAAGACCTAAATAAACGGAAAGCTCTGTGTATTCATGGGTCGGGACAATCGGCATTGCTAAGAGGACACCACTCTCCAAGCAAGTCTGCAGGTTCACTGCGATCCCCATAGAAATCCCAACAGCTCTTGTAAGAATGGAAAAGCTGAACCTACTGTTCACATGAGAATTCAAGGCAGCCAATAGCAGTTAAACCTACCTTGAGATGAACGAGCAGAGTTGGAAGAGTCACACTCCCTAATTTAAAAACTGACTACAGTGCTGCAGTAACAGGGAGTGTAATACTGGCATAAGTACAAACATGGATCAAAGGAATAGAACTGGGAGGAGAGAGAAAATAAGACATAATCTATGTTTGAGTGATTTTCTATAAGGGCTCCAAGATCATTCAATAGAACAGAATGATCTCTTCAACAAATGGTCCGAGCACAACTGGACGGCACACACAAAAGACAGCACTTGGACTTCTGTCTCAAAAACCCGGTTCAAACTGAATCCAAAATCTAACTGTAAGAGCTAAACTATTGCTGAGAGACAATAGAGAAGACTGACATAAACAGACATTCTGTGTCCCTGGGTTGAAAGACTTAACATTATTGAGATACATTGTTAAAATCCTAGAAGAAACCATGGGGGTAAACTTCCTTGGACTTGGAGTTCACCTTTTAGATGTGACGTCAAAACTACAAGCAACAAAGGCAGAGAACAGAGAAGTTGGACTTGGTGACTGGAAGTCATCTGGGATCAAAGGGCACTCACCGAAGAGTGAATTGATCATCGCAGAATGAGGAAAATGAGCCGATCCCCTATCCGCTAAGTGCCGGAATATACAGAAACTCCTACAGCTCAACGGCAGGCACAGAGCTCCCTGAAACACGGACCATTGCCTGAGCAGCTCTTTCTATAAAGACGTTCAATGGCCCAGGAGCTCCTGGACAAGTGTCAACATCGATGTCATCTGGGCAGTGGGGGTCAAAGCCACGCCACTCTCCAGCACAGCGCTGACAGCTACAGGGAGAGCAGCCCGGGTGGTGAAGAAGTGGAGATGTCGGACCTCGCGTTCGTGGCTGGTGGGGGTGGAGACGGCGCAGCTACCTTAGTTAACCAGTGTGTCAGTCTCTTCGTAACTTAAACCAGAGACGTACATATGATCTAAACTCACTCCTGGGTGTGACCCCAGAAGCACTGAAGCCAGGAGATCCACAAATAGTCGGCCCTGCATCGGCACAATGTGCTAACAGGGAGCTCTGTGCACATGGCCAATGCAGGCTTGCGGAAGGAGAGGATGATGCATTGGTAAATGAAACCCACTCCTCCGTGAAGGGGGTGGGTTGCTGGCCATGCCACGTCACAGACCTCGAAACTGTCTTGCAGTGACAAGGTGCAGCCAGTGCGTGATCCTGTTTACGTGAACTGTGGAGAACGGGAGGGAAGTCGATTGGTGCTTTTCAGAGCCGGGGAGAGGCGGAGAGGGAGCGAATACTTCACGGCTGTGACATTTCCTTTTAGTGATGGAAAAGTTCTAGAACACCGGTGATGATTGACATGTCAATATACTTAATACTCCCGAATGATACACTTTTAAACGGCTAAAATGATAAATTTTACTTTTATGTATTTTACCATCACAACAAAACGCTATTGCTGTCGCATTCCCTTAGAAAGAAAATCAATTTCTGTGCTGCAGCAGCTTGGCAGTTTTGTAATATTTTAAATACTTATTTTCTTTTTTTTTTCTGATTTACCAAAGCAATAGCTGTTTGCTGATGCTGGTTTCAGCTGCACAAAAGCAGAGAGAGGAACGGAAGGCGCACCTGTATCCCAGCCCCTGGGGAAGAGTGGCAGCGCGTGTTGTTAACGAGGCTCCCTCCAGCTTGCTCGGCAATGCGCAGATGGGTGTGTGCACACAAGCCTCGCTGTGGCTTCATTTTCAGCAGCAGTGTTATCAGACAGTACACGATGTTTTGTGATGTCCCCCTTCCTATATCATGAAACTCTCCATTGTCATCTCACAGTCACAGTAAACGGCTTGATAGAATTCCCTCTGATGGATGCAACGTGATTTATTTAGCCAGTTTCTGGTGTTGGCTGGATGCTAACGTTTGGGAGTTGGAACACCCCAGACATTATTGCGTCCAACTTCTTCCCTGAGCTTATAGATGCAAGCCTTAAACACATGGCATGCAAAAACCGTTCAACATTTTGAAAACAGAGTTAATTTTTCACTTTCCAGCTGGATTGGGGTGTTGGATTGCCATTGGATTTACCATTTGGGAGCCTAAAAGATAGAAATAGTTGGGGAATAGCAGGAACAGGGATGAGCCTGGTGTGCACGATGCCCAAAGCATCAGAATTCTGCCATGAATCATTTTGTTTTCCTAAAAACAGATATGGCAGTGCACAAAGAAGGATGCATTGAACGTGCTGATAACAGTGCACCATGGAAAACGGACATTGCCTGGAGCCAGGGGCCTAAGCGACAGAGCCGACTGCCACGCGTGTGCCCCCACGCTTACCCACAGCTCGAGAGCCAGAGCACCCTGCCATTCCATCATGCTGGGCTGAGCTTGCCCTGGGTGTCCAGAGGCCCGGGGGCCAGGCACACACAGCCACCCTTTGCTTTCTCGTTTCAGCCGCCCGTGAGCACCTGAGACGTCAGGGTGTTACCGCGCTGCGTCTCACGCCAAGGGAAGGCCGTGTGAGGTCGTCCACGGCCTGCAGGACTCTTTCTCCTGACTTCTTCTGGCTAGAGGAGAATTTTCAGAACGTCCGAAAGTCTTGCTAAGCGTCCTGGGCTTTGCAGAACAAGTAGATAAGTATATGAGATAAGGTCAAAGCCCTAAAAGCAGGTACTTCTGCAAAGAAAGAACTGTGCCTGGCCCAGAGCTGTGTTCCTGCGCCTTCACCAGATTATAGACAAGACACAGAGGACAGCTTGTAACCGCTCGGAAGCCGGGATAGCTGACTCGAGAGATGGGAAGATGCCGAGTGTCCTGCACACAAGGACAACTGAGTTACTCCCAAGAAACAAGAAATCGCGGCAGCCTGAACTTGGTTTTCTCCTGTTCATCCGTTTCTTTCACCAGCACACATGTCCTCCTGGTGTGGCCTCACCCCCCACAGACTGCCCGTCCCCACAGAGCCACCGCTCGCGTTGGCACAGGCGGGGTTGGCAGGGGACTCGAGGTGACACAGCAAGCACAGAGGAGGCCACAGGAGTTGGGTACCCAGGATGCGGCTGGTGTCAGCCTGTGACTGTCCAGGGTCCTGAATCATGGTGGGGATGAGAACCTCTGACTGTCCAGGGTCCTGCATTGTGGTGGGGATGAGAACCTCTGACTGTCCAGGGTCCTGCATTGTGGTGGGGATGAGAACCTCTGACTGTCCAGGGTCCTGAACTGTGGTGGGGATGAGAACCTCTGACTGTCCAGGGTCCTGAATCATGGTGGGGATGAGAACCTCTGACTGTCCAGGGTCCTGAATCATGGTGGGGATGAGAACCTCTGACTGTCCAGGGTCCTGCATTGTGGTGGGGATGAGAACCTCTGACTGTCCAGGGTCCTGCATTGTGGTGGGGATGAGAACCTCTGACTGTCCAGGGTCCTGCATTGTGGTGGGGACCAGACCCCGCTCAGGTCGTCAGGACAGAGTTCTGGGATTCCAGAGGCCTCTTCTCTGGAATCTTCTCTGGATTTTTCAGGCACAAGTCCATTCCCATCTGTGTGTGTCTGGACTGAGACACAGAGACGTCTCGGGTTCAGTATTTTCCTCCTCCCAGCACACGAAGGCCGGGAAATCATTCATCACAGCCTTGAGTTTATTTCCACACCAGGCTTGTGATCGCCAGACAGCGTAATGTTCACCTGCTGACAGCTCTGTGGTCAGCAAGGGAAGTCGGAAGGGGAGGCCCCACCCTCAGGATGCTGGCTCTTCCCCGGCCGCAGCAGCCAGAGACCTTGCTCGTACAGCCAGGATGTCTGTGGGTGAGACACCCCTTAATTCCTGATGTCGAGGGAGCTGGCCTCGCACAGCCTCAGTCCCCCAGCACAGGAGACGGGCCCAGGGCCGGACACGCTACGCAGTTTACAGAGTGGAGCCTCTGGCTGGGAACTCGAGCCCAGGAGACCCCTCCTGAGAGCTGAGCAGACGCTCTGCAAGGTGTGTGGACAGCTGGCGGAGCAGGACGCCCCTCGCCAGGGACCTGGAGGAGGCCCTTTGGCTGAAGTGCCAGCACGTGGCTCCAGGAGATCCTGACACGTCTCCTGACAGTCAGTGACAGAGGTTGTTTATTGTCTGGGCTTCAGACCAAAAGCCCCGCCAGGCCAAGCTGTGCTGTCCAGCAGGCGCGAAGCAAATGCAGAGCAGAGGGGAGGAGGGGTGCCAGTCTCCGTAGCTCGCACTCCTGGAGAACGCCCCACCCACCAGCCTGGGTGCCGGAGCCACTGCACCGGGCACTGGCCTAGGAGGCAGATGCTCATTGGACAGAGGAAGTGAAGGTCAGAGAGACCAAGACACACAGCGAAGGCAGGAGGCAGACCTCAGCCAAGGCCAGCGCCTCAGCGGTGACACGCAGCTCCCTGAGACCTGGCTGGTGAGCACAGGTGACCCTCGACACGCCCTTTCAAAAACAAAGTAAATGCGGTGATGTGACAGAAAGACCTCCACCCCCACCCCACCCCATCCCCCTCCTGACCCCTGCGGTCTGATTCCCACCCCCTACCCCATCCCCCTCCTGACCCCTGCGGTCTGTATCCCACCCCCCCACACCCTGAGCTCTGCCCAGCCTTGAGGGCCTGGCAGCAAATCCAGAAGGACCCGGCTGCCGCTGTCCCTGGTCCTGCCCCACAGGCCTGCAGCTGTGCCCCGACCCCAGGCCTGCTCTCCACGGAAAGCCTCAGAATACGAAACTCAGCCCTGGCCGTTCTTCCCCAGGTGTGGGGCTTTCTTCTCCCTGGGGTCTCCCTACAGCCTCTCCTCTCCCTCCTGGGCCCTGCTGGCCACCACACATCAATGTCTAAACCCGCCCTGTCCCGTCCTGTCCCGTCCTGTCTCTTTCCTGACGCCATCCAGGTGGTCCGTGGGGCGCTGAACAGGTGCTGTGTATGAACTGCAAAGCGCAGACGAGGCCAGCGACAGCTGCTCCTTCACAGACACGGGCCTCGCCAGGGCAGCTGACTGCCTGCACGGTAGCTGGTGAGACAGGAAGCAAGGGGCGTCTGTGTGTGTGTGTGTGTGTGTGTGTGTGTGTGTGCACAGCTTCCCTGTTGCCCAGATAGAAAAGACAACAAACATTCCTCTGGCTATTTTAAAATCATTTTTAAAAAATGACCTGGCTGTCTTTCCTCTCCTGCCCAGCTTACAGCTTTGCGGTGCAGGGAAACCCCGGCTGGGGTCTCTGCTCAGCTCAGTACCCCTTCAGGAAAGGGCGCAGGCACTTCCTTCCCAAAGGTAGGGGCTGATTTGCATGTGATTTGCATATACTTAGCATATTGATTGCTTACTTCCAGACCAAAGCTGAGCAGCAGGCTCCAGCCCCGCCCCACCCTGTCTGTCACCCACTCTCATCAAGCGTACCCATGGGGGCCCTGCCACGGGCCAGTGAGGGGCAGGGACGCCGGCCACAATGAGGTTTCTTTCTCTCCCTAATCAAAGCTGTACTGACGCTCCTGGATGCACAAGTGTCTGTGAATCGCTCCTTGTCCTGACTCAGGTGGACAAGGTCAGGTCGCAGGAGGTAAAGGCGGGAGGGGGCCAGAAGTCTCTCGTGGAGTCCTGAGGTTTCCTCCCTGTCCTTCCTGAGGTCCTGGGCCACGCTCAGCTGGAACGGGGAGCATGGTTGTCTTCTGCTGGTGGGTAGACGGGCAAGGGTGCTGGGGCCGCAGGGCTACACAGGTCTCCCCAAGACGCACAACCCTGTGCACGCTCTGTTTCCCTGCTGTACTCTGCCCACTCGTCTGCAGGAGTTCATTTGCCGTGTAAGGAATGGGGAAACGTTTACCTCCATTCCAATAGGCTTATCTCCTGAGATGCTTCGAGTGTTTAATTCAGATGGTAGCACTCAATTTCAGTACTTCTCCTTAAATGAAATTTGAGCTCAGAGTTTCTGCTTTCTCTAAATTCACACATGAGGTTGCATCTGTTTGCGGGGCATCCCGGGACATTCTGACGCCGGAGTAAAGTGCACGAAGTTCCAATCCTCAAGCTCCCGTCATTTCTTCATGGTGGAATCTTGTTCGGCTCAGGGTACCCACACGAAGATTCCTTCCTGAGCGACTGCAGAGTACAGCTGTGGCCTGCTTGTGGCAGAGGGGAGGGGTCGGCGGGGCCCCTGCACCATTGTCCGGTGTTGTTCCCCAGGTGGGTAGGTAGAGACGTGAAGTTTTGCTTCCACTGCTGGGCAACAAACTGGCCCCACGCTGAGAGGCTCCGTGTATTTTTCTGAGGACTTCGTGAGTCAGGAATTTGGGAAGGGGCCCCTGCGGCTGCCCCTACTAAATCTCTCTGCTGTTCATATGACAGGGGAAGGAGCTGCCATCTGAGGACCCAGCTGGCCGGAGGGCCAGTCATGCAGATGGCGCCGGACGCTGGCCATCAGCTTGGAGTTGAGTGGGGCTGGCATCCCAGGCCTGCACGGGGCCACCCAGCTGGAATGGAGCCAGGGCTGTGCAGCTGTGAGTGTGGTGATGCAGAGGTCTTGGGCAGCAGTGGTCTCCTCACACGGTGCCCTCGTCCAAGGCACAGTCAGGTGGCTGAAGCCCACGGGGCGCCACGGGTGTTCATGGCCACATTTGGAACCACGGCCTGCGCCAGCTGAGCAGGGCTTGCAGAGGTGGGGAGCGTCCAGCCCACGGTCACAGAGTCACTCAGCCTGGCCCTGCAGAGCACCCGCAGGTGGGACCGAAATCCAGCCGTGAGAGCAGGCCCACTTTGAAGACAGCGGTTCTGCGTGGCCCGGGGATGGTGCTATAAATACGTGAACGGCCATGGCAGACAACGCGTCCCACCTCCATACTGAGCGATGGTGTAAAGGTCTCTGTGGTCCACCGCTGTCTGCTCAGCTCCCTTGGCTGGGCGGCTGGGGTCGCCTTGCCCCTCACCACAGCTCACGCCTAGCAGAGGGGCCGCTGGGCTCCTCACTCTCGGAACTCGGGCCCTCTCCTGGGAGGAAGCCCAATCATCTCACCCGAGAGACCGCCTGGAACGCCACTGCAGGTGCTCTTTCTGATGGCACGGCTGAGCTCTCACCTGACAGCCAGCACCCATGGCCAGAGACACGCGTGACGATGCCTGCAGTGTCCCGCACATGTGTGACATCGGCCGTGTTTCCAGCACACGCGTGATGACATCTGCAGGTGCCGACAGCCCCTGCAGGTCTTGGCCGAGGCTCTGCGGTTTCCTGAGCTGCCCTGCTGCGTCCGCTCTAACCCTGGCCCAGAGGAACAGGGAGAGGAGGGAATGGTTTCCATCGCTGAGATCACTGGATCAGGGGATAATTCACTGTGCAGCGATGGCAACTGGAACGTGAGCTCGCCCTAATTAGGATAAATACGAAGGACATCACAGCCAGTGGCTTCACCCGCTACGCCACAGCGCCAGCCCCCCAAAACAGAAACTTTAAACCCAGAATTGTCCGTCCATTTTAACGTCAAATGTTGTCACTTTTGAGAGAGAAAGAGCTGATTAGAATCCTGGTTCCAGGGGCTGGCGTCGTGCTGCATGGGCTAAGTGACCACCTGTGACGCCGGTATTGCGTCCTGGAGTGTGGGTTTGAGTCCCAGCAGCTCCGCTGCTGATCCAGCTCCTCGCTGATGCACCGGGGAAGCCGAGGGTGATGGCCAAGTGCTTGGGCCCCTGCACCCATGTGGGAGGCCCGGACAGAGTTCCTGGTTCCCGGCTTTGGCCTGGTTTTCTCCCTCCCCCTCCCCTCCCCTCCCCTCCCTCTCCCTCTCTCTCTTCCTCTCAAATAAAAACAAACACATCTTTATAAAAATCAGCCTGGCTCCATCGCCTTGTTCCCAATCCTACACTGCGGCTTTCATTACTGATTTAACGCCGACTTCAATGGCTGGGACAGACACAGTGGGAAAGACGCAGGCTCTACAGTGAGCCATGGAAGGACTGGGTTCTCTCTTCTTTGCACCTCCTGCTGGCTGACAGACGAGTGCTGGCTGACGATCCGTCCTCTCTCACGGCCTCCTTTCCCTGAACAACAAACGGCGAGGCAGCGCTGTGACTTCCGCGGCTGCTGCAGGCGGCGAGAGACGCTGTGCTCACACGGCGGCCGTGCAGGTGCCACACCGCGCTCTGTGGGACCCCACCTCACCCACACGGCAGCAGGTGGCTCTGAGAGCAGCTGCGCTCAACCCCAGCTCTGCCGTGCGCTGGCCACGCCCTTGACCCCCGCTGTGGAGCCTGTGGAGCCTGCGCCCGCCCCGCCTGCCCCGGCCCTGCGGGAGGACCTGGGTGCTAATGCGTGAACCATGCCCCGCGTGATCACCGGTGCCCTCCCTACTGCTGGTGACAATAGCAGCCATCGGCTTTGGGGTGTTCCTCAAGGTCGCGACACCTCCGACGCGTCACGCTAGCCCTCTGTCCCCCGTACTGAGCTCCAGGTCCTGTCTGGGGCTGCACGATGCATGCCCACTAGAGACACGTGGCGCTCAGAAGGAAGCCACTGCCAGTGGCCACTCGAGGCACCAGTTTCCTCCTCGAAGACTCAAGCATGCACTGGTCAGGGGTCTCACGGGGGGCGGAGAGGAGAGATGCACCTGCCCCCAGCCCCTGAGTCCCACCCCAGGGGTCGGCGCTGGTGGGAAGGGGGCCAGGGAGGGGCACCGTGGACTGCGTGTTCCCGGCTCAGAGTCTGAGCTGCTCTCTCAGCCTTTTGAAGTCACTGTGCTGACTCAAACCACAGAGATTAAAGGCCGAGTTTCAACTGCTGTTCCTTCCTGCTTTGAGATTAGGGAAGACAGAATGGAAGATGAGCCAGGATCCTGGGAACCTGTTCGTGGCGTAGGGAGGGCAGCTGGAGGAGGCACAGCCCCAGCTCCTCTCCCCCCGGGTGAGGGAGCTCAGAAGAAAAACCAGCGGCGGCTCCTTCCCTCTGCCCACACCGCTCATCCAGGCCCAGGCCACACGTCTGCAGAGTTAGCACAGAGTCAGTGAGCACACGGCGAGGAAAAAACAGATGAGAGGGAGAAGTAGGAGGGAAGAGAGAGACGGAGAGGGAGTGTGGAACGCGGAGGGGGAGAAGGAAGAGAGGGATGGGGAGGAGCAGACAGGGAGCAGGAAGGGGGGGGAGCTGCTGGAGCGAAAGCATGGAGCCGTGCTGCTGGGTGATTGGCAGTGCGCAGGGGCCGATTTAGCCCTCGCACACTCGTTTCCACAAACCCCCAAGCCCTGCACTGCACCCGACATCACCTGGCTGCCCCTCGGCTTCCGGGCTGATGATCAAATATGTTTAACTTGGATGTGATACAGCCGGGAGGGCAGACTCTGCAGAGGGCAGCTGAGCAACAGAGCCGGGAAGACCCGGCACCTTGTGCCGCGGAACCTGGGGGCCTGCGGGGTGCAGGGCCCTGCTCCTGCCTTGACGGGGAGACTGAGCGGCACAGGGCCTTTATCATCCTCTAGGGCCCAGCAATTACCCAGGTGGTTCACAGGGGAGACAGAATTGTGGGTGAGCAAACCTCCAGGATGGGGGGGGGTCTCATTTCCCCCCTGCCCCCGGGGAGCAGAAGCTCTCTGGCTGCTGTTCCACAGCTTGATTTTGAGTATGAATTGGGATGAATACAAAACCCATCTGACAGCCACCGATGGAAAGTCTGCATGGTGGATCTTAGGGCAATTCAGGATGAATTGGCACCAAGCAAGCTGGATGGAGCCAGAGCTGCTGAGTGGCTTTCTGAGCAAGGGTTCCGTCCCCAGGGGTCCTCGGGGGTCGCTGTGCTCAGCCTGGCTGTGGAGTGCAGGGCCAGCTGCCGGGCCTCGTTCCTCACCACATTCTTTGTGGAAGGGCCTGGCGGGCCTCACCTTCTTAGGGGATAAAGACGGTTAAGAGATTTGGAGACAGATTACAAACCCCAGGAGAGGAGACGCAGGCTGGTGCCCAGGTGCAGGGAGGAGGAGATGCAGACGTGAGGCAGATCCGCCGGGCAGACCAGACGATTGCAGTGGAGCCCCAGCCCTGAGCCGGGACCGGCCTGGGAACCCCGGCTCTGCCCCCCGCTGCGGAACCTTCGGGATGCTCTCTGCCTCTCTGTGCCTTCACTTCCTGCCCTCGCAGAATGCGAGCTGGGACGGCGTGCGTCTCACTGGGAGGCTCCGGGGTTGGAGAAAGTGCACATATAGGAACCTCACACATAGCAAAGACCCAGCCCAGAGCCCTGCGGCTTCCTGGCGCGGCTGGAGGTGTCCCCGTGGCTTGCATCTGCAGCCTGCGTGTCCCTGCTCCTCACCCCCCAGCCCCGCTTTGCTGACGATGCCGAGCGTGCCGGGTCTGTAGGGAATGGGAGCCACCCAGTGAGAGCCTCCCAGGGTGCCCGGAAGAGCCCAGATGTCAAATCTGTCGGAGGCCGAAGTTCCATAAATCTCCTCCCTCTTTTCTGCTGATGGCAACGATGTGTATATGTATTTTCATTGTTTTTCTCTCCAGAGATAAATTCCGCAGCCTGCCGCTGAATCTGCCTCCTCAAATGTGGCTTGGAGATTTTATTGGCGATAAACGGTCATGTGAATAAAGATGGATGCTAGATTTTAATCTGGGAACATTGCGTCTGGAACCTCTGAGAGCATCCACATTAGTTGTGCCATCATTCAGAGCAAACGGACGCCCGAGGGAAACTTACATCCAAATGTGACCGGGAGCCTTTGCCAGCCCAGGGCGGTCTTGTCTGGTTCTCTGTAAATGGCGCGTCACACGGTCCCAGCCCACCGGACTCACACCAGGAAGGTCTGTCTCATCCTGCGCGGTGACTTGTGGTGCCGACATCCTCGCGTGGGGGGTGTCACTGCCTGACAGGTGGGGCGGGGCCGCCTGTGCAGGTCTGGTGCTGCCGACTTCACAGAGGTCACCAGTGAACCACCATGGGGCCCCCACATAACCGCACCCCATTCTGAATGCATCCAACAAACACGCCGCGCATCGCCACAGCCAGGGCTTCTGCTTGGCACACGGCGCCCTGCAGAGCAAGGCCCTCGGCTTCAGGTTCGTCCTCCCCAAGGCCGGGGCCCCTGTCCGCGAGCCTGCAGCTGGCTCCCTGCCGGCCCTCGCAGAGCCGTGGGGCAGCTGATTTCAACACTGCCGGGGAGAAAGTGCCCGGAGACAATGCTGGGCGCGTGTGCGGTGTGTAATGAGTCTGTCCACCCACAGACGGGAGGAGAACAATTGCTTCAGGACTGCAGGGCAGCCCGCAATGCACCTGAAATGACGCTTTTCCAGGCAGAAACAAAAGTGCCCGATGCCAGTGCCCACCCCTTCGGTGGACTCTGAGTTCTCCATGGTAACCGCGGCGCAGCAGCTCGGCCGGATCGCGCCAGTTCCACTTAGGGAAACTTTGCATCCTGGCTCCCTCCGGCAGGCACCTGGGTTTGGCTTTCTCCACCCAATGCTGGAGAAGGCGTGTCAACCCCAAACGGCCGAAACTGACCCAGGATTCAAATTCGCTGGAACTGAATCTGCAAAATGGATTCGTCTGCACCTGATAGAACAGGAAAGCAAAGTCAGCCTCACCTCTTGGGCTGGGAGGCGGCTGGGGATTTTTTGCAGTGAAAAATAGACTTGGTGGGAGAAATAGTTTGAGAGTGAGGTGTTAGATGAGTAGATACGGCGATAAAGCCAGCATAGCTTCCCCAAACACACACTGCTTAACTGTCCAACCAGCAGGCAGCGCTGGGCTGGCAGGAACAGCCACCAGGCAACTGGTGCCCTCCAGTCACTGATGGCTCGTGGGGTGGGGTCAAGGGCAGATGGGCCAACAACCAAAAGCCCTGGAGCTAGGGGCGGGGTGGGGCGGGGCGGGGCGGGACTGGCTGAGCTGATGGGGCAGGCAGGGAAGGCACCTGAGAGACGGGTGCTGTGTGCAACTGGGGCACGGATATCCCGGTGCTCTGGGCAGTGCCCAGACAAGAGCAGGTGCAGCAGCCAAGGTCAGAGGGCCCTTTGGGGAGCTGAGATGGACAACAGGGACACAGCCGAGGAGCAGGAGGGTGGGGCAGGGGACAGAGATGGCTCGGAGGCCAGCGGGTCTGCACAGGTTTTGCAAGGATAACGGGGACGTTGCCCTCCCTTAAACACAGCCAGATTCCCGATGTGGCTCCTCCAAGGTAAGTGTCCAGGGTGGGAGCCAGTCAGGGCGCTCCTGGGCTGTCCACTGTAGCCGTTTTGCACCGCACGAGTAGTGGGGGAGGCGGCCTCTCCCCGTGCACCTCAGGGTTTCCCGCTCCTCCTCTGGGAGCCGGTTCTCTGCGCTGCCTCTGAAACACTAACTTTTCTCTAAATTGCACCAGGGAAGCTCGGAGAAAACAGACCAGGGAAGCCCTCTGAGGCCAGCCTGTGCCGGCGCCTGCCCCGTCCCGGAGCTGCGGCTCCCCAGGGCGCCAACGAGCATTTAGCAAGCAGAGAGGGGGCTTGGTAATGAAAAGCAGAGCCTGGGTGCTGGGTCCGGGGTCCCCGGGGGCCTGGGCACTGCTGATCGCTGGAATTCTCCCCTCGCAGGGCCTGAGCTGGGGCTCTGATGAGCTGGGAGGGGGCGGGGGAGGTTTTGCCAGCGCTGGAAACCTGGTCCCTCGACGCCGCGTTTCTCTTGTCCAAAGGCCCTGATGGGGCAGTACAAAGAGAATTCTTGATGCCCCTGTGATGGAGTGCCAGCAAGTGGAGGAGAACAGCCATGCCAACCAACAATTCCCCGCCACACTGGCTCCTTCAGTCTACTGACAGCCTGTCACAGTGCAATAAAACATTGATATGCACTTTGTGGACTTAATTGACAATGACTTGGTGGAGGAAAGCAGGCACTTGCGCTGAGCCACTGCAAACCAGACTCAAACCTGACGCCCGTGCTTGTCCGGAGCCACCGGGGCCCTGCCACAGCCCCCAGCCTCCCCCACCCCTCCCCCTTCTCCCCCACGGCCGCTCGCTGCCCGGCACCCTGAGGTCTCTGTGCTTTGGGGAAGTTGCCTGCAGCAACCCCAGCTGCGCTGCTTGCTTCGAGAATGCAAACCCAACCCCTGCAGGCCAACAGGGACATGGGGGGCGGGGGGGGGGCTGGGGGCGGATCCGAGGGGAGCAGAGTCAGGCCGAGTGTGGTGGACCCGGACAGGGAGCCGGCTCTGGGGCGGGCCCTCCTGCGGACTTCCAGGAGGTCAAGCCAGGCCCTCCCCTGGACTGTTTCAGCCCCTTGGGGTTGGGGCCTCTCTTCCTTGTAGCCAGAGGCAGCCCAGGGAAGCTGCGCTATTGGAGTGTGCTCCTTTTTCTTCTTTTAAGAGGAGCAAATGCATAACCTCCTTAGACAAATTTTTATTTATTGGATAGAGCAAGAGAGGAGAGGAGAGGGGAGGGAGGGGACAGAGGGGAGGGGAGAGGAGAGAAGGGGAGGGGAGGAGAGGGGAGGGGAGGGGACAGAGGGGAGGGGAGAGGAGAGAAGGGGAGGGGAGGAGAGGGGAGGGGAGAGGAGAGGAGAAGAGAGAGAGGAGGGGAGGGGAGGGGAGGGGAGAGGAGAGGAGAGGACAGGAGAGGAGGGGAGAGGAGAGGAGAGGAGAGGAGAGGACGGGAGGGGAGAGGAGAGGAGAGGAGGGGAGAGGTGGGGAGGGGAGAGGAGAGGAGAGGACGGGAGGGGAGGGGAGAGGAGAGGAGAGGAGAGGACGGGAGGGGAGAGGAGAGGAGAGGAGGGGAGAGGTGGGGAGGGGAGGGGGGGAGAGGAGAAGAGAGGGGAGGGGAGAGGAGGGGAGAAGAGATGAGAGGGAAGGGGAGGGGAGAGGAGGGGAGAGATGAAGAGAGATCTTCCATCCAGGTTCACTCCCCAAATGGCTGCAACAGCCGCGGCCAATTTCAGTGCACAGGAACTCCATCGGGGCTCCCCCACGGGTGGCAGGGGCCCAGCCACCCTCTGCTGCCTCCACAGACACACAGCAGGGGCGGCTCAGAAGCGGAGCAGCCGGGACTTGGACTGGTGCTCCTGTGGGAGCCACGGACAGCGGCTCATCTGCTGCACCGCTGCTGCGCCAGCCCAGCGTGTGCTCTTGCGACCCACACTGGAGTTGAGGGAGCAATGGCCCAGAGGCGGCAGGGACCAGGCCCGTGGGCACCATCTTTTACAGAACGCAGGTCTCGTGCTAGGAGACGGCCCTCCCCCAGCACATCAGGCGTTCCCTCCGTGTCACCAGGGAGATGCCCCCACAACCCGCCCTGCACTCTCCCCATTCCCCAGGCCGCGGTCCCCCCAGGGCGGGGCTTCCGAGGCAAAGGGCCCTGCCTTTTGAGCTGCTCACGGACGAGCCCAGCGAGAGCCACATGCCACACACAGCCCTCTGCGGGGGTCCCAGTGCTCAGAGACCCCTGTGATGTGGGCACTCGGCCTGAGTGACCGGGGAGTGCCCGGGCCAGGGAACAGCGCGAGGACCCCCCCTCACCTCCGTGAACCTGGCCAGCTCCCGGGTGCTGTCCAGCGGCTGCTCTGGGAGGAGCCGCCCCTGCGAGGCTGAGCTTGGGCAGGAGCCCGGAGGAGCGGAGCTCTTCCTGTGATGTGGCTGCCGTGGCCAGACCCGAGCCCGAGCTTGACAGACACGGGAGGCGGAGGGACCCAGTGCTCGGGACCCCCTCAGAGTCCCCAGCGAGTCAGAGTATCCTTCCACATCCTCAGGTCCATGGGGTCACAGGGCACCCAGGAAGTCCCCGGCTGGATGGTGAAGATGATGAGAGCCGCGCCGTGGCTGTCCCCCAGCAAGTGTGTTCCCTCTCCCAGCCTCACCCCTGCACAGCAGGCACCATTATCTCCCCCACAAACGAGGGCGCTAAAGACCAGGGTGGCGCAGACCTGTGTGAGGTCGCACAGCTTCAGTGCTGTGGGTGCGAGACTTGAACCCAGCTCCGCCCGGTGCCAGGCCTGCCTGGACGCCACGCCGCGACTCTTCTTGTTGATTTTAGCTGATACATATAAATTGTACATGTTGATGTTGTACAGTGAGACTTTTAAAATATTCATTTGAGAGGTGGAGAGAGGGGGGTGGTTCCCATCTGCTGGTTCACCCCCAAAATGCCTATAGCAGCCAGGACTGGGCCAGGCTGAAGCCAGGAGCTGGGAGCTCCATCCAGGTCTCCCATGTGGCTGGCAGGGACCCAGCCATGCGACTAGTCGCTGCTGACCCCAGGGTCTGCGCTGGCTGGAAGCTGCAGCCGGGAGTCAGGGCTGGGGAGAACCCAGGCCCTTGGGGGTGGGACGTGGGCATCCCAGGCACCAGGCTGAGCGCCCACCCCTAGGGCTGTGTTCTGATGCGGATTCATGGAGTCGTGGCTAAACCAAGTTAATTCACATCTCCGTCGCCTCGTGCACTCACCTTTCTTGTGTGTGATGAGAACATTGGGAACAGACGCTCAGCGGTTTTCAAGTGCTCTTGGCGTGTGGTGCAACGACGCCCCCGACGGGCCCCTCCCTGTGAAAGGCTGCGTCCTCTGACCGCCCCCCCCACCCTACAGCCCTCCCTGTTCTGCTCCCAGACCCAGGGCGCTGGGAAAGGGCCCGAGAGACCACCTCTACCAGACGGGTGAGCGCCCTGTTCAGGGAAGTCCCCCTCCCACCTGCTTCTGGGCCCCGCCCCTCGCCCACCTGTCTGTCAGAGAGAGATGACCATTCTAGACCTGACCAGGCTCGAAATTTTCTCTGCAGAGTACAAGTCAGCCCCACACTCTCCAAGACACATCCTGGCCACAGACAACCGACGCAGGAAGATCGGCTTGGGTGCGGGGGGGGGGGGGGCACGTCCACTCCAGGAGTCTCCGGTTCCTGCTCTGCTGTGGCTCACTGGAGTTAGGCACACGCATCTGAGCCACAGTCATTCCCAGGTACGAGTCCTACCAGGTACACAAAGCGTTCCCTGAGCCCCGTGCGGGAGGCACAGCGATTCCTCCCAGAATCACCTTAAGCTTAACCCTGCTTTCGTGGGCTTTCATTGTGCACAGCAGTCAGCCTGCTCCTTTGCCACAAGCGAGCATTCATTACCTATAATTCCTATTTTATAACTTTTTTGTTTGATCTGTCCCAGAATTCACTCTGAAGAAATTCAACAGAATAAATGATCATACTCCCAGACCCCTTGGCTGCTGCGCTGGCTGTGGAGTGCGGCTGCACGTGTATTATTTATGAAACGCTGATTGCTGGGACATCTCAATATCCTTTCATGCTCCGTGACTCTGGACTTCATTCGCTTCCTTGGAGAGCCACAGCTGCCCGGGGGATGCGGCGAGGCGCGTGTGTCGGGGGAGGCAGGTGGCCTTGCTGGTTTGGACCACGGGTCCTCGGTGTGGAAATCAGTGGCTCTGGTCCTCGGTGCGGGGGCTTCTGTGGCCTGTGAAGGGAGACCCCAGCCCACGGTTCTGCAGGCGGGGGCTGGGGGACACCCAGGACGTGGACCCTCCTGGGCTCGGACCGTGACAGGAGCCCCCGAGGGTGTGTCCTTGACTTTGCAGCAAGTCTGGGCTGCTTCCGCCAGCAGGTCCCGCTCCGGAGAGACTGGGGGGGCTGGGGGTGTCTGGGCTCAGGAACGCCCCCTCAGCTCTGACCCAGGCACTGTTCTGGGCTCAGGAACGCCCCCTCAGCTCTGACCCAGGCACTGCGGCTCGTGTGCCTCTCCAGCCTGGAAAACGGGTGCTTGGGGCCCTGACGCCCCTGCTGCTCAGAGCGTGGCCCAGGCACCAGATTCAGCGTCCCCGGTAGAAAGCAGGGGCTCGGGCCCGTCCAGGGTCTACTGATTCCAGAACCACACCTGGTCCAGATCACCGGGGGCTTCACGCGCGGGTTGACTGTGGGAGATGCCGGTTCCTTCTCTGGGCGGGGAGTCGCTTGGTCCTTCTCGGGGCCTTTGGGGACTGATTCAAGAGGAATCGGCACATCTGCTCTTTGCAGGAGGCAGACACCCTCTTACCTCGTCACTGTCCAATCACAGGGCTCAACAAGGACACCAGGCTCCTCGATTGTAGACCAGGGGCCCAAGCTTGCTCCCACGCTGCACTGCTCAGGCGTCAGCACTCGGGCCAGCCCCCTGCGAAGCCCAGGCTCTCACGTGGAACCACGGGTCTGCCCTACGCTGCCATCCCACGGTCCGGGGGGCCCTGGCCAGAGACTGACTCCTAGCCACAGAGCAGCCCGGTCTGGTCAGACGTGGAGGATTCCGGGAAGATGCCCAGAGAATGTGCTGGCTTGTTTGGAAGCCACACGGAAGGAGATGGAAGTAACAACGTGGGAGCCACGGCTCTTTCCCCCGCTGTTTCCCTGAGGCTCAGCCAGCAGCTGTGTCACCGGACCTCCTCGGCGGTCGGCTAATCCAGCACTGTGCACTCGCTTACGGTCACACGTGCTCCTGGCTGGTGACACAAAAGCCGCTCTTGATTCTGTAAGGGGAAGACGAGACTCCCGTGCCGTCTGTACAGACAGCGCTGAGTTCAGGGCGAGCGCGCTGCGGGGTTGAACTGGGGGAGGTGACGCTGTCTCAGCTATGACCTCGTGCGTCCCGCCTCCGGCCACTGTGTCTACAGCCCACACCCACGGCACCACTCTGATGATCGGGGTCGTGAGGGACGCGGCGTTTGTGTCCTGACCGAGAAAGACACAGAGCTCCACTGCAAGACACTGCACCATGCTCCCGTGAAAGAGGGGCGGGTGCTCCCCTGAGAGGTGTGGGTGCTCCCCTGAGAGAGATGTGGGTGCTCCCGTGAAAGAGGGGCGGGTGCTCCCCTGAGAGAGGTGTGGGTGCTCCCTGAGAGCAGGTGTGGGTGCTCCCCTGAGAGAGGTGTGGGTGCTCCCTGAGAGGTGTGGGTGCTCCCTGAGAGGTGTGGGTGCTCCCTGAGAGAGGTGTGGGTGCTCCCTGAGAGGTGTGGGTGCTCCCCTGAGAGGAGGTGTGGGTGCTCCCTGAGAGGAGGTGTGGGTGCTCCCTGAGAGAGGTGTGGGTGCTCCCCTGAGAGAGGTGTGGGTGCTCCCCTGAGAGGTGTGGGTGCTCCCTGAGAGGAGGTGTGGGTGCTCCCTGAGAGGTGTGGGTGCTCCCTGAGAGAGGTGTGGGTGCTCCCTGAGAGGTGTGGGTGCTCCCCTGAGAGGAGGTGTGGGTGCTCCCTGAGAGGAGGTGTGGGTGCTCCCTGAGAGAGGTGTGGGTGCTCCCCTGAGAGGTGTGGGTGCTCCCCTGAGAGGTGTGGGTGCTCCCTGAGAGATGTGGGTGCTCCCTGAGAGAGATGTGGGTGCTCCCTGAGAGAGGTGTGGGTGCTCCCCTGAGAGCAGGTGCGGGTGCTCCCCTGAGAGAGGTGTGGGTGCTCCCTGAGAGATGTGGGTGCTCCCTGAGAGAGATGTGGGTGCTCCCTGAGAGAGGTGTGGGTGCTCCCCTGAGAGGAGGTGTGGGTGCTCCCTGAGAGGAGGTGTGGGTGCTCCCTGAGAGGAGGTGTGGGTGCTCCCCTGAGAGCAGGTGTGGGTGCTCCCTGAGAGAGGTGTGGGTGCTCCCCTGAGAGGAGGTGTGGGTGCTCCCTGAGAGCAGGTGTGGGTGCTCCCCTGAGAGGTGTGGGTGCTCCCTGAGAGCAGGTGTGGGTGCTCCCTGAGAGGTGTGGGTGCTCCCTGAGAGAGGTGTGGGTGCTCCCCTGAGAGCAGGTGTGGGTGCTCCCCTGAGAGAGGTGTGGGTGCTCCCTGAGAGAGGTGTGGGTGCTCCCCTGAGAGGAGGTGTGGGTGCTCCCTGAGAGGAGGTGTGGGTGCTCCCCTGAGAGCAGGTGTGGGTGCTCCCTGAGAGGTGTGGGTGCTCCCCTGAGAGCAGGTGTGGGTGCTCCCTGAGAGATGTGGGTGCTCCCTGAGAGAGGTGTGGGTGCTCCCCTGAGAGGAGGTGTGGGTGCTCCCCTGAGAGCAGGTGTGGGTGCTCCCTGAGAGAGGTGTGGGTGCTCCCCTGAGAGGAGGTGTGGGTGCTCCCCTGAGAGGTGTGGGTGCTCCCTGAGAGAGGTGTGGGTGCTCCCTGAGAGAGGTGTGGGTGCTCCCTGAGAGGAGGTGTGGGTGCTCCCTGAGAGGAGGTGTGGGTGCTCCCTGAGAGAGGTGTGGGTGCTCCCTGAGAGAGGTGTGGGTGCTCCCCTGAGAGGAGGTGTGGGTGCTCCCCTGAGAGCAGGTGTGGGTGCTCCCTGAGAGGAGGTGTGGGTGCTCCCCTGAGAGGTGTGGGTGCTCCCTGAGAGAGGTGTGGGTGCTCCCTGAGAGGTGTGGGTGCTCCCCTGAGAGGTGTGGGTGCTCCCTGAGAGGAGGTGTGGGTGCTCCCTGAGAGAGGTGTGGGTGCTCCCCTGAGAGGTGTGGGTGCTCCCTGAGAGCAGGTGTGGGTGCTCCCTGAGAGGTGTGGGTGCTCCCCTGAGAGGTGTGGGTGCTCCCCTGAGAGGAGGTGTGGGTGCTCCCTGAGAGGAGGTGTGGGTGCTCCCTGAGAGCAGGTGTGGGTGCTCCCTGAGAGGTGTGGGTGCTCCCTGAGAGGAGGTGTGGGTGCTCCCTGAGAGGTGTGGGTGCTCCCTGAGAGAGGTGTGGGTGCTCCCCTGAGAGGAGGTGTGGGTGCTCCCTGAGAGGAGGTGTGGGTGCTCCCTGAGAGAGGTGTGGGTGCTCCCTGAGAGAGATGTGGGTGCTCCCTGAGAGCAGGTGTGGGTGCTCCCCTGAGAGGTGTGGGTGCTCCCTGAGAGAGGTGTGGGTGCTCCCCTGAGAGGTGTGGGTGCTCCCTGAGAGATGTGGGTGCTCCCTGAGAGAGATGTGGGTGCTCCCTGAGAGAGGTGTGGGTGCTCCCCTGAGAGGAGGTGTGGGTGCTCCCTGAGAGGAGGTGTGGGTGCTCCCTGAGAGAGGTGTGGGTGCTCCCTGAGAGAGATGTGGGTGCTCCCCTGAGAGGAGGTGTGGGTGCTCCCTGAGAGAGGTGTGGGTGCTCCCTGAGAGATGTGGGTGCTCCCTGAGAGAGATGTGGGTGCTCCCTGAGAGCAGGTGTGGGTGCTCCCCTGAGAGGTGTGGGTGCTCCCTGAGAGAGGTGTGGGTGCTCCCTGAGAGAGATGTGGGTGCTCCCTGAGAGCAGGTGTGGGTGCTCCCTGAGAGGTGTGGGTGCTCCCTGAGAGAGGTGTGGGTGCTCCCCTGAGAGGTGTGGGTGCTCCCTGAGAGGTGTGGGTGCTCCCTGAGAGGTGTGGGTGCTCCCTGAGAGAGGTGTGGGTGCTCCCTGAGAGAGATGTGGGTGCTCCCCTGAGAGGTGTGGGTGCTCCCTGAGAGAGGTGTGGGTGCTCCCTGAGAGCAGGTGTGGGTGCTCCCCTGAGAGGTGTGGGTGCTCCCTGAGAGAGGTGTGGGTGCTCCCTGAGAGAGATGTGGGTGCTCCCTGAGAGCAGGTGTGGGTGCTCCCTGAGAGGTGTGGGTGCTCCCCTGAGAGGTGTGGGTGCTCCCCTGAGAGGTGTGGGTGCTCCCTGAGAGCAGGTGTGGGTGCTCCCTGAGAGAGGTGTGGGTGCTCCCTGAGAGGTGTGGGTGCTCCCTGAGAGGTGTGGGTGCTCCCTGAGAGAGGTGTGGGTGCTCCCTGAGAGAGATGTGGGTGCTCCCCTGAGAGGTGTGGGTGCTCCCTGAGAGAGGTGTGGGTGCTCCCTGAGAGCAGGTGTGGGTGCTCCCCTGAGAGGTGTGGGTGCTCCCTGAGAGAGGTGTGGGTGCTCCCTGAGAGAGATGTGGATGCTCCCTGAGAGCAGGTGTGGGTGCTCCCTGAGAGGTGTGGGTGCTCCCCTGAGAGGTGTGGGTGCTCCCCTGAGAGGTGTGGGTGCTCCCTGAGAGCAGGTGTGGGTGCTCCCTGAGAGAGGTGTGGGTGCTCCCCTGAGAGGTGTGGGTGCTCCCTGAGAGAGGTGTGGGTGCTCCCCTGAGAGGTGTGGGTGCTCCCTGAGAGAGGTGTGGGTGCTCCCTGAGAGGTGTGGGTGCTCCCCTGAGAGGTGTGGGTGCTCCCTGAGAGGTGTGGGTGCTCCCTGAGAGAGGTGTGGGTGCTCCCCTGAGAGGTGTGGGTGCTCCCTGAGAGAGGTGTGGGTGCTCCCCTGAGAGGTGTGGGTGCTCCCTGAGAGGTGTGGGTGCTCCCTGAGAGAGGTGTGGGTGCTCCCCTGAGAGGTGTGGGTGCTCCCTGAGAGCAGGTGTGGGTGCTCCCTGAGAGGAGGTGTGGGTGCTCCCTGAGAGGTGTGGGTGCTCCCTGAGAGGTGTGGGTGCTCCCCTGAGAGGTGTGGGTGCTCCCTGAGAGAGGTGTGGGTGCTCCCTGAGAGGTGTGGGTGCTCCCTGAGAGGTGTGGGTGCTCCCTGAGAGAGGTGTGGGTGCTCTCACCTGCCGGCTCCCTGTCCCATCTCCGGTCTCGCCTGGGCTCTCTGCTGCACCTGCTCAGCGTCCGGTGCTCTCCCACTCCGTCCCCTTCCCTCTGGGGTCTCTTCAGTCAGGCTTGTGCCCTCCCCTCCCCTGCCCCCAGCTCAGGGCCCCTGCCAAGTTCTCCAGGACTGCCGTCGCCAAATCTAGCCGTCAGCAGTGGCCCGGTCCTCTCCAAGCCTCCTCCTCCTTGCAGGGTCGTCCTGCCCCAGCCCCCACCCAGGAGGGGTACAGGTCCCTCCCAGGAGGGGTACAGGTACCAGGAGGGGTACAGGTCCCGCCCAGGAGGGGTACAGGCCCCGCCCAGGAGGGATATAAGCTCCACCCAGGAGGGGTACAGGCTCCACCCAGGAGGGGTACAGGTCCCAGGAGGGGTACAGGCCCCGCCCAGGAGGGGTACAGCCCCCGCCCAGGAGGGGTACAGGCCCCAGGAGGGGTACAGGTCCCGCCCAGGAGGGGTACAGGCCCCAGGAGGAGTACAGCCCCCGCCCAGGAGGGGTACAGGCCCCGCCCAGGAGGGGTACAGGCCCCAGGAGGAGTACAGCCCCCGCCCAGGAGGGGTACAGGCCCCGCCCAGGAGGGGTACAGGCCCGCCCAGGAGGGGTACAGGCCCGCCCAGGAGGCAGCTGCGCTGCACTGGGCCCAGGCTGGGGCAGCTCCTTTCTTCCCTTGTTCATCTCTGCACCTCAGTTCCCTTTCTTTCAAATTCAGCTTCAGCTCCCCTGTGGTGTCCGGGAGGGCGCCTGGGGGAGGTCCTAGGTCAGTGGCCACAGGGCTGTCCTGGGAGGGAGGGGCTGCTTTGTGGCCTCTGGGCCCAGCCTCCACCTGCGTCCTGCTCACCTGGGATCACCTGGGATCACCGAAGCCAAGATCAAGCTCCTTCCTCGACCAGAGGCTTCTCTCTGCAGTTGCTGCAGCGACGGGAGTGAGCTAAGACAGAGGGACTAAGGCCGGCACAGGCGCGGGTGCGGGAGAGCTTGGCGGTCACGCACAGACAGGAGGCCCAGTGGCCGGGACTGGAAACTATGGACAAGGGAGCCGGGCCCGGGAGCACCTCTGGTGTCGGCAAGATCCGTGAGGATTCCTGGTCACTCCCCGCGGCCCCAGCCCCAAGACCAGGGCGCCCTTTGCAGACCCAGCCTCGTCCACCCCTCAGCCAAGCCGGGGGTGCGGCCACACCCAGGCTCTCTGGGCCCTTCCCAGCTCCTGGGAGTGCCAGCCCCCACCCCGCTTCCAGATCTGCTCCGTTGTTGGGGTGCTAACGAGGTGCTGCTGTGAGGATCCTTGGAGCTAAGACTCATTTTCTGAGTTTCTTCCTGTGCAGCTTTCAATGGTTTTGTATTTAAAGGCGTGGGCATGGCGCCTGGTGCCCACGGGAGGGCCTGACCCTTCATTTGCATGCATCCTGGAGGGGCACACAGGCTGCTCTCCCCAGGGCACCTTGCAGCTTCCTCACCCTTGTTCTGCATACAGCCGTCCCCTGCTAGCTGCTCGGAGCTGGGGAAGCAAACGGGTTCACAGAGACACAGGCCACGCCGCCTCTGGGAACCGAGGCTGGGGGGCGTGCTTCATCAATACTGCGTGCTCCCAGGAAGTGTGGCGGCGCGCTCTGCCAGAGCGGGGGTGCTGCACGCCCAGAGCTGCCCTCCCCGGACACAGCACCGGCTGCCCCAGCGCCGAAGCCCCCAGGCGTCCCCTGCACAAGGCAGCCTGAAGCCGGCAGACAATGACTGCTTCTCAGAGATAATTAGTTACTCTCCTTCAATTAAAACTGGAAAATGTGCAAAGCAGAACATTTGTCTCCTTTGACATCCGGTGAGAGGCATCTTCAGAGCAGTAATTGCTCCCCGAAGGTGGGGGCTGAGGCGGGGGCCACTGACAAGCGCTCTCCGCGCTCCTGCAGAGGGTGGCAGGCGTGGCCGGTCTCACCCGGGCCCTGGGCAGGCGCACACCCTGGAGGCCTTGGGGGGACCCAGGCCGTGGGGTCTGTGCTGCCCGCGCTGGGGGTCCTCGCGGCCACATCTGATCAGCTGCTGACTCCGCGGCCTGAACGCGCCCGACAAACAGCTCATTATGCCAACAGATGTTGCTGTTTGCTTCCGATTGCTGTTCCAGCGGGAATCCGGCTTTCTCCTGTACAAAATGAGGACTGAACTTCAGTGTTTCCAAGACGTGTGGTCCCCCAGGGAGCCAGCCCTTGTTGGAGGGGCGGGGGCTCAGCAGAAGGGGCTAGGACGGGACTCGGTCGTTCTCCCGGCGCTGACAATTTCTGCCACGGACCTCGCGTCCTTTCTTTGTCTCTCGATGTTTGGAGTCCTGGGCAGATTCCTGCTGGAAGATTCTCCGGCTTGGGGCTCCTTACGTGTAATCTTCAGTGTCAGTGCACAGCTGGGTGCAGCCCAGGCTGGAGGGGGCGAGACCCCTCAATCCACGGCCACGTCTCTGCCCTGTTGTTCCCTTTCCTCTGATTAAATAAATAATTCATGCTCATTATGTGCAAAACGGAACAACGCATACAAATAAAATGCAAAAAACATCTCCTGAGTCCCCAGCGTTCTGATGCAGCACCCTGCCTCCCTTTTGGTGCCTATATTTTATTTATATTAAACGCACCATTCCCACATCCATCCGTATCTCCTCCCATCTTTCCGGGGGGAGTGATGCATTTGACAATATGTTCATTTTGAAAGACTTCCAAGTCAGTCAATCATAGACAAGACTCTTAAAAATGGCTGCATGCTAATTTCCGTGTGGGTATACCATGCGCCAGCCACCCCTGTCCCTGGGACGGATTCTGGCTGTTGCTCCCATTTCGCTTTGTGTTTTTGGGTCATGCAACGATGCTCCAGCATACATTTTGCACATGTTCATGCTTATGCGTGCAGGGACCAACCACTGGCTCCCAGGCACTGGGAGAAGCAGCACCGGTCTGTTTGCAGAGCTCACTTCATGATGGACATTCCGTGGGGGGGAGGGGGTGGCTACTGTTTGCAATTCCACTGTCCTCTTCTAACGCCAGGTTCAGAGCACTATTATGTGCACCCAGAGGCTTTTCTGCTTCCCGGGGCTCAGGTACCTGTGCAGTCTGTGAGCCTAGACCCATGGATGGGTGGGGTTCTCATCACCACACGTGCACGCTCCGCTTATGGTGGCATCCACAGAGCCTCCAGCTACTTGTCAGGGAACCCAGGACCAAGTGGCCGATGGATCTGTGCTGTTGGCAGAGACCTTTCCAGCAGGCCGTGGACGCCGCTGGCGGCTTGTGCAGGACCCTGGCAGCTGTAGGGCCCGGTTCACTTCCTATGGAAAACCATGTGTAGACTCAGGGAGGTCACGGTCCCGTTTCTAGATGCCACAAAGCCGGCAGACAGAAAGAGCAGCCGTTGTGCGCCAGTGTCGCATAGGCAGGACCGAGAGTTCCGGTGGGGATCACAGAAAATGGGTTTCAGTTGGGCAGAGTGGGTGCATACCCGTCTACACTGCCTTCACTGGGTAGAATGGACACTTGCCTGTCTCCACTTGGGTAGGATGGACGGATGCATGCCTGTCTCCATTGCCCTTGCTTGGGTAGAATGGGTGTGCACTCGTCTCCCCTGTCTTACAAAGAGTGTTAAGTAGAAGACTGTTCCCAGAGAAAAGGTGGAGGGTGGAGTTCTCTGGGTCTTGAGGGGAGACGAAGTTCAGGTGTGGCTTCAATACCGCCTCGTAGGACTTGGGTGCTGGCGGGTGGAATCCTGAGACGTTTCTGTTACAGACACCAGGAAGCTCGATGTAGAATGGGGCTCTGGATCTGAGTGTAGACGACCTAGTCGACAGGAGGCCAGGCTCTGGACCAGAGCTGCAGGACGTTCCAAGGGCAGCTTAAGCTTAGCCGAGCTGGGCAGCATGACGCTTCTGCTCGCCTCACCCCAGGGGTGCTCAGGTCTGCGCCCCTGCGGGGGCTTGTGCCTCCCCTGTGGTCCCAGCACACCTGGAAGCGTGCTTCTGCCCAGGCGTGGACACCCCAGAGCGGAATGAACACGTTTGGGCAGGTAATGCTGGAAATGACGTTTGGCCAGGAATATTGTTTTCCACTTTAAGACGCTTGACAGGTATCTCAACACCCAACTCCCATGTAGCATTCCTGCGGATGATAGATCACTCCATTCACAGCCGAATCTGTGCAACAAAATGAATACTCCATCATTGTACTATGAATAGTAAATTAACCCAGATAAAAGAGTTCTACATCCAATCAAAACCATTAAGTAACTCGAGACTGAGATGGGTGAGGGCAGTCTGGAGGCAATTATAACTAATGAAGACATTAACTTCAAGAGGCGGGCGGTTTCAGTGGCTTTCTGGTCTCCCTGAATAAAACCAGGGTAGGTGGGAACAAAGCTGGAAAGAAGAGATTTATTGAAGGGGAAATGGCTTCTTAGCAGAGCGGCTTGGTTGTATTTGACATCAGCAGCATCGTTAAAAGGAGGGAAGAAGGCTCGTCTTTGCCACCTGTTACAATCTGCTCAGCTCACACCCAAAATGCTCTGAACTTAGGCTCTTTGATGGGAGTCAGAGTGAGGATTGTTCATTCTCCTTTCAAATGCACCGTGTATTGTGCTTTGTGTGAGAAATTAGGCCTGCTGATTGTGGACAGCCTAGAAAACAGAAAAATTGCAAAACGAAAGCAAACCAGAATCCTCCCATTCCTGGACACCCATTATTCGCCCTGGGGGGAACTTGTCTTTTTCCCTTTGCATAGATACAAGCATCACGTGTTTGGTCAGTGATAGATTAATCTGTGTGCCTAAACATAATGGCTTTAACTTTTTGTAAAAACGATACAGCTTATTGGATAAAATGCAATGCACAGCAAACCAATTCAAAGAAAGACGTTAAAAACCACTCCCCATGCTCTCAACCTGGTAGTTAAGCAAGCCAGCCCAGCGACGCTCCCCAGTCAATGTGCAGATAAGAGACATAGATCAGGCACCTTCCACGAGAGAGGGATCAGTCTCCGTATGCTGCCTGAATGTGTAAAAGCATTTTGCTTTGTAATCGGAAGCACACAGATGCTGTGGGGGCTGTGGGGGCTGCCGGCTGTTGGAAGCCACCCCAGAGTCGGTGTTGGGGTTCAGGGCTTAGCTGTTCTCCTTCACGGTCTCCTTCTCTGCCTTGGGACAGCTCCAGGGTTTTGGAGCTCACGACTTGCATCCCGAGACCCCTGGTGCCTTCACTCCCCCGCAGCGACTGCACAGACTCAGCTCCGGGAGGAGCCCTCAGCCTGCAGGCTGGCGACAGGGCGACCCTGATGGCCAGCGTTGTCCTCAGCGGCCCTGTGCTGACCACATCGGCAGACGCAAAGGGGAGGTGATGGAGAGAAACAAAAGGAACGAGATCTTTGAGTGGGCCATGCATCCGCTCCAGAACCACGGGAGCTTGAGCGTGGAATTCAGCGCTCGGCGGCCGTCTACACTCCCAGGGGACCGGGGTCCTGATCACCACGTTTCCCAAGAGGAGCCAGAGGCCTCGCTTTTCCATGACATCTTCTCCATCTAATGTGTAGCTTAACCAACGGAAGCACCTGTGAGAAAGCGGTCCCTGGGTCAGCCGGATTTCTTGTTTAAAACACGATTTAACAAAACGCAGGCCACAAGTTAATTCTGAACATCAAGTAGAGCAATGAATAATTTCTCAGCGTGAGTTCACACCATGCACCAGCTGGGACATATTTATGCAAAGATATTTATGCTTATCTGAGTCCTGGACCCCCTCTGACTGCCCTCTGATGACCATCTGATGGGCACTCCCTGCCCCCCGGAACCCACAGCCTCCAGGACGTGGTGGGGCTCCCTGGCCAACCAGGTGTCAGCGTATTCGTCGGTCCTGCCTTGCACTGGGCTCCGCCCCATTTCTTTCCACATTAATGGTGCTGCTGCTTTTTTTCTTGCTGCTTCTTGCAATTTTCTGCTGCTTTTTCCTATTTTCTCTTTGTTTTCAGTGGATTTTGGGGAAACAGCGGAAGAGAAATGTGCTTTTTTACTGGCAGCCTCTGTAATCTGCTTCCCCATTTTACATTCTATCATGCAAATTTCCTGCCATTCAATATTTGTGAACATTTTCCTTGGCTGCCTCGTAGGCTCTCCTGCGAATTTTCCAAAACGATCTTAGCTGAAGCCCAATTATGTTTAATGCTCAGAAAGCCTGTGTACAAATGTTTAGGTTGGAAACCAAATGCAGCTGAAGCCATGGCTCGCCCTCCCCGGTGCTCAGTGCCTGGGCAGGAGAAGAGGGAACAGGGCCATCAGGGGGACCGTCTGCAAATGACCCCAGGGGGCTGTGGATCTGGCCGCCCACCCCGATTTACCTCTGCAGAATGCCGAGGGGCTCCGTCATGCTCACCTTCAATACTTGGTGGGTTATTGTCCACCCCTAAGCCTCTGGGAA